>JANAVB010002393.1:15545300-15927800 GCA_029216955.1 Iris pallida | reverse complement strand
GTCGAAGTTGTTCGTTAGCACCTTGCAGGGGGGTAGCCTTCGAATGGTTCTGCAGTCTGCCTGACAGGTGTATCAATTCATTTAAAGACTTGGAAAGGATGTTCCTCAACAGGTTTTACGAGAGCGGCATGTATGTTAGCATGTCCACACTCATTAAAGGAGGACTGAGTCTGTCATTAACTTCAACGAACGCTTCAGGCGGCTAGCACTGAAGATGCCCTTCGGCATACCAGACTCAGAACTTATGGATACTTGTCGACATAACTTCCTTCCTATAATAAAGTTTTGTCTAGGTATACATAAGTATGATACATAGCCCGCTTTCATTGGGGCCGCTGATGCTGCTAAAAACGACGTTCCTAACTTAGAGCTACTGGGGTTGAAGACACCCAAATTTGAAGAGAAGGGCAAGCATCCCCAAACCATTCCTGTTCGTGGGGGTAAAAGGAAAGAAGTCCTGAAAGTCGAACATCCAAAGGAGCCTCCAATTATCAGGGTACCTCCGACAAGCCTAAGGAGACTTTCTCCTTCGACGAAGACGATGTCATCACCATCTTCCACATATTGACAAAGGGTAATAAGCTAACATTGTCTCTGCCACGATGTCCTGCAGAGACGGGCCAACTCAATGATCCTAAGCACTGTCTCTATCATCAGTATGTGCATCACTCCACCAAGGACTGCATCGTCCTTAAGAAGAAGATACAACTGCTTATCGACAGTCAAGTGATCAATCTCGAAGCTGAAGACAAGGTCGTATTTGCTAACATGATCTCTCTTTATTTTGGCGACTTTCCTCCTATAGAAGTCCCAGACGGCGTGGTCCCGATCCCCAAGGCGATAATAAAAGTCGTCAACCTACCACCAGCTCGCAACTCGACTTTGGTCCCACTCACAACTGAACGTGGCGAGATCATGTGGGTCCACCCAGACCTCATCCAAGAAGTGACGCAGGGGGTAGAACCTCCCAAAGCAGGAAAGGGCAAGAAATTCAGGCCATGCCATATGGTGTCCTCCCCCATCTACGAGGTTCTATCTGACGAGATACGATCGGAAAAGACTTATCTTCGGATGTACGATCCCGCACAAGAAGAAACAGTACCTCCTCAAGCTCCTGCAACCTCCACAAGGTCCCGCCTAAGCCTCCAACTACGGACAGATCCAAGCAGAAGAAGATGCGGTTTGACAAATCTCTGAAGGCGCCAGCCCCCGGAGGCATGGATCGACCCTACAAATTTGACATACTGGCTCAGCTAGCCAATACACCCGCCAGGTTGTCTCTGTTCGATCTATTGCGACTCTCTAAAGAAACACGGAAGGTCTTAAGTGAGGCATTCCTACATGTCGACTCTTACTTCGCTGAGGTCAAAGCTCCCGCTGAAGATCCTATCTCCTGCCCCCACTGCCACAGTACTATGGAAGTGGTGCCCACCATCACCTTCTCACAGGAAGACATGCTACTCAAAAATAATCGTCATGATAGACCCCTGTACTATACAGGGTATATCGGGGCGATCAAGGTGGACCACATGCACATCGATCCAGGATCCTCCCTCAGCATCATTCCTAGAAGCTTGCTTCAAATCCTGGGAATCCCTCTGCACAAGCTATCAGCAACCAACACAACTATTATGGCTTTCAATGTTGGTCGATGCCATCCGCTGGGCAAGATCCGTCTTAAATGCCAGATCGGTGATCTTCGAACGGAGGTCTCCTGCTATGTGATCGATGCCAATTTATCCTACAACGTCTTGCTGGGGCGTCCATGGATACATAAGAACATGATCGTCCCTTCCATACTTTACTAGTACTTCAAGTACGTCAACAGCGACGGTGTCTTGAAGACAGAGTTTGATAACGTTGATCCTTTCAAGGGTATCGAAGCTTACTATGGAGATTCGGTACTTTACCAATCTCAACCCCCCAAGGATGATGGCAATAAAGCTGACAATGAAGCTGAAGCACCTCTATCCCCCAACGATGGTCCCCTGATTGTCCGAGTCAAAGAACGTACTACTCCAAAAAGTACTCCGAAGCCTCTCACAATCTGGGTGAAGAAGAAGAAACCCGACAAGGTAAAACCATTGACCATCACTCTCAGCAAAATACCCCGGGAGGAACCTACTGATACCTGTCCTCCCAATCCTGAAGAATTACCCTATGTGGTGAACTCGGCCAAGACTGTGGCTCCTCTTCCAGATGATGACCCTCTCATTGAGTATATCAATACTCAGAATAATATACCTTCAACGGATGATGTTATCCCTGAAGAAGAACTTGCATATTTCCTTAGAAAGGTTTATCTTTGAATTACTCTGATGTCTATCAATCTGTAAACCATTACATAGATACGATATACGCTCTAGAGAACGGCATAGGACCACACCTCTACATGTCGGTCACAATACCTCACCTGTGGGAAAAAGTTTACCCTGAAGATATCCTCTACTTCATCGTTCCAGCCAGAAAGGAAGGTGAAGAGCTAATCATCTTCGGTCGTATAATTGGCGAAAGAAAGTTGTTTCGGACTCTACTTCTCCAAAGCACAACACAGAAGCTGACTATGACTCTGGGAAAATGCAACTTTTCCGGTATAATTGGCAGGCCAAGAATATCATCCATAATATGGGATATGACATCAAAAGCGACAAAGGGCTAAATTACGGCTGAGGACGACGGCTGCCAATACGACAATTTGCTCCCCCGGCAAACCCGAGAACTACTACCAACGAAGCGGTGTTGGTTTGGGCTATGTTTCTCCTCCAACAACTCCCGAAAGATCAGATGACGAAGCAGATCGTTGTTCTTATTCTTCCGATTCCTCCCTCTGGGACTCAGACTCCAGCATCGATGACATGTTCAAAGCAACTCTGTCTGTCAATATGGTTTCTGTCGACCAAATTACAGATGACGTCTAATAAATTGAACTCGAACAATGGGCTCAAAAGATGGACACCCGGTGGGAGCTGCGCTTCGAACAACGAAAACCACCTACCGAAGATGAAGTCATCCAAGTCAATCTAGGAGATGAAGCATCCTTCAAACCAATCTTCATCATCAAAAGCCTATCTGGCGACGAACGTCAATCTCTTATACAGCTTATAAAAGAATACATCGACGTCTTCGCATGGAGCTATAAAGACATGCCAGGCTTGGACCCCAAAGTTGCCGTGCACCGCCTGAACATTTTGTCTAAAGTTAAACCAGTGAAGCAACAACAACGATGATTCCGACCGGACGTCATAGAAGCCATCGAGAATGGAGTCAAGAAGCTCATTGCCAGTGGATTCATTCGCGAGTAACAACACCCAGACTGGGTTGCCAACATTGTTCCAGTCATAAAAAAGAACAGAAAAGTTCAAGTCTGTATCGACTACCGTGATTTGAACTCTACATGCCCAAAAGACGAGTTCCCCTTACCGATCATTGACTTAATGATCAACAATACCTGCGGCTTCGAGCAAATGTCCTTCATGGATGGGTTCTCAGGCTACAACCAGATTAAGATATTCCTCGACGATGAGAAGCATACGTATTTTCGAACACTGTTGGGGGTATACTGCTATACGGTGATGCCCTTCGGATTAAAGAATGTAGGGGCAACATACCAGCGAGCCATGAACACAATTTTTTACGGTCATTTGCACAAAACTGTGGGGTGCTACGTAGACGATATCGCAGTTAAAAGTCGTCTCAAGGGCAACCACCTCCAAGACTTGAGAACGGTGTTCGAACTAATGTGTGCACACCAACTCAAGATGAACCCAACCAAGTCTTTTCTGGGAGTCTCCAGCGACAAGTTCCTTGGTTTCGTCATCACTTCAAAAGGTATACATCTGGACCCGGAGAAAGTGAAGGCTATTCTCGACATGCACCCTCCAAGAAACCTCAAAGAGTTGCATGGACTACAAGGAAGGCTAGCCTATATTAGACAATTTATTTTGAACCTCTCTGGAAGGTGTCAACCATTTACTCAAATCATGAAGAAAGACGTATCTTTCGTCTGGACTGAACAATGTCAATGCGCATTCGACGACATCAAGACGTATCTTACAAGCCCTCCAGTATTGGTTGCTCCAATAATGGGGAAGCCCTTTTTACTATATGTCCGTGCTATGGATCATTCCCTTGGCGTCCTGTTAGCTCAGAAGAACGAAGGCGGCCATGAACAGGCAATCTACTACCTCAGCCGTACAATGGTGGGCGCCGAGCACAGATACACACCGGTAGAGAAGGAATGCCTCGCACTAGTATTTGCCATCCAGAAGATACGCCACTATGTGTCTGTGTAGACTATCCACATTATATCTAAATTCAACCCTCTCAGAATACTCATGACTAAATCGGGCTCTCTCAATTTTCGTTTAGCTACATAGGCAATGCTGTTGACTCCGTATGATATCATCTTCGTCCTCAGAAATTAGTAAAAGGTCAAGCATTAGCTGGTTTCCTAGCAGCTCATCCGGTGCCGAAATCGTCCAAACTCTATGACAAAATTCCTAACGAAGTGGTGGAGTCCAACACTATAACTGAAGAAATCCCCATTTGGCGAATATTCTTCGACGGTGCATCAAGAACAGGGCCCAAAGGGAATATCGTGGCTGGAGTAGGTGTCGTGCTCATGTCACCTGACCATCTGGTTATACACCGTGCATATTCTCTCGTGGAACCATGCACCAACAACGTGGCTGAATATAATGCCCTATTAATCGGCCTACAACTGGCGAAGCAACTAGGAGTTGACTATCTAGAGGCTTACGATGATTCCAAGCTAATAGTTTGTCAGGTCCGAGGAGATTATGAAGTTCGTCACGAAGACCTCATCCCCTACCACAAAGCAACAATCGAGCCGGCGTCTACCTTCGCTGGATTCTTTATCGAGCACGTGCCTCGACTATAGAATATAGAAGCAGATGCTCTGGCCGAGAACTATTCTGTGTGAAAAATGCCTTGTATACTCACCATAGTTACACAACAGAAACAAACATCGATGCTAAAGACTGGAGATTTCCCTTCATAGACTATACTGTCTATGGAATCCTTCCCGAGGAACCGAAGGAAGCAGTTGTAGTGCCCCGTCCCGCTCAGTCAATCGGAGGAATCGGAATGCCGACGGCATTCGGACTTAGCCTTACAACGGTGACTCGAAGACATCACTCGGTCAAGGCGATCGCTCGCTCAGGTGGGGTAGTTTCGGTGAACTTGCCTCAACTTAGCCTTCACATAATAAATCGCATGTTTACAACTTGCACAAGTAGGCTTGATAATAAAAGAGACAAATTCACATAGCTAAACGGAATAATCCCGATGGGTCGAATTGAGTTAGAATATGGAAAGGTCCAATGGTCGTCTTAGAGTTGGTGCACGGCGTGCTTTGAAAATGACACTCGGTCCTTCATCCCGTGGCTTGGGAGAAGGAAAGTTAGTTGAGTAGACGAAGTTATGATCATAGCCTAAGTCATAGGCGTCGCCCATATGAATGCTTCATAAAGCATGCACGGTCCCATCGTCCAAGGCTTGGCATAGCCTTGGCTTGTCCATGAGTTAAGTTGCGTTGAGCGGCTTGTGACCTAAGTCTAGGCACCCGAGTGACTTGGTCGTTCAAGTCGAATGTGTGCATGGCACGATCTGTATACACCAAAAATTAAGTTGCGCCTTCAATATACTGATCAGTGATCAAGTTGCGCCCCAAAAATCAAGTTGCGCCACTGATATGAAGCTTAGAGAATAGACTGCACCACCGATCAGATTGTGCCCAATATCAGACTGCGGCCAATATTTTTGTGCCAAATCTACGTGGCATCTGACACTTAATGGTCATCATTACCTGACCATACTGATGAATGATACAATAGTGAACGAGAAAAATCTCTTCGAATCCCGTGAATTGTGCCGCTCAAGGAAAAGTTGGTGGACAGCTGTCCTGTACACTTCGTGAGTTGCGCCTAGGCGCAATTTAAACAAAATCCTTAGTTGCGCCTGAGCGCAACCTAAATGACTTTTACTCAGAAGCTGCCACGTGTGTAGGTGCAGCTTAAATCAAGCGCAGTTTGACTTGTTGACTGAAGCTCGCACAACCTGATAAAGTTGAGACAACTTACATTCTAAAGCAGGATGACGTGGCGCACAAGCCACTAATCTCTTAAGACATGTCTACTATCCTGTACATGACCACGCGCATCTCAATCATATGATGCCACGCATCTAAATACAGTTAGTACACGATTGACAACTGAATGAAAGTTGGTACAACAGGAGGTTGGCGCAATCCAGCCTCGCGCACATCAGAATAACTGCTAAAAAAGTTATTTCCTGAACACTATAAATAGAGTTTCCAATCATCATCGGACAGGGATCAAGAATTCTTGTAAAATTACTGCTGCATTCTCTAGAGGCTACAGTCTTCAAGTTTACATAGTCCAAGGGATAAAGTGATCGTCTCCTGATCAGATTCCTAAAGTTGTACTTCTCCAGAATTTATTGTACTTTGTACTCTTTTACAAGTTTGGAATAAAACAAATTTTTGTTTTTTGCAAACACGATCCATTAAGGCAAAGCTTGACGCAGCCTTTGCTCGTTGAGTTGTTGCGAAGTTAAGTTAGGCAAAGTTATGCCGGTCGACCTAAGAAATTACAAGTACCGTCCCGCTCTTTTGCGGTTTGTCAAAGTTAAGTAGTCCCACGATCTCAAGGCCCATTGACTTGGGCAGGAGTGTCACGTAGAGCACGATTAGCCTAAGGCATGATGCACGGACTTTGTGTTTAAGGCAAGGACCACAAATTGATTCAAAGTGAGTTTTGAGAAGGGACTATCAAAATGATAAGGGTAACAAGAAAAGAATGCTCGCGATCGTGGATTATCGAGGGTTCTCAAGGATAGAAGTCTTGAACTTGGTTTTGAAAGAGTTGGTAACATTGGAAGAGTAATGACTGTGTGAGACGTCAGTTTGTGTCGAGTCTTGCATGGTCATTAGACAACTTGTCGACAAGGGCAAAGATTTCCTCGAGTGGCAACCCTGGGCCATGGGCCCGGCTCGACCTAGGAGGAAATAGGGTATAGTCGTGCATAAGGTTTCAGCACAGGTTAAGCGGAGACTTACAACGGAGCTAGCAACTTGCGTGTCACGACCCGCACCCTAGAGTAAGGGCACGTGACGTAAATACGCCCAGCCTACACCGCAGTATCGGCGGTAGAACGCTGTCCTAGGTCACAACATCTAACAGTACAATATCTAAACAGTATATATTCCCCGAACGGGGTATCAAAATAATAAAACTCAATCACAGCTAAGGAAGAGATAGCACGATAAGAAATAGAACTCAAGGAAATGCAATAGATAGCAGTCTAAGAAAACTCAGAATCCACAATACAAGGCTCAGATGAAAGAATATACAACTGGTCTCTGAATAAGAGTCTAGCTACAACAAGTCCAACTACAGAAGATAATAACTAGCTAGCTAGTCTAAACAGTCGGGGGAAGGTCCTCAGCTACTACTGGATCCTCCAGAGGGTCCAGCTCACAGGTATCCTCAAGGGCTGCCCCGTAATAGGTGTCCAGGCATGCCTCCTCCTCGTCGTCTGTAATATTTCAACAGGTCCAGTCAGGACAGGAGCGAGTACAGTACATCTCAGCAAATCATAGCAGGTTAGAAAATATAAACATGCAGTAAAGTAAGATACAAGTACTGAAAGAAATGCTGTAAGTAAACAGGAAGAACTGTAATGTAAATATCTACTATAATAAAGAACTAACAGTGGCTAGTGATGTAGAGTACAGGATAGCACATGTGAACAGGACAGATTTGTACATGATCTACAATAAAGAGTTGTACATGATCTACACTACTATGGAATTGTTCACATGACTACTAGCACTCCCCCTTTTCCCCAATCAATACACAAGGATCTAAACAGGTTATGTTATTGTACATGATATCACATGGGGCCCATATAGGGTGCACATGATAGTATACATGAAGGCTCTGTGAACATGAGAGTACATGATTCACAAGAGTGTACATGTATAGTGAAAGCACAGGAGTACATGATGAAAGTGAAACGCACATGACACAATGTACCCGATGCTCCCGAGGGGGATAACATCGCATGTAGAGATCCATATAGTACCAATCCGTGTGACCAACGTGACAGTACAAGTAAAGTAATCTACTGCAGGTAATAATTCTAAGCAGGATATGAAATGATCAGAGAATGTACTCGCCTGCTATCTGAAAGTCCGAGAGAAATGTACTGTCCGAGGAGTGGTGTCTGTCTCCTAATAGAACAGCACAAGTCACAACGAGTCCAGAATGAAATACAATGCAATCCTAATGCATTCTACATGAATCTAGGTCAATTTAGGCCAAAGTCAACTCTTGGTCAACTCGGGTCAACCCTAGAAGTCAAACTAGGTCAACTATGGTCAAACAAGGTCAAATAAGGTCAAACTAGTCTAACTAGGCTATACTAGGCCCAACTAGCCTATACCAAGTATTTTCATACTTAGAACACTCTAATACATAATATATAGCTAACTATATATATAAACTTCACATTACAATATAGATGTACATAGCTATTATAGACTATATACTCTATACACATATATACACATTATATTACCATACACATTCCTAACTTATACATATATATACATTCACATATAGGAATTCCTATATGTAAAACAACTCAAGATATGAAACCTATACATAGAACATTACTTACATATATATCCATATAATACATTATGAAAATAGAGGATAGAGAGAGAGGAAATGAGGGTGTGCAGGCATGGAGAAAATCAGCCCACTGGCTTACACAAAACAGGACATAAACAGTCCATTAAACTGGAAACAGACATTCCCCAAACAGTCCAGAATTGACCCTCCAATTCCAGTCCAAAACAACACCAAAACAGCCCAGGTTTCATAACAGTAAAGGGGAGTTACTCTCAGGTTTAGCAGTCAAAACAGGAAAAAAAAACTGGGAACTAAACAAGTTGTAATAGAAGAAAATTAATGAACAATAAATGGGTTTAAACTTTCACAACAGTTTTAGAATAAACTCAACCTCAGTTTTCAAAACACATCACTGAAACAACAGTGAGCAAACTCCTACAGTCCCAACATTGCAATGCTGTTGGTTTATCAGTCAAAAAAAAACAGGGAAAAACTGGGAATCATATGAATGAACCATTCATTAAAACATGTATTTCAGTCCCTCATTTCTAATCTCAGATTTTATATCAAAATCACCACCAAACAGTCCAAAATTCCACACACACAGAGATTAGCTATAGGAGATCAATCCTAGATCATAAAACCTAGATTATAGCATGCTGGTTTGGTTTAATTCAAGGACAAAATCCATTTTTGAAATCTGGGAACAAGAACTCAGGTTTTACACTTATGACAGGTTTCAAGATAATTATTTGAAACAAGGTAATTGGAATTTAGCTAAAAATATATAATAATATATATAAATAAGGGTTGGTAAAGTTAATACATAATGTGTGGGTGTCCAGACAACAAATTCGTGTCACAAAAACCAAGACACAGTGTCCAAACAATACAAAACAACCTGGACACAGCTCCAGTAATACAGTGAGGTGCACCACTTCAGCCGTGTCCTGTGCACGACACAGGACACTTCGTGTCCTGAGATTCCACCCACGTGTCCACCTAGACACCCTCTAGGACTGTGTCACCCTGACACGTGTCCACGAGAACCGTGTCGTGTCCAAAACCAATCGAAAAGTGCACAAAAACACAGCTGGGACTGACTGGCTGTCAGTGAGAAAAATCGAGGATCTTTCGATTTCTCGAAGCACACGACACGAGGAGCTGCCAAACTTGGCCAGCCTCGTGTCAGACACGGGGGCCTCGTGTCCACAAAATTTGGGGTCGAGAGACCCCGTGTCGTGTCCGCAATCACCCCCGAGTAGCAGGGGAGGGAACACACACACAGCACAGCGCGCGGCGGCGTGTCCAAGCCAAATACTGACACGCACGCGACACGAAGCGACTCCAAACCAATCCTAGGCTCTAGAGGACACCTAGGGCTACCAGAAAATGCAAAAATATGGATAGGGTAAGGGATTTGGGGTTTTACCTGTGGTGGAAGTTTCGGGCTGTAACTGCTCGAGCAAAGTCCCCAACCAAACCAGTTTCTCAAAACTCGAACCAGGGAGCTCCTAGCAGCACAAAATCAATAGATTTAGGTTAGAAATCTCCAGGAATAACTAGGGTTCCTAGGGATTTCGAAATGGAGAAGAAAACTTAGGAAAAATCTCACCTCTTCTCAAAAGCAAGGAAGGAAAGAATAGGGGCTGCTATGGGATTAAGAGAATATTTATATGACTTGTTTTCCTATGGTTTTGGGCTGCCAACACTTAGGTTAAGTCCCATCCAATGGTCTAGGATCATTCCCTAAAAATCAAAGGTCCTTAGTTGACTAGGTTACATTAATACTAGGTTAGCCCTTAAACATTAGTTTATGAAAGGATTACCTAAGTCTCTACTATGACTAATTAAGTCATAAGCCAAGTCATGACTAACTAAGGCTAAACCATAACTATCTAGGTTAGTCTACTTAGTCAAAGCTAGTCTAAGTCAAAAAGGTTAACTCAAGTCGAGTCTCTAGGCCAAAACAATTCACACATCCCAAAATCACTAAAAATCACCATAATCATATTAATTCTAATAATTCACAATAATTTAAATTAAAACCCAAAATTTTAAAATGACCAAAATACCCCCAAGCTAGAAAAGTGGTAGTGACAAATCTATCCTCCTTAAAAAATTTCGTCCTCGAAATTGAAAGGCGAAATGCAACTGATGAGAAGGATAGAAAGTATACCTCACGGTCCAAAAAGATAGGGGTACCGCTCGCGCATCTCATCCTCCCGCTCCCAGGTAGACTCTCCTGGAGAATGATGCCTCCATGCGACGCGTACCAAAGGTATCACCTGGTTCCTCAGGACCTTCTCCCGTCGATCCAGAATCTCCACAGGCTGCTCTGGATAGCTAAGAGAAGGGCCCACCTCAATCTCCGAATGATCGAGTACATGGCTAGGGTCAGCCACATACCGTCTCAACTGTGATACATGGAATACGTTGTGGACCCCCACAAGTGCAGGCGGCAAGTCTAGCCTGTAAGCCACGTCACCGACTCTCCCGCTGATAACGAAGGGGCCGATGAAGCGCGGGCTAAGCTTCCCGCCTCCACCAAAACGTATCGTACCACGAGTCGGAGATATCCTCAAGAAAACCTGGTCTCCGACCTAATCACAAACAAGGCCTCAAATAAAAAAAACAAACATGATCAAAATTCAAAACAACAACCTAAATCTAATCCTACTCTAATCTGTACCTCAAACTCCAAGGGCCTCCGGTGGCTATCGGCCCAGTGCCGCTGTCTGTCCTGCGCCACGCGAAGTCTGTCCCTGATAAGCTTCACCTTCTCGGCCGCATCCACAATCATCTCTGGCCCTAGCAAAGCTCGCTCACCAACATCATCCCAGGATAAGGGTGTACGGCACCTACGCCCGTACAGAGCCTCGAAAGGTGACATCTCAATGCTGGCCTGAAAACTGTTGTTGTAAGCAAACTCCACTAAATGAAGATGATCCTCCCAAGAACCTCCAAAGTCCAGGACGCACGTCCGCAACATATCCTCGAGAGTCTGAATAGTCCGCTCTGACTGTCCGTCCGTCTGGGGGTGGTATGCAGTACTAAACTTGAGCTGAGTGCCCAAGCTAGTCTGCAGACTCCTCCAGAAATGGGAAGTGAAACGGCTATCCCGATCCGAGACGATGCTGACTGGAACTCCGTGGATCCTGACTATCTGCCGCATATACATCTCCGCCAGCCTCTCTGTAGACGTACCCACCTTGAATGGCAAGAAGTGGGCTGATTTGGTCAACCTGTCCACGATGACCCAAATCGCGTCTTTCCCTCCTGGAGTACGCGGCAATCCTGAAACGAAGTCCATCGTGATATGCTCCCATTTCCACTCGGGAATGGGCAGCGGCTGCAACAATCCACCGGGCCTCTGCCTCTCTGCCTTGACCTGCTGACAGACCAAGCATCTAGCTACAAACTGGGATACCTCCCGCTTCATTCCTGACCACCATACCTGCTCCCGCAGATCTCGATACATCTTGTTGGCACCCGGATGAATAGAGTACTGAGATCTGTGGGCCTCCTGCAAAATCTGCTCTCTGAGCTCCCCACTAGGTACACATAACCTGGCACCGTGCCTCAGGGCACCATCCTCTGCAAGTGAGAACTCAGGATCCCCCACTCCCAAACTGATCTGCTCCCTGATACTCTGAAAAGTCACATCCTGAAACTGAGCCGCCTTGATCCTATCCATCAAGTCTGACTGTATCTGCATCCCCCATAGCTGCATCTGTACCCCTGGCACGATCACCTCAATCCCAAGGCTCTCCAAATCGGCAAGCAAATGCCGATCCATAGTCAAACACATGGCTGTCGGATACCTGCTCAAGGCATCGGCAACCACGTTGGCCTTCCCTGGATGATACTGCAGTGCAATGTCGAAGTCCTTCATCAACTCCAACCATCTGCGCTGTCTCATGTTCAACTCCTTCTGAGTGAACACATACTTTAGGCTCTTGTGATCTGTGAAGATCTCTACCCGCTCACCATACAGATAATGCTTCCACAGCTTCAAAGCAAAAATCACAGCTGCCAGCTCCAGGTCGTGGGTAGGGTAATTCTTCTCATGAGGACGTAACTGCCTGGAAGCATAGGCAATTACCTTCCCGTGCTGCTGCAACACACAACCCAGCCCCTTCCCTGAAGCATCACTGTAGATAGTGAATCCACCTGATCCTGAAGGCAACGTCAGAATCGGAGCTGTCGTCAGCCGCTTCTTCAACTCATCAAAAGCCGCCTGACACTCCTCTGACCATACATACTCAGTATCCTTCCGGGTCAACCGTGTCAACGGCTCTGCAACCCGGGAGAAGTCCTGCACAAATCTCCGGTAGTAACCTGCCAGCCCCAGGAAGCTCCTGATCTCTGCAACTGAAGTCGGCGCGGCCCACGCCTCAACTGCCACAATCTTCTTGGGGTCAACTGAGATACCATCTCCAGTCACTACGTGCCCCAAGAAATCCACCCGGTCCAGGAAAAACTCACACTTGGAGAGTTTCCCATAGAGCTGCTCCTTCCTGAGGATCTCCAGCACTATCCTCAAATGCTCCTCATGCTCCTCCTCAGTCTTGGAATAGATCAAGATATCATCGATAAACACTACTACAAACTGATCCAAATACTGATGGAACACCTTGTTCATAAGGTTCATGAACACTGCTGGTGCATTGGTTAGCCCAAACGGCATAACCAAAAACTCGAACTGCCCATACCGCGTCCTGAAAGCGGTCTTGGGAATATCATCCCCCTTCACCTTTACCTGATGATACCCCGACCTCAGATCAATCTTGGAGAATACCCGGGCTCCGCTCAACTGGTCAAATAGATCGTCGATCCGCGGCAGTGGGTATCTGTTCTTGATCGTGAGGTTGTTGAGTGCCCTGTAGTCAATACACATGCGTACTGACCCATCCTTCTTCGGCACAAACAAAACTGGTGCACCCCAAGGCGACGAACTCGAGCGGATGAAGCCCTTGTCCTGTAGCTCATCCACCTGCTTCTTCAGCTCCACCAACTCGCTGTTGTTTACCCGATAGACATGCTGAGAGATAGGCTCCGCTCCTGGAACCAAGTCTATCGAGAACTCAACGTCCCTGTCTGGTGGCAGTCCCGGCAACTCCTCCGGGAAAACATCCATGTACTCTGCTATCAAGGGGTGTGGAATCGTCTGCTCCTCGACCGAGACTCCACAGAAGACCCCGCTGCTCTGCTCCGCCTGCCGTCTGGAATACTCAAACTCTGGCTCCCCTGGCGCTCTGAACAGAACTCTACCCCCTCGGCAATCGATGCTGGCGTGGTGCCTGCTCAACCAATCCATGCCTAGTACTATATCGTAGTTCGGCAGTGGCATTACGAGCAGGCTCACCTCCAACTCACGGCCTCCCAGAACTACTCTCCGACCCTTACAAACATCACGCACGAGGATAATACCACCCCCGGTTGTGATCTTGTAAGTCCTAGGCAACGGTTCAGCTATGATACCTCGTCTAATCGCAAAAGATACTGAAATGAAGCTATGCGATGCACCAGAATCGAACAATGCAAATGCTGGACTGGAGTCGAGAAGAATCGAACCTGCAATCAGCTCTCCAGTCGCCTCGGCATCCTCCGCTGCCATGGCGAAAGCTCGCCCCTGCTGACCTCCCCTGGCCTGCTGCTGGTGCTGGACGAACCTCTGCTGCTGCGTCGGCAGGGCTGGTCCCCGCTGCTGTCCTGCTGGAGCCCTGGCTCCTCCTCCCTGGGCTGCCCGTCCTCCAGATCTAGCACAATCTCTCAGCTGGTGATCTGCCGCTCCGCAAAGAAGGCACCTCCCAAGCCTCTTTCTGCACTCGTTGAAGACATGCCCAGGCTTCTTGCAGAAGGTGCAACTAACTGTCTGGTGCCTGGGTGCCTGATGCTGAAACTGCTGCTGGTGAGCCGGCCTCTGCTGAATCGGCTGCGGCTGAAACTGCCTGGGCTGCTGGAACTGAAAGTGGGGCCTCTTGGCCTGGCCCCCGCTGCTGCTGCTGCCTCCAGCTGGGTCTCTCCCCCTCTTGAGCCGAAGCTCAAGATCATCCTCTGCTAGTAGTGCTCCCGTCAGGATCTCCTCGAAGGTAGCATCCCGGTTCCCCTTGGTCAGGGACTTCACCTCCTTGACCAGACCCTTCCTGAACCGCTGGGCCTTCGCCGTCTCGCTCAACCCCTCGACGAACCTGCCGAGACGGCCAAACTCTCCCGCATACTCCTCGACTGAGAGGCTCCCCTGGACCAAACTCTCAAACTGAGTCTCCAAAGCTCTGACTGCTGAATCCGGGAAGAACTTCTTCTTGAAGAAGCCCCGGAACTGCTCCCAAGTCTGCCCTGGTACTCCCACCCTAGGGTCCGACTGATACCAGGTGCGAGCAAGATCTCGCATACGGCTGGCTGCTGCCTCTACCTGAAGGTCTGCCGGGATCCTGGCTAAGCGGAAAATCTCCTCAATATGCTCGAGCCACTCGTCGGCATATATGATCCCCTCAGTCCCCATGAAATCCCTGGGACCCATCTTCTGGAACTGCTCGATCCCAGGTGTCCTCTGCTGCTGCACCACCGGTCGAGCTGCGGCTGTCGTGACAGCCAACTCCATGCCTCGGTCCTGCCGAGCCTGCTGGCGGTCCATGAACTGCTGAAAATAAGCGAACATCTGAGCGGCGTCCACATGTCCTGGAGGCGGTGGTGGATGGAAAGGATCCTCTGGATAGACCGGGTCCCGTCTCTGAGCTGGTGGGTGCATATCCTCTGCTGCTGCCGAAGTCTCAACACGAGCAGAGGTGGCAAGAGCTGCAGTCCCCTGGCCTCGCCGTGCTGGCTGAGAGGTCGCAGTCCCCTCTACAGCATCCCCATGAATGGTACGCTGTGAACGAGTCTCTACCATCCTGAAGATAGACAAACAAGAGTATCAAATTCTGAGAGGGAAGCGATATAATCAAAGGCGGACAATTTATAATTCAAAGGATCAGCTGACAATAAGAATTTAGATAGCAATTAAAAGAAATTTCCTAAGTGATTGAGTATCTTAAAATTTATATCCTATATCCTATGGCAGGCTGCAGCGATACTCTAGTTCGAGTACCACTACACTTCTAGTCTAGACCTGCATGGGCTTCCACCAAAAACGTGTCACGACCCGCACCCTAGAGTAAGGGCACGTGACGTAAATACGCCCAGCCTACACCGCAGTATCGGCGGTAGAACGCTGTCCTAGGTCACAACATCTAACAGTACAATATCTAAACAGTATATATTCCCCGAACGGGGTATCAAAATAATAAAACTCAATCACAGCTAAGGAAGAGATAGCACGATAAGAAATAGAACTCAAGGAAATGCAATAGATAGCAGTCTAAGAAAACTCAGAATCCACAATACAAGGCTCAGATGAAAGAATATACAACTGGTCTCTGAATAAGAGTCTAGCTACAACAAGTCCAACTACAGAAGATAATAACTAGCTAGCTAGTCTAAACAGTCGGGGGAAGGTCCTCAGCTACTACTGGATCCTCCAGAGGGTCCAGCTCACAGGTATCCTCAAGGGCTGCCCCGTAATAGGTGTCCAGGCATGCCTCCTCCTCGTCGTCTGTAATATTTCAACAGGTCCAGTCAGGACAGGAGCGAGTACAGTACATCTCAGCAAATCATAGCAGGTTAGAAAATATAAACATGCAGTAAAGTAAGATACAAGTACTGAAAGAAATGCTGTAAGTAAACAGGAAGAACTGTAATGTAAATATCTACTATAATAAAGAACTAACAGTGGCTAGTGATGTAGAGTACAGGATAGCACATGTGAACAGGACAGATTTGTACATGATCTACAATAAAGAGTTGTACATGATCTACACTACTATGGAATTGTTCACATGACTACTAGCACTCCCCCTTTTCCCCAATCAATACACAAGGATCTAAACAGGTTATGTTATTGTACATGATATCACATGGGGCCCATATAGGGTGCACATGATAGTATACATGAAGGCTCTGTGAACATGAGAGTACATGATTCACAAGAGTGTACATGTATAGTGAAAGCACAGGAGTACATGATGAAAGTGAAACGCACATGACACAATGTACCCGATGCTCCCGAGGGGGATAACATCGCATGTAGAGATCCATATAGTACCAATCCGTGTGACCAACGTGACAGTACAAGTAAAGTAATCTACTGCAGGTAATAATTCTAAGCAGGATATGAAATGATCAGAGAATGTACTCGCCTGCTATCTGAAAGTCCGAGAGAAATGTACTGTCCGAGGAGTGGTGTCTGTCTCCTAATAGAACAGCACAAGTCACAACGAGTCCAGAATGAAATACAATGCAATCCTAATGCATTCTACATGAATCTAGGTCAATTTAGGCCAAAGTCAACTCTTGGTCAACTCGGGTCAACCCTAGAAGTCAAACTAGGTCAACTATGGTCAAACAAGGTCAAATAAGGTCAAACTAGTCTAACTAGGCTATACTAGGCCCAACTAGCCTATACCAAGTATTTTCATACTTAGAACACTCTAATACATAATATATAGCTAACTATATATATAAACTTCACATTACAATATAGATGTACATAGCTATTATAGACTATATACTCTATACACATATATACACATTATATTACCATACACATTCCTAACTTATACATATATATACATTCACATATAGGAATTCCTATATGTAAAACAACTCAAGATATGAAACCTATACATAGAACATTACTTACATATATATCCATATAATACATTATGAAAATAGAGGATAGAGAGAGAGGAAATGAGGGTGTGCAGGCATGGAGAAAATCAGCCCACTGGCTTACACAAAACAGGACATAAACAGTCCATTAAACTGGAAACAGACATTCCCCAAACAGTCCAGAATTGACCCTCCAATTCCAGTCCAAAACAACACCAAAACAGCCCAGGTTTCATAACAGTAAAGGGGAGTTACTCTCAGGTTTAGCAGTCAAAACAGGAAAAAAAAACTGGGAACTAAACAAGTTGTAATAGAAGAAAATTAATGAACAATAAATGGGTTTAAACTTTCACAACAGTTTTAGAATAAACTCAACCTCAGTTTTCAAAACACATCACTGAAACAACAGTGAGCAAACTCCTACAGTCCCAACATTGCAATGCTGTTGGTTTATCAGTCAAAAAAAAACAGGGAAAAACTGGGAATCATATGAATGAACCATTCATTAAAACATGTATTTCAGTCCCTCATTTCTAATCTCAGATTTTATATCAAAATCACCACCAAACAGTCCAAAATTCCACACACACAGAGATTAGCTATAGGAGATCAATCCTAGATCATAAAACCTAGATTATAGCATGCTGGTTTGGTTTAATTCAAGGACAAAATCCATTTTTGAAATCTGGGAACAAGAACTCAGGTTTTACACTTATGACAGGTTTCAAGATAATTATTTGAAACAAGGTAATTGGAATTTAGCTAAAAATATATAATAATATATATAAATAAGGGTTGGTAAAGTTAATACATAATGTGTGGGTGTCCAGACAACAAATTCGTGTCACAAAAACCAAGACACAGTGTCCAAACAATACAAAACAACCTGGACACAGCTCCAGTAATACAGTGAGGTGCACCACTTCAGCCGTGTCCTGTGCACGACACAGGACACTTCGTGTCCTGAGATTCCACCCACGTGTCCACCTAGACACCCTCTAGGACTGTGTCACCCTGACACGTGTCCACGAGAACCGTGTCGTGTCCAAAACCAATCGAAAAGTGCACAAAAACACAGCTGGGACTGACTGGCTGTCAGTGAGAAAAATCGAGGATCTTTCGATTTCTCGAAGCACACGACACGAGGAGCTGCCAAACTTGGCCAGCCTCGTGTCAGACACGGGGGCCTCGTGTCCACAAAATTTGGGGTCGAGAGACCCCGTGTCGTGTCCGCAATCACCCCCGAGTAGCAGGGGAGGGAACACACACACAGCACAGCGCGCGGCGGCGTGTCCAAGCCAAATACTGACACGCACGCGACACGAAGCGACTCCAAACCAATCCTAGGCTCTAGAGGACACCTAGGGCTACCAGAAAATGCAAAAATATGGATAGGGTAAGGGATTTGGGGTTTTACCTGTGGTGGAAGTTTCGGGCTGTAACTGCTCGAGCAAAGTCCCCAACCAAACCAGTTTCTCAAAACTCGAACCAGGGAGCTCCTAGCAGCACAAAATCAATAGATTTAGGTTAGAAATCTCCAGGAATAACTAGGGTTCCTAGGGATTTCGAAATGGAGAAGAAAACTTAGGAAAAATCTCACCTCTTCTCAAAAGCAAGGAAGGAAAGAATAGGGGCTGCTATGGGATTAAGAGAATATTTATATGACTTGTTTTCCTATGGTTTTGGGCTGCCAACACTTAGGTTAAGTCCCATCCAATGGTCTAGGATCATTCCCTAAAAATCAAAGGTCCTTAGTTGACTAGGTTACATTAATACTAGGTTAGCCCTTAAACATTAGTTTATGAAAGGATTACCTAAGTCTCTACTATGACTAATTAAGTCATAAGCCAAGTCATGACTAACTAAGGCTAAACCATAACTATCTAGGTTAGTCTACTTAGTCAAAGCTAGTCTAAGTCAAAAAGGTTAACTCAAGTCGAGTCTCTAGGCCAAAACAATTCACACATCCCAAAATCACTAAAAATCACCATAATCATATTAATTCTAATAATTCACAATAATTTAAATTAAAACCCAAAATTTTAAAATGACCAAAATACCCCCAAGCTAGAAAAGTGGTAGTGACATTGCGCTGAAAGGACCCCGATTAACAAAACTATACGTCCAGGTATAGCTTGTGATGCTAGTGACTAAAGTTCATATAGATGTCGGCAAAATAGCGGAGATCCGCGTGTATGCCTTTGGAATGTGTCGAGTTAAATGTGTGTACATTTTAGAAGAATGTTTGGGCCTACGATTGGCAAAAACGTAGGCGACGTGCTTCAGCACGAGATGTGGCATCGAGTCTCAAGTGTTGACATGTGAGTTGCAAAAGTTGGGTTCGAGTTGTTCGAGTTTAAGTCAGAAATCGCCGCAAGACAAGTTGTTAAGTGACACTAAGTTCACAGGTCTCGATTGGGTCAGTTGATGATCAAAGTAGCAAGGGCCACGAGACGGCGATATGGTTAAGTCTCACTGAGTTGCGAGGCACGGCCTCAACAAGGGTTTGTAGCACGGTCACACGAAAATGGAGCCTCATCGCGTAGTTGCGTCTCTTATTTTAAGCCGAAGGCAAACACGACTTGATAGGTTAACATTGTCGGTACGAGAAGAGTCTAAAGGCAAGATATATGTTAACGTTGTATTACAAAGCACGAAATGGTCTTGAGACACAAAATAGGCCAAGGCGTCTGTCCTAAAACTAATCCTAAGGCAAGAGTAGAAAGACAATCATAAAGGGACTATGTTGTACAAAAGTAAATCAACGTGTCAGTTTTGTATGGGTGGGCGAGGAGCTCATTCCACCAGTACAGTTGAGTACTGACACCCACATAGTTTTTATGTGCAGGCACAGGTAGAAGCTCGTGGTGCGGAGCTCGCTTGGATGCATCGAGGCATGGAGTTCCTTGGTGATTCGAAGCGTGCTGCCGTATAGTGTCAAGACTTATACGGGACATAATGTATGGACGTCGCCTTCCAAATCATCTGCTGGCTCAAGACATGTATTGAGAGATGAGAGAGAGCTGAGTGACTTGTAATGTAAGCTTGAGTGATTATAATCTTGGTCTTGCACCCCATTGTAACCTTTGTTTCAATATCAATAAAGAGCTTCTTTTGAATAACTTGTGTTGTGCTTAAATTCTGCTGCTATTATTAAATGTCTCTGCTTGGAACTTCTGTGCGACGACCCCGTCGCAGCCGCTGGAATCGACCGTTATGGAACCCGCCTTATACGAGCACAATCTAGGCTCGTGCGGCATCATGCCTTAGCGAGGACGATCACTCCTACGGGAGCGGGGCATGACATAATGGTATCAGAGCACGGCTTTAAGTCCTTGGACTATCGATTGAATTCTTTAACTCCGTTGTTTCCGCAAACTCTGAATTATTGCTTCCGTATATTCATATCGTTAGTGCTCTCTCTCTCAAAAGTCCCACAGGATGTCCATATAATAAGTCTAACTATTTTGTAAAATATAGGAGAACAGTTTTTGACAAAACAAAAAGATGGTTTGCGTAAGCATGGTTGGCTAAGTCGGGCTGGGCATATACACCAAAGTTGCATCGACCTTAGAAAAGTCGAGTGCGGGATTCGAATTGTATCAGAGGAGAATGAGTTTGACTTGATCCATAGAATATGAGATGACTATCGATAGGGGTGCTATCGAGCGACGATAATGTCGGTGCTGTTTGCCATTAAAATTGTTTTGATTGAAATCTTAATACAAACAGAACAGTGATACAATATAGGACTTAGATGTAGTCCTAGGAGTACACTTTTGTTTAAGCTGGGTCCTTAGTGCCAATGGAGCGAGTGGTAATGCGTTGACTCCGTTGACCGGCTGACGACGGTTATCGGTTCTCTGAAGGTGTTGATTGCTCTGGGTGCTGGAGCTTGCTGAGAGGAGGAAGACGTTGAGTGTCTAGAACTGCCTCTCGGTGATTCTCTGTTGTCGATTCTCTCTGTGTTGTGAGTCTCTGTTCTGAGTCTCTGTGTGTGTGTGAAGGAGATGATCCTTCTATTTATAGTTTTGCATGCTGGCTGCTTATACGCGCATGCAGGATGCGCCGGTGTGGGGATGCCACGTGGAGGTTGCTGATGGAGGTGCACAGATGCTGCGCCCTGATCGAGGGGGAGAACTCTTCATACTGCTGTTGTGAGCCGGCACGTAGCAGAGAGAAGATCTTTCCGTTGCTGAAATCTTGGATGAGTTGAGTCAAAAGACACGTGTCGTCGACTCATGGTTCGAAGATCTCGGATTTGGTGGAGAGAAGTGATCTGGTGAGCTGCGCCTTGGATTGGGCGCAGGAGGAGGTTGCGGCTCATAACCTTTAGGAGTTACAAACCATTTGGGGCGTATGGCTTTTGAGGCGCATGCAGGCGACTTTCCTTCTGTCTTTCGGGATCAGAGAGCAATCTGAGGCGCATGGCTTTTGAGGCGCATACTGATTTGGATGCATGGCCGTAGAGGCGCATGCTGATGGTGGAGTGGCCACGTGGCAGTAGCCGTCGAAATAAAGTCGATGATGCTTCGTTTTCTGAATAAAGCTGTCAACTGTTCAGACTTTGGGAGGCGTGCTGCCAACTCTGTCAGTTCAGTATTTAATGTTGGTGACGTTCGATGGACAGCTGAGTGGGCGCGTCAGTTGGCGTTCCACTCGGTATGGAGATGTGTGAGGGCGCACCCTCTGTAATGCGCCGAGTACTATAGGGCGCGTCTGTGTGATGCGCCTGATGCCGAAGGGCGCGTCCGTGTGATGCGCTGTCTGGCTGGCGCATCGGACATATCTTTTAATGATGCGGCTGTCTCGCTCTTCGAGTGCTATAAATAGCCGTTTGGCTGAATTCGAGGCGTCCGGTTCATCCATTTAATGTAAATTCATTACACGGAATTCGGAGGGTCATCCACTTGGCGCGTGGGTTTGATCTGCCCGGCCTATAAATAGTGGCATGGAGAGAAGATTTGCTTCTCATTCCCTCACGTACTTCCAACATGAACTTGAACATGCGGGTGCATTCTATTGACGAAGTGCTCCCGAGGGTGAAGATGAGATGCTGTGTTGTCTTCGATGCTCTTGAAGGTGACTGTTACATCCAAAAGACGGAGTCGAGGGCTTCCGAGGCAGGCGGAAGGTGCCTGTTGCATCCAAAGATAGGGACGCTCGGGCCTTGTCCCCGTTATTCCGGAAGAGCCGTAGATCGGAATGGCAGTGCTAGGCTCTCTCTTCCTTTAAAGTGGGGTTTCCCCACTTTGATCGTGTTGAAAGCTGCTCTTTTAGCCGCGGTTTCGATCACGGTCTTCCTTCGGCTTTGGAGGCTCTTTCGAAGCCTCCCCTGGCCTCAGCATTTGCGGTGCTCTTCTCTTCCTTGGTTCCAGCCAGAGGGTTAAATGCTTTGCTTGGCGAAGCACTTATCAGGTGAGCCTGGCTGGAAGAGCGGCACATAACTGGGCTCTGCTCGGCCAGGTGAGCCTGGCTGGAAGAATTTGGCTGAAGAGATGCACATAGCTGGGCTGCTGAAGGGATGCACACAACTGAGCTGGATGCACATGACTGAGCTGCTGAAGATATGGTGGGATACGCCTGGTTGGAGGCGTATGATGTCTGCTGCGCCTGACTGACAGTGCATGGTGACTGGCAGCGCATGATGACTGCTGCGCCTAACTGGAGGCGCATGGTGGCCGCTGGCTGTAGACTTAGGATCTTTCCTTTGTAGAAATTCTCCTTTGTACAACCTTTTCTAGACATGTAATAGACTTTTATATATAAATAAAAAGTCCTTCTTCAAATGTCCATAGTTATTGACTTTGCTGTGAAGTGTTCTGTGCGAGTCCTGGCGCATGTAGTGTCTGGCGCATGGTCTTTCTGGTTGTGAAATTCCATGCTTCTACAAGACCCCCTTCAAAGTTTTCAAAACTTTTTGAATAAGTTTTGGAATACTTTGAATAAGAAGCATGGAGTTCAGGGAGCATGATTTCTGGGCGCATGCCTGTTCGGGCGCATGCTCTTCTCAGTTAATGATGATGGTGCCTCGGTTGTGCCTCCGATGAGTGGCGCCTTCCCTTGTAATTTTACCACCAGGGGTGCCGCTGTTTGAGGTGGCTTTCCCTTGAGGCGTATCTTCAGGGGAGCTTTGTGAGTCGGTGCTTTCCCTGATAGCTTGATGCTCATTGGAGGCGCCTTCTGGGGAGGCTTGCCCTTCAATCGGATTTTCAAGGGGGCGTCGGGAGTCATTTCGGGCTCCAAGTTCGGCTCTGTTGCCGTCTCTGCTTCATCATCGACGTCGTTGGCTTCCTCCTCGTCAAGTGGCTTGTACAAGTCGGAATCGGTGAAGTAGGCCTCAATCCCTTTGAAGGGATCGATATCTGCAAATTCCGTCCGGATGACGCCGTTGGTGGATACATATTTCATGCATTGGTGGAGCGTGGAGGGCACCACCATGTACTCATGTAACCATGGTCGTCCGAGTAAGATGTTGTAGTTGCCTCGGCATCTACCACATAACTAGTCACCTCAGTTTTGAGGCTGCCGATGTGACACTTCAGCCGGATCTTGCCCAGTGGCTCGCTCTTGCTAGCGTTGAAGCCACTGATGGTCGTATTGGAGGGCGCCAGCCGGTACATTGGGATCCCCAGCTTTGATAGCAGCGCCTTTGGAATGATGCTTAGGGAAGACCCCGGATCGATCTGAATCCTGCTCACCTTTACCGAACCGATGTACCCTGTGTAATACAACGGTCGGTTATGTCGGTGATGCTTGAGCAGCATGTCTTGTAGGGTGAAAGTTATGTTTGGGATAACTTCATCCGCACAATGACAGTGTGCACAAGTAGTTGGAAGGTCTTCAGGCTGCTTGATTTGACTAAGAAAGGATTCGGCATCCTTCAGAGCTTCGCAGAGAGCTTCTCGGGAGTCCTTGGAGAGACGCAGGAGCTCGAACAAAGACAAGCGTGCAGGAGTACTGGCCAGTTGTGCCAGAATGTCAAAATTGTGGGGCTTGGCTAGCCCCGAAGCATTTTCTTTCCGCAGAGGTCTGTCGAAACGGGCCTCCACTTGCTTTTGTTTATTGGCTGCTGAGGGTTTGGATGGACCCTCCTCAGGGATGGTGCCAGGAGGCACCACTTCGGCGGCAGCTTCACCGGGCTGGGAGTTCTGTTGTGCACGCGTCTGCACAGGAAGCGCCTCTTCCGTTGAAGAAGAGACCGTGCGGCAAGACTTGATCTTCCTGCCTTTTGCTTTGGAGGTAGGGCGTACCTCCGGTTGAGTTACCTCGGAGACGAGGTCGGGGTGAACCCAGAGGACCTCTCCTCGAGATGTGGTGAGTGGGACAAGTCCACTCACATTGTCACGGGTGGGTGGCAAGTTCACCACCTCCATTGTCGCCTTAGGGATGGGGACGACGCCATCTTGTGTGGTAGTCGACGGCAAGGTGCCGAACTGAAGTGACACCACATTAGCTGACACCGTCTTCTCTTCGTAGTCGACGGAGATTACATCTGCATTGATCATGCGCTGGATGTAATTTTTGAGGACGTACCAGTCCTTAGTCGGGTGTCCGACAAACCGATGGTAGTGACAGTACCTCGGGTTGTCCACTTTCCCGACTTCATCGGGCCGCTTCGGGTCCGGAAGCTTGATCTTGTCACCCTGCTTCAGTATCTCAAAGAGTTGCAGGGTGTCATCATCATTGAATGAATAAACCTCCTTGGGTCTCGGTGCCAGTGGAGGCTTTTGAGTAGGCGCAGATACGCCTTTCGAGGCATTAACAGTCAATGCCTATTTTCCCTTTGTTTCTCGTCCGGAGTTGTCGATTGCGGACTTTTTCCCCTTATCGTCAAAGGCGGGGAAGCTAACACCCAGAAGACGTGCATTGGCCGCCTTCTTCTCTGCAGCTTCAGCTTCGATGATTAGGGAGCTCCAGTCGGGAGGGGGAGTAGAGTTAAGCCAGAGCTTTACTGCAGGCAGCATGTTCATACTGCAAGCAGAGAGAAGCGCATGCTCTGGCATGCCTGGAGGTAGCCTGAAGCAGGCCTGACGGAAGCGTTCGATGAATGCCCGAACCGTTTCCTTGTCCTTCTGGCGTATCTCAATGAGAGACGCCATCGTCATGTCCTTCCCACCGTCGTAGAAGCGGTTGAGGAAGAGGCGTGTCAGGTCGTCGAAGGACGATATAAAATTATCGGGAAGGCTGCAGTACCAGTCATATGCCACCTCTTTCAGGGCCCCAACAAAGATGCTGGTGAGGAGCGCATCCTCCTTCGAAAGATGCCCTATCTACGACTGGAAGTACGTCAGGTACCGTCGTGGAGAGTCCTTCCCGTCATACGGCGTGAGTGTTTGTGGTTTATACTTTGGGGGATAAACCACCTTGTTCCACTCAAGGGGATAAGGCTGGGGAATGCCCATCTTCTGGCGCTCCTCCTGCCTGTTCTTGGACTCGAAGCGCTCCCGCAGATCTTTGATCATTTTGACCACGTCCTCCGTGGAGCTAGGAGTCGGGGAAGGAGGTACCACCTGGAGTGGAGCGTTTGAGGGCTCCGACGTCCGGGGTGCTTCTGTGTCTGAGGGTGTTCGTTGGAGGGGCACACTCGACTCTCCATTGGCTCCTGGGTCAGGACCATTTGAAGGTGTCCTGTTCAAGGCCGACCGCATCTCAAACACTGCTTGAGTCAGTGCTTGTATTGAGACAGAGAGGGTTTTGAGTCCTCCCTCTAGCGAGTCTATGCGCTGGACAATGTCCTGTGGCGGCGCATCAGTCTCAAGATCACCCCTGGTCATGTATACTGTCATGACATGGCCGGAAGTGGATGGATCAGTTGAGGCTTCGCTCTCAGCCTCGCTCTCATGTGGGGGAGTCACTTCTCCTGGTGTTTGGCCACCCCCAGCCACATTCTGGAGTTCGTCTTCGACAGGCGCATCTGCAAGGGCCTGACTGCCCTCAGCTCTGTCTTGAAGGGCCTCTTCGTTTCCAGCACTACCCCCGGCAGTGTCCTGGAGGACATCGTCATTTTGAGGGGCTTCAGGGAGGCCATCTTCGCCTTGATGAAGATCCGCCGCAGCTGTGCTTTGGACATCTTCGTCTTCGGAATGAGGCTCGACAAGGGTCTGGCTACCCCCAGCTTCCTCCAAGAACTTCTTCCTCGACCGAGTGCCTTCGAACACTCCAGAGGTCGAGACAGCTGCCTTGGTTTTCCTCGGCTGGCTTTTGGATGAAGACGAGGAATTGGCAGTCGTCTTCCGGACAGATGAGGAGTTGGAGATCACGTTGCATGAAGCAACCTTTAGCTCTTCTTCTGCTGACACCTTCGTCCCAAGGCGATGTCAGAGGGGTGTCGATGATTGTAGCCGTTGGAAGACCGACTGCTTTGGCGGTACTGCCGTCTTGCAACAGCAGTTGATGGTGACCACTGCACAAGTGTGCCCCGTGAGAGGCGCATCGTGCTTGTTGGTCAACTCTCCTGACCGGCGCTTGTGAGTGATCATGTTGCGCAGGTCGTTGGAGGAGAGTGCTACCCTCACACCCCTCTCAGGCTCATGGCAGGGCCAAGCGCCGGGGTGGTCGGGTGAGTGCTGCGCCCCCTGATCTAATACCAAGCAGGCATCACGATCAGTAGTGGGGGAACCACAGCATTTGAAGTGACTTGAACGGACCTCAAACGCACAACCAGAGGAGGCGCGGGAGTTCAAGACCACTGAGCTTGCCTCTCTCGGCTGGGTTGTGCACGCAGTGAATGCGCCCAAGCGAGATGAGGACTTTGAAGGTCGACTCGTTGTCGGTACAGAAGCACTTGAGTCAATCTTGTACAGCTTGCCATCGGCAGCGCGCGTGATTGTAAGCGCGTGCCTCTGGCCGGCTGCTGGCATAGCACGTTTGTGGCGCATGGCCCGTGCCGCCTTGGATTTCTTCGTACCAGCCCGCTGGGGCACATAGTACTCAGCATCCAAATTCTCCTCGCCATTACAGCGAGTGAGTCTGTCAAAGACAGAGGCTCTTTGTGGCACATCAGAAGTGATACACGGGGCATTGGCTGCGCCCCTGCTCCGTCGACGTATCTTCCTCGCCTGAGAGGAAGATGGCTGGGGAACGTGGTCAGCCGCACGCTTCCCCGAGAGATGCGCTGCATCAGCGGGCGCACCTTAACTGCTGAGGACGTCAGCAGGAAGGGAAGGCTGGACGGACGCATCCCCTTCAACGGTGGTGCCCGAGGCGTCGACTTTGCGCACCCAGACTGCGCGGGTCTTCTTCGGCTTCGACAGCCGCTTCGAAGGACTCGCACTTCCTTCAGAAATGAACTCCTCGTACGCCTGTTGATTGAGGCGCACTACCAGCGTCTTGTGGGAGGAGCCCACCTTCACGTCGTCGGCCTGTGACACGACCTTCTCGGTAGAGGAGAAAGAAGTCCCCAGCAGAGTCGCCAGCTTGTTTGCCATTAAAATTGCTTTGATTGAAATCTTAATACAAACAGAACAGTGATACAATATAGGACTTAGATGTAGTCCTAGGAGTACACTTTTGTTTAAGCTGGGTCCTTAGTGTCAATGGAGCGAGTGGTAATACGTTGACTCCGTTGACCGGCTGACGACGGTTATCGGTTCTCTGAAGGTATTGATTGCTCTGGGTGCTGGAGCTTGCTGAGAGGAGGAAGACGTTGAGTGTCTAGAACTGCCTCTCGGTGATTCTCTGTTGTCGATTCTCTCTGTGTTGTGAGTCTCTATTCTGAGTCTCTGTGTGTGTGTGAAGGAGATGATCCTTCTATTTATAGTTTTGCAGGCTGGCTGCTCATGCGCGCATGCAGGATGCGCCGGTGTGGGGATGCCACGTGGAGGTTGCTGATGGAGGCGCACGGATGCTGCGCCCTGATCGAGGGGGAGAACTCTTCATACTGTTGTTGTGAGCCGGCACGTAGCAGAGAGAAGATCTTTCCGTTGCTGAAATCTTGGATGAGTTGAGTCAAAAGACACGTGTCGTCGACTCATGGTTCGAAGATCTCGGATTTGGTGGAGAGAAGTGATCTGGTGAGCTGCGCCTTGGATTGGGCGCAGGAGGAGGTTGCGGCTCATAACCTTTAGGAGTTACAAACCATTTGGGGCGCATGGCTTTTGAGGCGCATGCAGGCGACTTTCCTTCTGTCTTTCGGGATCAGAGAGCAGTCTGAGGCGCATGGCTTTTGAGGCACATACTGATTTGGACGCATGGCCGTAGAGGCGCATGCTGATGGTGGAGTGGCCACGTGGCAGTAGCCGTCGAAATAAAGTCGCCGACGCTTCGTTTTCTGAATAAAGCTGTCAACTGTTCAGACTTTGGGAGGCGTGCTGCCAACTCTGTCAGTTCAGCATTTAATGTTGGTGACGTTCGATGGACAGCTGAGTGGGCGCGTCGGTTGGCGTTCCACTCGGTATGGAGATGTGTGAGGGCGCACCCTCTGTAATACGTCGAGTACTGTAGGGCGCGTTTGTGTGATGCGCCTGATGCCGAAGGGCGCGTCCGTGTGATGCGCTGTCTGGCTGGCGCATCGAACATGTCTTTTAATGATACGGCTGTCTCGCTCTTCGAGTGCTATAAATAGCCGTTTGGCTGAATTCAAGGCGTCCGGTTCATCCATTTAATGTAAATTCATTGCACGGAATTCGGAGGGTCATCCACTTGGCGCGTGGGTTTGATCTGCCCGGCCTATAAATAGTGGCATGGAGAGAAGATTTGCTTCTTATTCCCTCACGTACTTCCAACATGAACTTGAACATGCGGGTGCATTCTATTGACGAAGTGCTCCCGAGGGTGAAGATGAGACGCTGTGTTGTCTTCGATGCTCTTGAAGGTGACTGTTACATCCAAAAGACAGAGTCGAGGGCTTCCGAGGCAGGCGGAAGGTGCCTGTTGCATCCAAAGATAGGGACGCTCGGGCCTTGTCCCCGTTATTCCGGAAGAGCCGTAGATCGGAATGGCGGTGCTAGGCTCTCTCTTCCTTCAAAGTGGGGTTTTCCCACTTTGATCGTGTTGAAAGCTGCTCCTTTAGCCGCGGTTTCGATCACGATCTTCCTTCGGCTTTGGAGGCTCTTTCGAAGCCTCCCCTGGCCTCAGCATTTGCGGTGCTCTTCTCTTTCTTGGTTCCAGCCAGAGGGTTAAATGCTTTGCTTGGCGAAGCACTTATCAGGTGAGCCTGGCTGGAAGAGCGGCACATAACTGGGCTCTGCTCGGCCAGGTGAGCCTGGCTGGAAGAATTTGGCTGAAGGGATGCACATAGCTGGGCTGCTGAAGGGATGCACACAACTGAGCTGGATGCACATGACTGAGCTGCTGAAGATATGGTGGGATGTGCCTGGTTGGAGGCGCATGATGTCTGCTGTGCCTGACTGACAGCGCATGGTGACTGGCAGCGCATGATGACTACTGCGCCTAACTGGAGGCGCATGGTGGCCGCTGGCTGTAGACTTAGGATCTTTCCTTTGTAGAAATTCTCCTTTGTACAACCTTTTCTAGACATGTAATAGACTTTTATATATAAATAAAAAGTCCTTCTTCAAATGTCCATAGTTATTGACTTTGCTGTGAAGTGTTCTGTGCGAGTCCTGGCGCATGTAGTGTCTGGCGCATGGTCTTTCTGGTTGTGAAATTCCATGCTTCTACAGGTGCGATATAGATGAGCGTGCTTAGAATTCGAGGAATGGTTCGAACGAAAAGTTTGAAAAAGTCGATTATGATTCGAATGATAGTTTTGAGGATTCGTCAAATGACTTCATCCCTGAGTGGTGTATGCGACAGCCTCAGGGATGTCGATCGATCGATTAAGAGAGGATGGAGGTGTCAAGGAGTCTATCAGCAAGCGTCACGTGTGTACAAAGCCTTAGATTGAGTATCATTGAACAAGTTATAGTCTTAAGATATGACGAGGTGATTTGAACAACCTAGAAATTAACGCTCACGGAGCGTGCACGGGATTGAGGATTGTACGAGTATGAAATGCAAAAATAATTAAGTAGGTGAAATCGAATCGAGGAAATTAATACGGATCGTATACGAAAAGTTAAGCACGACAGGTAGATAGCGTGCATGAAAAGTTGAATTTTAAAGTTACACAATGACTCTAAGGATTGGATTGAATATTGTTCGATGATTTGAGTTAGCAAGGAATGATGCGAATTGAGGAAATACATTGGTCGATGACTTAAGATAAACGGATGAACAATACATGAAATTGGTTTGAGGAAAATTAATGTTGTGAATGATTCGAGGGATAATGATCGAACTTGAATTTGAATATTGAGGAGATTATCCAGTCGGACGATAGCATCGTTCGCACGACTCGAAACTTGTTGCAAAAGAAGATCGTCAGGTTACGCATGTCATCGATGGTATTGAGGCATATCAAAGATCGATATGCGATAACTCGGGGGTACTCTGACTCGGCGAATGACAATCGTGCAAGTGTTATTGTTCAGTTGGATGCCATACTTATGATTTTGATTGAGATGAATGTTGGATGAAAATGATTGTGTCTTGAGGGTTACGCGGATAACCACAGTGTCGAATTATTGTCTTACGCGAGCACAACTTCAGCCTCGTACATGCGTCGCGTCGGATTTGGGGCGATCGTTCTGCGTGAGCGTTGACATGGTGATTCATGTCACAGGAATGATCGAACTCGGAAAATCAGGACACAATAACTTTGATTGTCTCGACTTGTTGGTTTGATGCGAAGAAAAATTGAGGATGTTTGGACTTGCGATTGATGATTGAATAAACTTGAGGATTGAGTAGGTTCAATCCGTGCATCGAAAATGAATTAGTCTAGACTCAAAACAAGAGTTACGCCTCGATGAGAATGACTATTCTGCGGGAGCATTGCATGGTGATTTCATGCCCACCGTGGATAATCAGACTCGCTGAGATCGGAGCGTGGCATATTTTTAAGTCAGACGAACTTGTGATCGATTACGTGAATTGGAATAGATGACTTAGGAAATATGGAATGTGAATTATGGTTTAGCGATGAAGTGTGTCGTAGCGTGCTTGACTTGGAAGGATTGATAAGCGTATTATGTCGAACGTGTTCGAAGAAATAGACTATGCGAAATGGCTTGATGAACGAAGTGATATTGATATGTCAAGGAATTGGTTGAAACGTGAGTTATAGTAGGATGGCTTTTCTGAATGACTCGAACCCGTACGACAAAATGTTGGGATATGTGTAAGAAATCTATATTCGATGTTTAGAAATTGGAGTGATGCGAGCTTGGGTAGAAAACCCCGTACTATCAACTTGGTTTGACCTTATGATGGGGTCAGTGTTGATATCGTTGTTTGGAAACTATGATTCCAATACTGACGGAAAGACATAGCCTAGTGGTTAGGCAGACGTTCGAGTGTGAAGTGGTAGGATTTGTGGAGGCACCAATCGCGAGTCTCGATTGACATGTACGTATATCAGGGACGCCCGAATATGTGCACGATCCGACTCGAGTGGTGATGGCGGATTCTCTATCATGAGGTGTCACATTCGTTTTCCGTTATACATATTTCCAGTATACGTGTACGGGATTCTGACCCGTACCATGACTTGTCATTTGCTAACTAATCTTGGTTTAATCTTGTTTAGATTCATCATGGCATGTATTGGCTTGGTTTTGTTTATTTTGGTTTAACTTGGTTATACCCTCCTTGGTTCATCATGATAAACCATCCTTTATAACTCACCAACCCTTTCTCTCTCTTCATTATTTCTTCTTCTTCATTTACTCCTCTCCACCTATACCCAAGAGCCCTAGGCAAGTGCAACTTGCTTCATGATGGATCTCAAGTTTTATTGTTCTATTCTCTTCTTTACATGATTATAAGCCTCTTTAGAACTTGGAGCTTTTGATTTTTATGGATAGATTCTTCTAGATCTACATTGTAACTTTGGGGTTTCATGAGTTCATAGAGTTTTCTTGGTTTTGATCTACTAAAACTTGTTATTTTCGAAAACTAATAGTTCCATGAGCAAGAGCACGAAATTTTATATGAATTTGGCTTTTGATTCACCTAATTTCGAGTTAAAATGAAGTTTTTATGGCCAAAACAAGTTTTCTGAATGTTTCATGTCGGCTGAATGTGAAATTTTACGCAGGGAACCCTGTTTATGTGTATTTTATGCAGGATTATATCCTGAATGTAAATTTTACGCAGAGAACCCTGTTTATGCGTATTTTATGCAGGATTGTATCCTGAATGTAAATTTTACGCAGGGAACCCTGTTTATGCGTATTTTACGCAGGATTGTATCCTGAATGTAAATTTTATGCAGGGAACCCTGTTTATGCGTATTTTACAGAGGATAGTATCCTGAATGTGAATTTTTACGCTGGAACCCTTCTCTTTTGCGTATTTTACGCAGAATTGAATTTTTGGCGTAAAAAGTGCACAGAATGACTGTTTTTGCCAAGTTTGGCTATTTTCTAGCCAAAATTTCAAAAAATTTAAAACAAGAAAGTTTTAGATCTTTGTCTTGCCTTTCCGAATATCTTTGGAGCACCTCATTTAGAGTTCGTATGTGGAAGTTATGTCCCGTCTCCCCTGAGCCGCATTTGCCCCTCACCCTGAGCCGCATGAGCCCTGAATACTTTTGCCGCATGCCCCTGTCCCCTGAGCCGCATGATTCATCCACAGCTCTTGCACCCTGTTTATATTTAGTTATTGCATATATGCTTATACCAGGTTAAATGTTAATTTTAAATATGTTCCATGACACGATGGTGACCCGTTGTGGTGCACTTTTGACAAATGATATGACATGATAGTGGCCCGTCGTGGCGCACTCTTGACAGTGAATTTGACATGATATATATCTCGAATGCTGTTGCAACGGCTAGCATGTCATGATAAGATTGAATGGCCTGGACACGTTGTGTTTGTACAAAATGAACCGGTAATGTTTTGCATCATGTCTAGGACAGGGATCCCTGAGTACCACGGTCAGGGGTACCTACTGTAAATGGCTAAGGCTAATAACTAGAATAATTCAGTAGTCATGAGAGATTTCCCCAGTTACAGGCGATCCCGTTATCCCGGCCACCATTGTTGGACTTGTAGCCTGCCGACGAGTAGGGCACATGTCTAAATTCACTAAGTCGCCTGGATAACCTGGATTAGCTGCAGGGCTTGTGGCTGGAGGAACATATCACTGCACATTGCTAGTAACTAGGCTTGTGATAACCCTAGTTAGTTAATGTAAAAAGCCGTAGTCACTGATTGGCCGTGAGCGATTGTATGGTGTAGATTCAGTGCTCGAATATTGCAAGCATGATCGCATGATTGTCACTTTTAATAATAAAGATCAGAGGCTAAGTTCTGTTCAGGCAAAGGGTTACAACCCCGATCCTTGTTTGGTTTAAGGGTTGTAACCTGGCTCCCGGAGCAGTTCCGTGTCCTCTTTTCGTTTATTGTCTTATTGCACTCCACGTCATGCTCGTCATGTTTTACTTTACCAACAAGATTTAGAGACGAAGTTCTATTCAGGTGAAGGATTACAACCCCGACCCTTGTTTGGTTTAAGGGTTGTGACCTGGCTACTTGAATGGTTCCCTCGTACACTAATATGACTGTTGTTATTTTTTTTATTTATCAGGCTCTTTCATAATTACTTTTAATATTTGTTTCTTATATGCTGGTTTTAGTTCTTAAGTGAAGCCTCCTTTGTGGCACTTGCTCTTTCTGGGATCTGACCCAGCTGGTTTTGTATGGCCAGATTTTGGAGCAGCTCCAGAGGATCTACCGACTTTCCATCCCGATGGTGACCACCAGGCATAACCAGGGCAACGAGTGGGTTTATTTTTGGCTCTCCCACTCCATTGTAAAATTATTATTTTGAGGCGTTTAGCCGACGAGCACCTGTTAGCTCGTATTGCATACCTTATTTACTGTCTGCCTATGGGCTGTAACATGATTGACAGATCCTAGGGTTGATCATGTATGACTAAAACTCTTGCTAGTCCTCACATTTTGTAATGACTAGCTTCATGATCAGCTGAATATGTAATGTTTGGGATACCTTATTATTGTATATTTGGTGATCTTATATCTTGTAACTTTACTTGCTTGCTTGAGATTGAGACATTTAGGCTTGTTATTGACCATAAGAGACTGATGGATTGTAGTTAAACCCTCATGTATCTAGACAACCGTAACCGTATAGCGAGGTGGGTTGTACTTCGATATACGTAGCTGGCTATGTTCACCCCCGCTCTCCGGTATTCTGGTTCAGGGGCGTTACACGAGGCTTGGCTGAAATACATGTATTTTGGGGACGCCTAGAATATGTGCACGATCCAACTAAGTGATACGTTGAATCAAGTGAGACTTGAGGAATGGAAAAGTGTCGAGGATTTTTGAGATCTTGAGTTTTGAAGAAAAGATTTTGGGTAGCATGAGCGTGGCTCGGATTTTAGAAATGCATAGGAGAAATGTGTGCGAGAGTCGTTAAATGTCGAGTAATAAGTCAATGAGTAAGTACTTAGTTAGTTTCGAGGACGAAACTTTTTCTGAGTGGTGTATGATGTAGTGCCCCGTCCCGCTCAGTCAATCGAAGGAATCGGAACACTGACGGCGTTCAGACTTAGCCTTACAACGGCGACTCGAAGACATCACTCGGTCAAGGCGACCGCTCGCTCAGGTTAGGTAGTTTCGGTGAACTTGCCTCATCTTAGCCTTCATATAATAAATTGTATGTTTTCAACTTGCACAAGTAGGCTTGATAATAAAAGAGACAAATTCACATAGCTAAAGGGAATAATTCCGATGGGTCGAATTTAGTTAGAATATGGAAAGGTCCAATGGTCGGCTTAGAGTTGGTGCACGGCGTGCTTTGAAAATGACACTCGGTCCTTCGTCCCGTGGCTTAGGAGAAGAAAAGTTGGTTGAGTAGGCGAAGTTATGATCGTAGCCTAAGTCATAGACGTCGCCCGCATGAATGCTTCATAAAGCATACACGGTCCCATCGTCCAAGGCTTGGCATAGCCTTAGCTTGCCCATGAGTTAAGTTGCATTGAGCAGCTTGTGACCTAGGTCTAGGCACCCGAGTGACTTAGTCGTTCAAGTCGAATGCGTGTACGGCACGATCCATTAAGGCAAAGCTTGATGCAGCCTTTGCTCGTTGAGTTGTTGCAAAGTTAAGTTAGGCAAAGTTATGCCGGTCGACCTAATACATTACAAGTACCGTCCCGCTCTTTCACGGTTTGTCAAAGTTAAGTAGTCCCACGATCTCAAGGCCCGTCGACTTGGACAGGAGTGTCACGTAGAGCACGATTGGCCTAAGGCACGATGCACGGACTTAGTGTTTAAGACAAGGACCACAAATTGATTCAAAATGAGTTTTGAGAAGGGACTATCAAAATGATAAGGGTAACAAGGAAAGAATGCTCGCGACCGTGGGTCGTCGAGGGGACTCAAGGATAGAAGTCTTGAACTTGGTTTTGAAAGAGATTGTAACATTGGAAGAGGAATGACTGTGTGAGATGTAAGTTTGTGTCGAGTCTTGTATGGTCATTGGACAACTTGTCGACAAAGGCGAAGATTTCCTCGAGCAGCAACCCTGGGCTATGGGCCCGACTCGACCTAGGAGGACACAGGGTATAGTCGTGAATAAGGTTTCAGCACAGGTTAAGCGGGGACTTGCAACGAAGCTAGCTACTTGCGCTGAAAGGACCTCGATTAACAAAACTATACGTCCAGGTATAGCTTGTGATGCTAGTGACTAAAGTTCATACAATGTCGGCAAAATAACGACGATCCGCGTGTATTCTTTTGGAATGTTTCGAGATGGATGTGTGTACATTTTAGAAGAATGTTTGGGCCTAGGATTGGCAAAATCGTAGGCGACATGCTTCAGCACGAGATGTGGCATCGAGTCTCAAGTGTTGACATGTGAGTTGCAAAAGTTGGGTTCGAGTTGTTCGAGTTTAAGTCAGGAATCGCCGAAAGGCAAGTTGGTTAAGTGACACTAAGTTCACAAGTCTCGATTGGGTCAGTTGATGATCAAAGTAGCAAGGGCCGCGAGACGGCGATATGGTTAAGTCTCACTGAGTTGCGAGGAACGGCCTCAGCAAGGGTTTGTAGCACGGTCACACGGAAATAGAGCCTCATCGCGTAGTTGCGTCTCTTATTTTAAGCCGTAAGGCAAACACGACTTGATAGGTTAACGTTGTCGGTACGAGAAGAGTCTAAAGGCAAGATATATGTTAACGTTGCATTACAAAGCACGAAATGGTCTTGAGACACAAAATAGGCCAAGGCGTCTGTCCTAAAACTGATCCTAAGGCAAGAGTAGAAAGACAATCGTAAAGGGACTATGTTGTACAAAATTAAATCAACGTGTCGGTTTTGTATGGGTGGGCGAGGAGCTCATTCCACCAGTACAGTTGAGTACTGACACCCACATAGTTTTCATGTGCAGGCACAGGTAGAAGCTCATGGCGTGGAGCTCGCTTGGATGCGTCGAGGCATGGAGTTCCTTGGCGATTCGAAGCGTGCAGCCGCATGAAGTCAAGACTTATACGGGACATAATGTATGGACGTCGCCTTCCAAAGCATCCGCTGGCTCAAGACATGTATTAAGAGATGAGAGAGAGCTTAGTGACTTGTAATGTGAGCTTGAGTGATTGTAATCTTAGCCTTGCCCCCCATTGTAACCTTTGTTTCAATATCAATAAAGAGCTTCTTTTGAATAACTTGTGTTGTGCTTAAATTCTGCTGATATTATTAAATATCTCTGCTTGGGACTTCTGTGCGACGACCCCGTCGCAGCCGCTGGAATCAGCCGTTATGGAACGTGCCTTGCACGAGCGCAATCTAGGCTCATGCGGCATCACACCTTAGCGAGGACGATCGCTCCTACGGGAGCGGGGCATGACAGCATTATCCATCCAAAGACGATCCCTCGGATTCTACTATGACACAACTGCCAAGATGCTGTACCGACGCACTTATGATGGGCTACTTTTACGATGCTTATCAGACACAGAAGACAAACATGCACTCCGGGAGGCTCATAATGGAGTTTGTGGTACACATCAACCAGGCCCTAAATTACAAGATCGCCTCAAACGAATGGGTTATTACTGGCCCACAATGATAGCGGATGTTGTTGAATATACAAAGAAGTGTAGAGCTTTCCAGTTCTACGCTGATTTCATTCATCAATCTTCGGAGTTTCTACACCCGACGGCAGTATCTTGGCCACTCGAAGCCTGGGGCGTGGACGTCATAGGACCAATCATCCCGCCATCCTCCAAAGGACTTCGGTTCATCCTAACTATAACCGATTACTTCTCCAAATGGGCGAAAGCTATACCGCTCACCGAAGTGAAGACATCAAACGTGATCAGCTTCATCAAACATCACGTCATCTACCGCTTCGGCCTACCTCGTAGGATCATCCATGATAATGGTCCACAGTTCGTAAGCCATGCATTCTATCGGTTCTGCGATAAGAATCAAATCCAGAACGTAGCCTCTACTGCCTACAATCCAGCCGCTAACGGTCTAGCAGAAGCCTTCAATAAAACCATCATAAAACTTCTTAAGAAGTTCGTGTCTTCAAACAAGCGCGATTGGAACGAGAAGCTCGGTGAATGTCTATGGGCCTATCGCACAACGGTCCGGACTCCAATAGGCAATACGCCATTCTCTCTGATTTATAGGAGTGAAGCAGTTCTTCCCCTAGAAATCCAAATTCTTTCCCTTCGGGTAGCCTTAGCCAGCGAGCTGACTACTGAAAAAAGCTATCGTCTGCGACTCCAAGAGCTCGAAGCTCTAGACGAAAAATGCTTATTATCTCAACAACGTATTGAGCTATACCAAGCACGCCTTTCTAGAGCTTTCCACAAAAAGGTGAAGGAAAGGATCTTCCAAGTCGGCGATCTGGTCCTAGCAGTAAGAAGACAGATGGTTATGACACACAAAACAAAAGGGAAATTCTAGCCTAAATGGAAAGGCCCCTTCGTCATAGAATCAGTGTATTCTAACGGTGCGTACCGGTGACCAAGCCTAATGGTGACTTGCTCATGATGCCTATCAACGGCAAGTTCCTGAAGAAATATTATGATATCTTTTACATAATGTTCACATATGTCCAGTCATATAAATGTACAGCGCGATGTTTATATGATTCAAAACAAAACAAAAACTATCTAACTATTATCCATATTTCAAGAGTCTTGAATACGCCCTGGATAATAGGTCCTCTAAATATTTCTCCAGTGGAATCATTTCCGTTCTTGACCCCGTCCAAACTCGGTTTGACGAAAACAAATCACGTCCCTATTACCTCTGAGCTATTTTTCGATAATTATTCCCCAAGCAGAATGATCAAATGTTTTGCCACGTCTACATAACCTATGAGCAAAGCATTCATCAAAGATAGTCATGTCCATACTACCTCTGAACTATCCACTCCTTCCTATGCTATATATCTTTCCACGTCCATATTACCTCTGGTCAGATTTAGAACATCCTCTGCTATTACGTCGATATTACCTCTACTAGCAGCCTCATTCAACTTATTATCAATGTTCGAATCATTCGAACATAAAACGGATAATAGGTCCACATCAAAATTCCCCAGCAAAATACCCAACATAAATGTCCTTGCTACGTCCACATTACCTCTAGCATCGATATTTCACAAAACCACATTCACTTCTGAAAAGATTCTTTATTCAGTACTTAAACGTCTATCGAAAGACGGAAAAAAAGGTAAAAGAGCCGTGACGGCCAAAAAAAAAAGAGGGTGGTCCCCCAGTGAGATACCCTTTACACAAATGTGGTATTTAGCTCTCTAAATACAAGCACCACAGATATCACAAGCAAATGGTAGAGCGAATATACTCTGCTTATTCAGTTATATTCACAGGACTACATCTCGTGAGCAAAACAGAAGGTTCTTCATCTGGATAAAAAGTAAAAGGTTATATTGATGTCCAAAAGAAGGGAGAATCCGCTACTCATCAACAACACATAGCTTGGTCAGCTTGGCAGCACCATGCTTTCGTCGAAGGAGGTCATGTCTTACTGATGAGCAAGCAAACAAGGCCTTTGAACCTTCGAGAAGTTACACAGAGGAGGGTAAATATAGCATGCTAAAATAGCTACAAATGATGATCTCCTCTCCTCCATATGGCGGACATCGTGGGCCCATTTATTCAAGAGACCATACCTTCAAAATATCATCTCTAGTGTTGCTTCTGCTTACTTGAAGAAACCGTGAAAGCAAAACTTTCACGGTAATGCCCAACTACCGTCCGACTCTTCGATGTATAAAGGTTCTTCCTACCATCTGAGGAAAACCCTTCCAAAACATGAAGAGTCCTGAGCTCTCTGATGTGGGTGTCAAGTGTCGCATCTCCACCATGCCCAAAATTGCCGATACCAGTCCTGGAAAAATTTGCTGGCCAGATCCCTACAGAATATAAAAAGGGGACAGAAAGACAGTCAGACTTAGAAAACTGTAGGAAAAAATATGTTCTGAAGGGCTTCTATGCACCCAAAAGGCTATACGCCCAAAGGATATGCGCCCAACACAAAGACATGTGGGCACATAACACATGGACAGTTAAATGGGCGTATAGTGTGCCACAGCTTAATGGGCGCATAACATCGCAACACGTGGGTGCATAGCACACCACAGTATTGGCACATGACTTCTGTGGGTTCATAGTAATGCTCACAGAAGTATGTTGCCCTAGACGCAAGCGCCCAAGCAGAAGAGAAGTCCGAGTGTCTCCAATTAACGCTCGAGACTTCGTGTTTTGAAGCATGCCCTCACCCAAAATTGGGTCCTGGACTGCCGAGGACTCTGCCGCAGGAGGAGAGCCATCCGACGCAGCCCCCTTGTCCTTCGCGGATCTCTTGGGGGCCTTGGAAGACATGATTTTCAAAGAAAGAAGACGAAGAGTTTTCTAAAAATTTCAAAGAGAAAGGAATAATAAATTTTCTCTCTCCCCAGGGTCTATTTATAGGCACGGGCCACTGCCTATGCGCCCACATACTCTATGCGCCCATTGAGTGTATGCGCCCACTGCAGCCTATGCGCCCACATGAAGGACCAGCTCTCGGCATATTATGCGACTGTCTCTTGCTGACGTGGACAACGTATAAATGATGGACCGCTTCAAATTCTGTTCCGATGAATCTGTCAGTTCGGATTTCGAGGAAAATCTCAACAGTCGTATCTTCCTGACAGGCTGGCCAAATACTATACGCCCTATGCACCCATTGCCTCGCGAGAAGATGATCGATGCTTCTTTCAAAGTACATCGAACTTGTTCAAAGTGTCGAAACTTTAAAAGGGGTCCTGTAGAAGCATGAAAAATTCTCAACAAATATAGCTCCATGCGTCCAAGTCAAGAGCAGCTCCATGCGCCCAGTCAGTATGATTCCATGCGCCCACTAGATGAAGCTCCATGCGCCCAGACAGAGTAACTCCATGCACCCAGTCAAGTGTAGCTCCATGCGCCCAAGACTAGCTCCTCCAAAATGAGGGCGCATAGCCTAAGACATGGCTATGCGCCCAAGCCTGACTTAGTCAAAGCCAAGATCAAAACGTACACCGAAGCGCATGGCCACGTCAGTCTCCACGAGCAGTCGTACACCGAAGCATGCGGCCACGTCAACATCACGACCAACCCACGATCTCGTAGCCTGTATGTGCCTACATTCTATGCGCCCAAAGCAGGACTATGTGCCCACATAAGAACCAGCATGTTCCCTCACATGGGCGCATAACACCATTCCAGCTCGAGAACAACTATAAAAGGGGGGCTTCTTCCCTCTTCAAGGACAGAGAACGAAGAGCATTTTCAAAAGCCAAATTGCTGTACTTCTTGCCAGTGAGCCGAGAGTTAGCAATTTTCTTAGGTTTTCTCCCACTTTTGTAATTGGAGTATCAACGGAGTAAAGGAGCAACTGCCACTCGATCTCCATCGTCCCATTCTCTAGAATTCTTTTTTGTACTCGGGAATCCTCAGCGTAGGATCTCTCAGGCGTACTCGATTTGTGGTGCCTTGTGCCAATAAAAGAAAAGACAGCGTTTTCTTTTTCTTCTTTTTGTGTGTGTCCACAAAAGTGGCGACTCTGCTGGGGGCTACCTTTTTTTTGACGAAAAGGTGGTGATGCAATCCGATACCGACAAAGTGGAGAGTACTCAAAAGATGTTGAACGTAAAGTTCGATCAGCAGGCGTTCAAAGAGATGCTCTCGAGGGACGGCTCTACTCCCTCAAAATCAGCAAAGCCAAACAAGTTTCACAAAACCTGTCTTCCGAAGGCTCGCTGTTCATATCCTGCTAGTGTCATAGCAGATATGCAGCTGGAGGACTCTGCTACATGGGCGCATGACTCTGCCACAGAAGTTCCCCAAATGGAGAAGGCTCACACCATTTCGGGCTCTACTAGCCCAGTGACTTCTTCCCTCCAAAACCAGCAACAGAGAGTTCAATACTCGAAACTTGGCAGAGAAAAATACTACGATGCCAAGGATCGGGGTGTGCAGCACTCTGGTCGAACCCGACGAGGCTCACGAATGAAGGAGGCAGAACTGGGAGAAAACAGCGATGCTCCACCAAGCATGCGCCCAAGGGAGTGTTTGAGCGCATAGCCCCAACCAGAACACTTCTGTCTTCAACAGGTTGGGCATTCAGAGTCATATGCCCAAGGCTATGCGCCCAGGCTCTCTGGATCCATACTATGCGCCCACATCAAGGACGCTCACAGAGTCATGTCTTCCTCCCACCATCGACCCCTTCCGGCCATCTGTGCCTAACCTTCCCTCCTCTTCCCAGGCCGATTCTGATTGGGCGAGAATTTTCCCCCTGGCAGCGTTCAAATTTTGGAATGCCCGCCACTCCGCCGTATGGCACTGTTGAGCCATACGGGTCGGAACAACTATGCGGCCCCCTTCATGGGGGCGTATACTCCCTCTGCAGCCCTCTGGGCACATATGGCCACTTTCCGGTTGGCGCATAGGGGGGCATGCTAGCGACCGTCCCCGGCTCTTGGGCGCATAACCCCCACCCGGCATCAGACTCTGGCTGAGCTAAACCCATCCCCCTCGCGGACTCCTCTTTGTCAGCCGTCGCATTAGGCGCCTGCCCACCAGTGGCTGGAGTCGCTCCTTCCTTCTCGACGGAGGTGTCCTTGCTGTCGGACGGATCTGCTGGCCCTTCTTCATCTATCCCTTTAGGCGCATGCCTTCAAGGTGCAGGAGGCGCTTTCTCCCTCCAGGTGGCAGAGCCAGCGCCATTGGGCACATATGAAGCCCCTTCGGGAGCTCTTAGCCTCGCTTGGCTCGGGCGCATACCCCTCCTACCCCATCCAGATTCCGACGACGGCGCTCCGCCTCCCACGATAGCAATCTCTAAGGCCTCCTCGCTGACCGTCGGGGTCGGCGCTCACTCCACCCCCTTGGTCACCAATTTGGCCCCCTTCTCTCGTGCCTTTAGTGGCATCCTCTACGAGATCCTTCTCCCCGACAGATCCTTTCGCTATCTCCCCCCTCGTCAATAGGATCCCCAGCCCTCTCTCCCTCTCAACCCCCCATCCCAAGCGAACCGGCCCTCCCCTCCAGTTTCCCCAGCCCAACCTCCTATCTTTGCCAACATCCTGCGTCCTGATATAGCTTCCAAATGGGGCTCTCTCTTCAAAGATGTTCAGCTCAATGAAGTCGACTATCCGGAGCCATCCCCCGTGCCCACCGTCCCCTTCTCAAGCTTGGAGATTGAATCCTTGGCCACCTCCTTCCCCTTCTTCTTTGTTCTCAAGTTCTCCGCAGGATGCCCCAAACTCTCTAGGGTCCAGGAGGTCATCGCTGGTTGGCGGCTGTCATTAGATTACCGGGTGGCATCTCTTGATCCCAGATACATCCTGCTCCACCTCTCCTTAGAAGCATATCACAGGACTGCGTGGTCTAAAGGCACCAGCAAAGTGGATACTCATCAGATGAAGATTATTAAATGGACCCAGAATTTCAGTACCAAGGAAGATTCTTCCACGGTTGTAGCTTGGGTCACTCTCCCCAACCTTCCACTCATCTGTTTCGTTCCATCTGCCCTTAGGGTATAGCCAATTCTTTTGGGACCTACGTGGCAATAGCTCCAGAGACTAGCAATCTAACAAAAGCCCACTATGCAAAAATCTGCGTGGAACTAGATCACACAAACGAGCCATCCAAACAAATAGTCATCGAACTGGGAAACCAGACCCACACACAACAAATTCTATACAATAACCACATTATCTATTGCTCTCATTGTCACCTGCGCGGACATCTCTCCAACTTTTGTTATCGCCTCCACCCTGAACTCAAGAGGAAGCCAACTCGACCTGTAGTCCACACCAGAGAAGCTCAGATTCAGTCTCCCCCCAGATCCCCTATCCTTCCCCCGCCAAACTCCCACATCAGGTTTTAATCTAGCGACAGCAGACCGAAACTCGGACCACCGGTGACCCCATTGGAGACTACTACCACGGCATCTGCGGTGGTCCCCCACAGCCCACCAACTATGAACCTCTCTAACAGATTCACCACCCTGGAAGAGGACACGTCGGAGGCCAGAGATCCCCATATCCTACCGAGTCAGGAAGCCGAGGAGGAGGTCCCTCCCGAACCTCAGCATCAACAGGATATCGACGTCATAGAAGCCTTAGCCATCCTGGGACCAAACCAAGTTTTGAGAGGTCTACAGGCTATAGAAGCCGGCTTCCCCCTCCTATTAGAAGGCAATATGATAGGCAACCTGGATGACTCTATCCCCACTCTTCTCCAAGAACCCGCATCCGACTCAACAGGAGATCCGATTGATCAGAAAGACGCCCCCTGAACAGCCACATCTATCCCACCATCGGTACATCCACCAACAAGTCGGCGACAATATCGACCTCTAAAAAGAAAATTAAACAGAATAGCTCTAATAAATCATCCACTGCTCGAACCAGGTCTGCTACTAAGCGGGCCAACCAACCTCCCAACAAACTCCATTAATGCTGAATATACTCTCGTGGAATGTCCGTGACCTGGCGAACAAACCCACAAAGAAGAGAATTTCTAGCCTCGAGAAAACACACAAGATTGACGTATTGATCATCCTTGAACCCAAAATTTGCCACAAGAACCAAAAATCCATTCAGCTGCAGCTTTGCTTTCCCATAGCCATCGCTGGCATATACAACATTTGGATCCTCTGTTCGAAGGACGTCAAGATCGGTGTCATCAACGACTCCAAGCAGGCCCTCTCATGCTGGATGGAGCACCCGTTATTACCTTCACGGGTGATCCTATCCGCCATCCATAATAGTTGTGACATTTATGAGCGCAGAAGCCTGTGGAACAACATGATGGACATCCACCTCCACCACAGAAATCTTCCCTGGCTCTGCATAAGGGATTTCAATGCCGTGACGTGTAGAGAGGAGAAGACTGGTGGTCGGCCTTCCCCCATCCCAGCCATACAAGACTTTAACAACTTTATCTTCAACGCCAACCTTAACCCCTACCGTTTATTGGCAGCACCTTCACCTGGTACAACATGCAGGATGGAGAACACCGACAATACTCTCGCCTGGATAGAGCCCTGGCGAATGTTCACTGGTACGGCATGGGGATCACCTCCAAACTTTTCTACCTCAATGCCACCGAGTCCGATCATGCTCCACTATTAGTTTGTATCGCCAGCAATATGGTCCCGAAGAAAAGGAATTTCCACTTCCTCGATTTTTGGTGCACCCACCCGCAGTTCTTAGAGGTCGTCTCGAAAGCATGGAATAGCACGAGCAATGTCGAGCCCCTTACGAGGGTGGCCATAAAGCTTAAAGCTACCAGAAAAGCTCTAGCAGAATGGAGCAAGCAGGACTATGGGGACATCTTTCAGGCCATCCGGGAGGTAGAAGATGATGTTCTCCGCGCTGAGATTAGACTTATGACGGATAGATCTTCCATGGCCAGGAGTGCCCTCAACCTCACCAAAGCGATCCTCAAATTCTGGCTCAAAGTAGAAACTGATTTCTGGAAGCAGAAAGCTAGACTTAAATGGGATAGCGAGGGAGACAAAAACTCTAGCTACTTTCACGCTTGCGTTAATGGGCGCAGGCAGAAGCTTCCATCCACCAGATTAAGGACAACAATGGCAACTTCATCAAAGACCAGAAAGGCATCCAAGAGGCTGCGGCCGACTACTACTCTAATTTATTCTCCAAACAAACCGTCATCAGGGACCCTTCCTTCTTGGAGGTCATTCCTCGTCTCATAACTGATAGGGACAAAAACTGGCTTGAGACTCCGTCGTCCAAACAGGAAGTGAAAGGCGTAGTCTGGGCCCTGGACGAGCACAGCGCCCCAAGACCTGACGGGTTCTCGGGGGGTTTTTTCGTGCCTGTTGGGACATTATTAGGCCCGACATCCACGAAGCGGTCGTCGCTTTTTTTCAGGGTACGGCTTACCCCAGGGCCATCTCGAGCACCAATCTTATCCTCATCCCAAAAAAAGACAATCCGAAATCCTTTAGTGATTTTTGCCCAATTAGCCTATGCACCTTCACCAACAAAATCATATCCAAGATCGTTGCTTCCCGTATGTCTGACCTCCTTCCCAAGATCATCTCCGAAGAGCAAAGCGGCTTCGTTCGAGGGAGACATATCCAGGATAACATCATGCTTGCTCAGGAACTTATCACTTGCATGAAGTTCCCGAGAAGAGGGAACAACATTGCCATCAAGCTTGATATGGAGAAAGCTTACGACAGACTTGACTGGCAATTCATGATATGGGTTCTCGGAGCATTCAGTTTCTCTGAAACCTGGACCAATATAGTGTGGAGATCTGTCAGTAACTCCTAGTTCTCTACGGTGATCAATGGTCAGGCCGACGGCTTCTTCAAATTGACCTGCGGGGTGAGGCTAGGTGATCCACTATCGTCCACCATCTTCATCATCACGGCAGACGTCCTGAGCAGGAACCTCAACAGGATGCCTTATACTACTAGCTTCCACCACTATCACACGGCCAGCGGCTGCCCCATAATCACCTACCTGGCCTTTACTGACGACATCCTTATCTTCTCAGCCGGGGATATCGGGTCGATCGAGGTAGTCCAAAACACTCTTCAGAATTATGCTAACTGCTCAGGCCAGAAAATCAACCAGAACAAAAGTGTCATCTACAGTCACCACATCATCACAACCGAGCAAACCGGAGCTCTCTCCAATACCATCCCATTCCCTGTCAAGCATCCCCCTTTCAATTATCTGGGATGTCCCCTGGTCTACGGGAAATCGAACGCGGGCATATTCGAGGACTTGATCAGCCGTATCAGGACTAAGCTTGGAAGATGGCACAATGCGACGCTATCTCTGGGGGGCAAAATGATCTTCATTAACTACGTCCTCACCTCCATTCCCATCTATACAATCGCGGCGTGCTATCCCGCCAAGAGGGTCCTTAACTCCATTGAAAACTTATTCAGTAACTTCTTCTGGGGCCACAGCGACGGCATGGCCAAGCACTACTGGGCCAGCTGGGACACTATGGCCAGGCCGACGGAAGAGGGGGATTGGGTTTCGCCAAGCTTTCCCACATCACCAAAGCTTTCTCGATAAAACTGTGGTGGAAGCTTTATACCTCTCAAAACTTATGGACCAGATTTATGAAGGCCAGATATTTCAAGAACATTCACCCGTCGATGGCTAATTCCAACTGCAGATCTTCTGTAGCATGGCGGCGTATGCTCATTGGCCGATCCCTTGCTGAACCATTAATGCGTCTCAAGGTGGGTGACGGAGAATCCCGAGCATTCCAGGAAAGATGGGTCGGAGATTCCTTAATTCCATCTCACTCTGACGCTCACAGAAATAGCTGTAGGCCTTAAAAATGACAGTCACGCTGAGTTGATCAGGACAGAGTCAAAAGTCACGCTCAGTTGATCAGGACAATATTTATAAATCACGCTGAAGAGACAGCTCATCATTTGTCAGAAATTTCATCATGACTAACAGCACAACAGTCGAAGAATGTCTCCTCGTATGCCACGTATGCACGGAACTCGAGAGATCACAGCCGACTATTACGTGATTTTTGAAATCTTCTTCAGCAAGACTCAGCCTTCGTCAAGTTGGCGTACCAAAAGAGTTTCTTGTCATTTAATACGACTGACAAAGCAATCACTGTCAGAGATTTTGTGTCAGTCGAGGCACGCCAAATCGAGACAACTGGCAGTCTTATCTCAAGTCTGCGTGTATTATGAGATCTTCATCTCAAGTTTGTATGGATTCTGAAGTTTTCTTCCTCCAGTCTGCGTGGATTTTGAAGCTTTATGCCTCGAGTCTGCGTGGATCCTGAAGCTTCCTGCCCCAAGTTTGTGTGGATTTTGAAGCTTTCTCCTCCGAGTCTGCGTGGATTTCGTCTTCAACAAAGTCTGCGTGGATTTTATCAAATTGGAGTACGTGGCAGCCATGCCACTGATCTCTCGCCTGCGTGTCCTGTAACTTGCACATGACTCATGCATGATCGCCATGTGTCCAACAGTTACAGGCCACGTCCAGTAACTTCTCACAACCTTGCGTATGTTAAATCCTGCGTAATTTTCAACTAAGCACAGGCTGTGAAGACAGTTATCTTTTCAGTTTTATTTTTGACTCTATAAATAGAGTTCTTTTTCTCATTCATTGTACAGATACATAGTTATCTACTGTCAAAATTTTGAGAGCTTTTCTTCTTCGTATAGTCCAAGGGATAAAGTGATCGTCTTCTAGATCAGATACCCACAGTTGTAATTTTCCCAGAAACACAATAAATAAAGAGAATTTATTTATGGAAAATAAATTGGCGACTCTGCTGGAGATAACCATCTCCTCTTCTGAGATGGCAACAACTCAATGCGACACTTCGTCAATCGGCTCGACGAAGAAGGTGATGACGATCCAATTCGATCAACTCGCCTATAAAGAAATGCAGCGGGCTAAGAGTGGCGAGTCTACTTCAGCCTCCATCATCATTGCCAAGTCGAAGGGACACTCTGTCTATGTCCCTAAGAATCAGTTGGTAGTCAATGGTGAAGTCTCTGCCACAGTGTCTACTCCTAACACTGGCAAGAACTCTACTGCAAGCACGCACACTCTTGTGCGCTCGAAGATGACAGCATTCAAAAGTCATGCTGACAGCACTGGCTCCTTAGCTAAGTCTGTTCCAGCGTGCAAATTCAACTCTAAAAGTCACGCTGACAGTACTGGCTCCTTAGCCAAATCTGTTCCAGCGTGTCTCTCTAAAACCAAAAATCACGCTGACAGTACTGGCTCCTTAGCCAAATCTGTTCCAGTGTGTATTTCCAAAATCAAAAGTTACGCTGACAGTACTGGCTCCTTAGCCAAATCTGCTCCAGCGTGCAATTTCACCCCTAAAAGTCACGCTGACAGCGCTGGTTCCTTAGCCAAGTCTGTTCCAGTTTGTACTTCCAAAGTTAAAAGTTACGCTAACAGTACTGGTTCTTTAACCAAGTATGTTTCAGCGTGTATTTCATCTAAGAAGAATAGCTCTTTAGCTATCTCTTCTTCTTTGCCAAGTTCTACTAGAACTGGGGGTGGTCTTCCACACAAAGTCCCTTCGAAAAGGAATAACTCTTTAGTTGTTCCTTCTGCTCCTGTAGTTTTTACTTCAGGAACAGCTTTGACTGACAATTTTGTTAGTCAAAGAAAAGGATATGGTCTTTTGACTACTCTTCCTTCTGGACATTCTATGTCTCAAACCTTGAATGAGTCTAAGAAGAAACATTCTGTAATGTCTTCTTCTATGACTTCTTCAAATTGGGCACAGAATTTGTCCACAAAAGAGGGTTTGTTACCAACTCCTAATCCAAGGGATGGTTCTATTTTTCCTTCTCTGCAAATATCCAGGTCAATGGAAGGAAAACTCCAAGTTTCCAAAACTAATGTGTCACCTCCAATTGATCTAAAAACAAAACTTAGCACTTCTGGTGTTAAGAAACCACATCAGTTGGAAACAAGGATAAAAGATCCAGATGTAGAGTATGCTAGAAACTATGTGGCTCATATTAATCATTCTTTATATAATCAAGAGCCATCAAGAACCAAGAACAGGAAATATACTCCTCAATCATCACAAACAGATTTACGAGAATATCTTCAACAGAAGAGAAGGAGTAATTCTGTGTCAAAAGATCATATTGAGTGTGACTTCCAGCCAAGAGTCATAATTCAATGCAGATGTCAATCAATGGCTCATGACCATATTGATCATTAATGTGACTTCCAGCCAAGAATTATAATGCAATGCAGATGTCAAACTAAACGACAATCTGTCTTCAATCGGATTCAGTGTGAACCTATGCTTGATGAAGATGAGCCTTTGTTTGCTTCTGTCAACATGACCTCTCGGGATGCTGGGGGTAGAGCTGATAGTCCAGATGGAGTATATGGAAACACCATAGCAAGAGTCTTAGCTTCTAGTCAAAGAAATTTGATCGCTGAAGATGATTCTGAATTTCTAGGAGAATCTAATTTCCCACCTCTTCCTACTGGGGGTAGTTCTCCTTTAAATGATTTTGATGCACGAAGCAGTGATTTCGAGCATACAACATCCACTAATTCATCAATAATCCCTCGTACAGTCACTACATATATGGTGGATGGGAATACTGAATTGAACAATGAACCTTCCTCTTCGGTGACTCCTCAGGACCAAAGAATTGCTTCTTTGGAACAGCAAATGAAGTCTATGGCTGATACTATGAAGTCGATGTATGAACTCATGACAGCTCAATTGCAGAATCGACAGACTGTATCTGATGCCATACCAACTGACACTGATATAAGTTCGGTACAAGTTCCTCCAGCAGTACAATCCAATACTCCTGGACCAGCTCAACCAAATCCTAGTCTCTCTGGAGCTGGGGGTAGTGCTTACAATGCTGTTCCTCCTCCTAACTATTCTCTACAAGTTACAACTCCATAATCTTCTGGAGTTGTTAATGAAGAATTGAGGAATCTCAAAACTCAATTCAAGGCATTCAAACAGAAAGATGGTTTACAAAGGTTAGGCATCAAACAACCTTATCCGATAGAATGGAAGCAAGTATCGTATCCTCCTAAGTACAAGCCTCCTACTATCTCATTCTATGATGGAACCACTTCTCTAAGTCAGTTTATTAATCACTTTGAAGTGATGACTGACCAGTTGCAACCAAGTGACGCCCTCCTTACTCGGGTGTTTATTGGATGTCTCAAGGGAACTGCTTATGAATGGTATAGAAGTCTCCCAGATGGGTACATTACCTCATTTTCCGATTTCAAATAGATGTTTCTTGAATAGTTCTATGAAGGGCTCAATGACATGACTATGTCTGCTCTTATTAGAATCAAGCAGAAAAATAATAAAACTACAGAGGATTTTATTGAACGGTTTCAAAGAGAAGCTCTGAAGATGCCTCTTGGAACTCCAGATGCTGTCACCATCGACACATGCAAATCAAACTTGTTGCCAATCATCAGCATGTGGACAGGATCCACCCAATTCCAAGACTGGCCTTCTTTCATAGTTAGTGCCAAGGCTGCAGAAATTAGTGCTAAAACCTTCAAAGGTTTAGGAGTGCAGATGACTCCCAAAGAAACAGGTCAAGGTACTAGCAATAATGCTAAAAATAATGCTCGCAAAGGAAAAGAAACTCTTGAAGTTAATCTTCAGAGCAAAGATGCCTCAACTGTTCAAACTTTTCCTACCTCTACAACTCAACAACCGAGAACACCTCGCCCCAAAGAAGAATACTCTTTCGATGATGACGATGTCCTTGGTATCTTTGAATGTCTGCTAAAAGGTAATAAAATACAATTACCTGAAATCAAGAAACCTGATGAAGCTGGTAAGACAGATCATCCCAAATACTGCCCATATCACAGAATGTTGGGTCACACAATTCGTATATGTTATGTACTGAAAGGAAAGATCCAAGAAATGATTAAATCTGGAGCTATCTCTCTTACTCCGAAAGAGAAGACTGTCACCTCCAATGTCATCTCTATGTAATTCGGAGATTTCCCTCCTCAACTCCTTGAAAGTGGGATCGTTCCTATTCCCAAGGCAACTCTTAAAATAGTAAATATTCCTCCTCCGTAATCTGAAGGATTAGTGCCAATCACTTTAGAAACTGGAGAAATTATGTGGATTCATCTTGATCTAGTGGCAGATTTTGAATTTCCTCAAAGGACTACTTCTCGAAAGTCTAAAAAGGCTGGAAAGATTAAGTCATGTCATATGACGTCTCTTGGGTCTACCTCTGACACAGAGCTAAAAAAAAAAAGAAGAAGCACTTGTTAGTGCTACTCGAACGGGGAAACCTTATCTAAAGGATTATTCCAAGAATCCTGAGGATACTCCTGATATCCCTCCAGCTGATAAAGATGCTCCTAATATTCCTCCTGAAGAAGAATCATCCACCGTACCTGTTCCTTCAAATACCCAAGATGAACCTGTTTCTTCCAAGCCTACGGCTCTTGAGAAAGGCAAACAACAGGCTCGGTTTGATAAGCCAATCAAGAAGTCCCCTCCTCTTGGGCTTCAGAAGCCTTACAACTTTGACATTCTAGCTCAACTTGCTAATACTCCAGCTAGAATGTCCCTCTTTGAACTTCTACGTCTTTCTAAAGAGACTCGGGAGACGTTAAGTGAAGCACTTCTTCAAGCCGACTCTTGTCTTGCACAATTGAAGAAGCCAGATGCAGAACCTGCCACTTGCTTACATTGCAACAGTGTATTGGAGATTATCCCAAATATCACCTTTACACAAGACGACATGCTATTGGAGGATAATCGACATGATCGGCCTCTCTACTACACTGGTTATATCGATACGATGAAGATAGATCGTATCCTCATTGACCCAGGGTCTGCTATAAGCATAATGCCAAAGAGTCTGTTGGATGAACTAAAAATTCCTCTTCACAAGCTCTCTAAGATGGTTACTACTATCTTGGGATTCAATCAAAGTCGAAGCGAGCCTTTGGGAAAGATTCATCTGAAGCTTCAGATAGGCGATTTCAGATCCAAAGTCACTTTCTATGTGATTGAGATCGTGGGATCCTATAATCTTCTTCTTGGGAGGCCCTTTCTTTATGAAAATAATATGGTGCCTTCTACTCTTCATCAGTGTTTTAAGTACATTGATAGCAATGGAAGAGTACAAAAAGAAGTTGCTGATATAAATCTCTTCCATGGGGTTGAAGCTTATTTTAATGATTCCCGAATGTACAAAGAAGAGTATACAAGGGTCATACAAGCTATGGAGAAAGATGATTCACAAAGTGAGACTTTAATAATCCCTATTAAAGGTCGAGCTACTCAGCAACAATCTCCCAAACCCTCTGGAGAAGGTTCTTTCATCATTCCAGTGAGTGGACGGATCTCTCCGTTGCCTCATTCGTCTGCTCAAGATACAATGATCATTCCTGTTAGTGGGCGTACTACAGTTCCTATATCTTCACAGGATACTCTGCTAATTCCAGTTGGAGGGCGGATTACTCATCCATCTCAAACTTCAAGGGAGCTCACCTCTTCTGAGCCATTTGTTATCGATCTTAATCGAAACAAAGCTTCTTCTCATTCTTCTTCTTCCCCTTTAGTCATTGACTTGGCTAAAATCTCTAAGGCTCAGCCTTCTCCCAATGTAAATATTGCTGCTTTTACATTTAATGAAAAGTCTCCATCTTTGCAGTACGCTGATGTGTGTAATTATGTTCATAGTTATTTACATTTGTTAGATGACTTGAGCACAATAACCATAGGAGTTGTACAGACTGTTCATACAGATGTATCTCTAGAACCTGTACAATCTTTATACTTTCTAGTTCCCAGCAGAAAGCCAGGAGACATTCCAATACTCTTTTACAAAGGACCCCAAAGTCCTTCTGATTTAGAAGATGATGACAAAAACGATGATACTGGAAGATTACAACTATGTCGCTATAGTCAGCAATCTAAAGACATCATCAAAAATATAGGCTATGACTTCAGGACTGGCCTCAATAGTGGAAAAGGAAGAAAAATACCTGTTCATATTCTTCCTCTGAAATATGGGAGGACGAAATACGGATTGGGCTATATTGCTCCTACTCCTTTCATCAATATTATCCATGAAGATCCTGAATCTGACGAAGATAAGAGATCTGATTCTTCTAGTACCACTTCTTGGGATTCCGATACGAGTATCGGTGACTTCTACTGCAACATTCTGTCTTCCAACATGGTTTCCATTGACCGTTCTGAAGAAAGTGATGAAGACGAAGAAGAGTTTGAAATCTCACCTGAATCAGAACAATGGGCCCAAAGATTAGATAATCAATGGGAGTTCCGTTTCGAGCAAAAAGAACCTCCGACTGAAGATAAACTTGTTCAAATAGATGTTGGTAAAGAGGGATCCCCCAAACCAATATTCATCAGTGAAAGTCTTTCAGAAACTGATAAGCAAGACATGATCAAACTTATTCGTGATTACATCGACGTCTTCGCTTGGAGTTATGAAGATATGCCAGGGCTTGATCCACAAATTGCAACTCATAAGCTCAATATCTTGCCGAATGCTAAACCGGTCAAACAACAACAGCGACGATTTCGTCCAGACATTATGGATGCAATTGAAGCTGAAGTTAATAAACTCATGGCCTCCGGGTTTATTAGAGAGGAACAACATCCCGATTGGGTGGCTAACATAGTTCTTGTCCTTAAAAAGACTGGCAAGATCAGAGTATGCATAGACTTCCGCGATCTCAATGCGGCATGCCCTAAGGACGAATTCCTTCTACCAATCACTGATGTCATGATCGATAATACCTGTGGATTTGAACGGATGTCATTCATGGACGGGTATTCTGGATACAATCAGATTAAAATATTTCCAGACGACGAGAAGCACACTTCTTTCAGAACGCCGATTGGTACATATTGTTATACAGTTATGCCATTCGATCTCAAGAATGTAGGAGCAACATATCAACGAGCTATGAGCACTATATTCCGTAAACATCTGCAGAAAACAGTCGAATGCTACGTTGATGATATTACAGTCAAAAGTCGACAAAAGGAGGATCATATCCAAGATTTGAAGACTATTTTTGATCTAGTACGTAAGCATCAATTAAAGATGAACCCTACTAAGTCCTTCTTAGGCGTCTCTAGTGGTAAATTTCTCGGCTTCGTCATTACCTCTAAAGGTATACACGTGGATCCCGAGAAGATCAAAGCCATCCAAGAGATGCGTCCTCCACGCACCTTAAAAGAGCTACGAGGATTTCAAGGAAGGATCGCTTATATCAGAAGATTCATCTCTAATTTGTCAGGACGCTGCAGACCATTCAACAAACTTATGAAGAAAGGTGTCTCTTTTGTCTTGAATGATGAATGTCAGAAAGCATTCGATGATATAAAACAATATCTGATGAGCCCTCCAGTATTGGTACCTCCCGTTTCAGGAATTCCATTTCTCCTATATACTCGAGCAATGAGTCATTCATTGGGTGCATTACTTGCTCAAAAGAATCAAAATGGCCATGAACAAGCCATCTACTATCTCAGTCGTACTATGACCGGAGCTGAACCTCGATATTCACCGATCGAAAAAGAATGTCTAGCCTTGATGTTCGCTGTTCAGAAGACACGACATTATATCATTGGCCAGACTATTCATGTCATCTCCAGGATCAATCCTATACGGATCATGATGAAGAAACCCAGTGTTTTGAATTCTCGATTAGCTAACTGGGAAATCCTACTAGCTCAGTATGACATGCATTATATTCCTCAGAAATCAGTCAAAGGACAAGCTTTAGCCGATTTTCTGGCTGCTCATTCAATTCCAGAAAATTCAAAACTCTATGACAAAATTCCAGATGAGGTCTTAGATTCAAACCAAATTGCTGAAGAAGATCCTACTTGGCGTCTATTCTTTGATGGAGCTTCAAAGATAGGTCCTAATGGTGATATTGTCGCTGGAGTTGGAATCGTTCTTGTATCGCCAGAAGGTCTTGCTATCCAAAGAGCTTATTCTCTCGACCAGCTGTGTTCAAACAACGTAGCTGAATACAATGCATTGCTTATTGGTCTTCAACTCGCTAAGCATCTGAATATTCAACATTTGGAGGTGTACGGAGACTCTAAACTCATTGTCAATTAGATAAGGAGAACTTATGAAGTTCGCCATCAAGATCTGGTTCCTTATCATAGATCAGCTATATCTATGGCTTCTTCGTTTGAAGAATTCTTCATTGAACATGTTAGGCAAACATGTAACACGGAAGCTGATGCTCTAGCTAATCTTGCGACGGTGTTAGCTATTCCGATTAGACGACAACAAATGATTATTTTCGCAATCGAGAATTATTTCATCTGGAAAATAACCTACTCTAGGGCTTCCAATTGACATTGAAGAATCAACATCTCATGATGTCAACACAACAAGAGGATTTGGATTTAGTCGTAAATCTTTGTCATCTTCATCTGATTCCAGCATGGAATTTATCTTCAGTAACTCAACCGAGAATCAAAATACGGATAAAGATTGGAGACTTCCTTTCTTAGATTTCGTATTGTATGATATTCTTCCGGATGATCCGAGTGAGGCAGCATCTATCAGACGACGATCACTCAGATTCTATTACAATCATACAACAAAGACCTTATATCGTCGAGCTTATGATGGTTTACTTCTTCGATGTGTTGTCGGTGACGAGGCTCAACAAATTATTCGCGAAGCACATGATGGAATTTGTGGAGCACATCAGCCTGGACCAAAACTTCAAGACCGTATTCGACGTATGGGTTATTATTGGCCCACTATGGTATCAGACGCCATCGAATATGCAAAGAAGTGTAAAGCTTGTCAAATCCATGCAGATTTTATTCATCAATCCTCGGAGTTTCTACATCCAACGGCAGCGTCATGGCCCTTCGAAGCTTGGGGCATGGACATTATCGGCCCGATCAATCCGCCGTCATCCAAGGGTCATCGGTTTATTCTTGCAATAACCGATTACTTCTCCAAATGGGCCAAAGCCATTCCTTTATCTGAAGTTAAGATGTCCAATGTCATCAGCTTTATTAAGCATCATGTCATCTACAGATTTGGTGTTCCTCGACGCATTATTCATGATAATGGACCACAGTTTGTCAGTCAGAAGTTTACTCGATTCTGTGATGATCACCGGATCAATAATGTGGCTTCTACCGCGTATAATCCGGCAGCTAACGGATTAGCAGAAGCTTTCAACAAAACTATCATCAAACTCCTAAAGAAGTTTGTCTCTACTAACAAACGTAATTGGAGTGAGAACCTCGGTGAATGTTTGTGGGCTTATCGTACTACAGTTCGTAATGCTACTAAATGTACACCCTTTTCTCTGGTGTATGGTTGCGAAGCTGTTCTTCCATTAGAGATTCAAATTCCTTCTTTAAGGATAGCAATCGCTAATGAACTCACTACCGAAAATAATGATCGTCTTCGACTTCAGGAATTAGAAGCTCTGGATGAAAAGCGATTATCTGCTCAACAGAATATTGAATTCTATCAAGCTAGAATCTCAAGAGCTTTTAATAAGAAAGTCAGAGTTCGATCGTATCAGAAAGAAGAACTTGTTCTAACAGTCAGACGTCCTATGACTATGACTCATATGAGCAAAGGTAAATTTGACGCAAAGTGGGAAGGACCCTATATTGTGAGCAGAGTTTTCTCAAATGGAGCTTATCAACTCTCAGAATTGGATGGTCGAAAAGTTTTGATGCCTATTAATGGCAAATTCCTTAAAAAGTACCATGTGTAAATGTAAATACTTGTAATCATCAGACAAATTCATGTTTAGAAATAAAATTTTTATTTTATTTTAATCATGAATGATGGTACATGATATTAAGGAAGATCATTATCATCCTTTTCTATATTTGGACGTGGTCCACTGCCGTCCTTCTCGAAGACGTGATCAGCAAAAGAGCCGAGGATCTCCTTGCTGGAACCTACGAGGAACTTGCAAGCGGCCATCCTCATGGCTTCTTCTTCTTCAGTCCTTCCTGGTTCGAGCAGGAAATCCAGAATGTCCCTTGGTGGCTTGGGTGCAGACGAACCTTCGTCTGCTTCCGCCTTCTTCGATTGAACTGGATCTACAGGGTGTTCTTCAGTACCTTTCTGAACCTTCATGGCGATTTCAGCCTTCTTGGATGCTTCTTCAGACGACATTTTTATGTTTGAAAGAAGGAGTGTTCGTTCTTGTCAGATTTCTGCTATATTTATAGGCAGAAGCTCCTCAAATAATGAAGCGTCACATTCATCCGACGATTCACACGTTCATTAATGCTTGACGGTTCATCCGTTCATTTATTACATTCATCCGACGGTTCATTCGTTCTGACGATTCGTCCGTTCATACTCTTCTATGCCAAATCTACTTGCTCATTTGTCACTTGTCATTTTTGACCTCTGCATAGAAATTAATCTATTTTCTTTTAAGTTCCTACATATTATCACGTCCATACTACCTCTGATAATATTACGTACTCAAAATCAGAAAAAAAGATTTTATTATCTATCATGTCCACAATTCATTCAAATACAAATCATTGAGCATAAAAGAATTATCATTTCCACTCTCATATTATCATAAAAAGTCTATTACATTTTCTTAGACTTTCTTACAAATCATAATGGAAATCTATTACAAATTTTGGATTTTCATTCTACGCTACAACAATAACCTAATAGAGATCTATCTTCTTCTTTGGATCTTCTCCGTCGGACCTTCTCCGTCAGGTTCGTTGTTGGTGGCAATTCCTGATTGTCTGGGTCTCAGTCACGACCAGATCAGTAGGAATCAAACTCTGGTCTTCTCTCTCAGACGAGAGGAGAACCACAGAGTATGGCAGCCCAAAGTCGTGGTGCTGCCAATACAATTGGTAGATTTGGGGTAACCTCTCAAGGAAGATAGGAATGTATTCCACATTGGGATACAATTCCTAGTTCTGCCTTGAAAGGAACTCTACTACCCAATTTCTCGGGGTAGAGCTGACTCCACCATCCAACTCTCGTGTATAAAGGCTCTTCCTACCATCTGAGGAAGACCCTTCTATTCCACGAAGAGTTCTGAGTTGTCTGATTTGTGGGTCAAAAGCGCATGAGCTCCCTGATGTTGGTGTCAGAAGAACACTCCCCACAGCATCCAAATCGCCAATGCCAGTTCTAAAGAAAGTTTTCAGCCGAGCTTCTGCAGAGAACAGCAAGAAAAAAGAGAATTAATCAACAGAAATGTCATTTGGCACACACTGGCTAGTCAGGCATATCCTGTTCAGTCAGAGACAAAAATCCATAGTACACGTACTACATTGGTCTTACCTTCAAGTTTGGTGCTAAGAATTGGCAAACCCATGTTTGATACAGTGCACAGAAATCGTTGCTTTCCTGTTTGAGAATGAAATCTCACAAAAATTTCATTATCAGAGAAGAAGAAGAAGAATGGGAGATGAGTATCTGTGAAACTCATCTATCTATTTAAAGGACAAAGTACAAGCCTATTATTGGAAAAGATCCGCGTAAATAGCGCTCGTAAACCATAAAATGAGTGTCACGTGTACTTTGGAAGACAACGCAACATTGGAAACAGTCAAAGAGTGCCACTTAATATTCTTCATTAATGCACGCTGTTCAAACACAAAAGTTGTACTACATTCTTCAAGACAGGCATTGATGGCCTTACAAAAGACAAAAAAAGAAGTGCAACATTTTCAAAAGAAAACAAAAGAAGCATAAAAGACACGCTCTATTTTACAGAGCGGCTGAGCTTAGTGCCCAATTCTTCTACGCTCTTAACCCCCATGCGGTGTAACAGAGCCTTCAACATTTCACGCTGCTCTGCGAGGCTGCGCCCATCAGAAGAAGACGAGCCATCCAAGCCAAAATAACTCAAGAAATTCTTGGCTAGTTGAGTAGGGTCATCTTTGAACTCGAAGACAAAAGGCTCCGGTTTCGTACCCCCAAAAGTAGGGTCGCCATGGGAACAAAAACCCAACTTGCGTGCTTCTTCTTCAGCTTCTTCCTTTGGTGTCATGTTGAAGTAAGATGAAGATTAAAAATGAATCCTCTCCCTGTTTATATAACAGAGCTCGCCGGCGGTTCATACCATAAATTGGATGCAATCAGTCTCGAAAAATGAAGAGTCATCATGACATTTAATAAGTTCATTTGGATGTTTTCAAAAAACTTCGAAGTCTTTTCGACTTCCAAAAAAATTTTAAGTCATCTCAGCGTGACTGATTTCATTTTAACATCTCGATTTCAAAGTATTTCGAAATAATTTATCATTTTTTCAAAAACTTTGAAGAGGGTTTTGTAGGCCTTAAAAATGACAGTCACGCTGAGTTGATCAGGACAGAGTCAAAAGTCACGCTCAGTTGATCAGGACAATATTAACAAATCACGCTGAAGAGACAGCTCATCATTTGTCAGAAATTTTATCATGACTAACAGCACGACAGTCGAAGAAGGTCTCCTCGTATGCCACGTATGCACGGAACTCGAGAGATCACAGCCAACTATTGCGTGATTTTTGAAATCTTCTTCAGCAAGACTCAGCCTTCGTCAAGTTGGCATACCAAAAGAGTTTCTTGTCATTTAATGCGACTGACAAAGCAATCACTGTCAGAGATTTTGTGTCAGTCGAGGCACGCCAAATCGAGACAGCTGGCAGTCTTATCTCAAGTCTGCGTGTATTGTGAGATCTTCATCTCAAGTTTGTGTGGATTCTGAAGTTTTCTTCCTCCAGTCTGCGTGGATTTTGAAGCTTCTTGCCTCGAGTCTGCGTGGATCCTGAAGCTTCCTGCCCCAAGTTTGCGTGGATTTTGAAGCTTTCTCCTCCGAGTCTGCGTGGATTTCGTCTTCAACAAAGTCTGCGTGGATTTCATCAAATTGGAGTACGTGGCAGCCATGCCACTGATCTCTCGCCTGCATGTCCTGTAACTTGCACAAGACTAATGCATGATCGCCATATGTCCAACAGTTACAGGCCACGTCCAGTAACTTCTCACAACCTTGCGTATGTTAAATCCTGCGTGATTTTCAACTAAGCACAGGCTGTGAAGACAGTTATCTTTTCAGTTTTATTTTTGACTCTATAAATAGAGTTCTTTTTCTCATTCATTGTACAGATATATAGTTATCTACTGTCAAAATTTTGAGAGCTTTTCTTCTTCGCATAGTCCAAGGGATAAAGTGATCGTCTCTAGATCAGATTCCCACAGTTGTAATTTTCCCAGAAACACAATAAATAAAGAGAATTTATTTATGAAAAACAATAGCAAGATCAAGGACATGTGGGACCCCATCACGAATGATTGGGACTGGATCAAAGTGCAGGATTGGTCGGGCCATGAGACGGGGGACCTCATTTGTAGGGAGGGCTTGCAGATTGGGTCGAATGCTGATGAGCATCGGTGGCGGGGGGGTGCGTCGAGCCACTTCTCAGTCAAATCGGCCAGGATTGTCATCCAAGGCTCGGGAGCGCCGCCTTCTATCAGTGCGCCTTTCTGGCAGACTTGCATCCCTAAGAAGTGGTCATTCATCATTTGGAGAGCCTTGCACAAAATCCTCCCCACCGACGACACCCTGTGCACTATTGGATTCAGCCTTGCGTCCTCTTGTACATGCTGTAAGGACTGGAATTTGGAAACTGTTAACCACATCTTTTGTCAGGGAGAACTCCCGAATAGGGTTTGGACCTATCTCTCTCATGGATGCGGCATGTATATATATATATATATATATATATATATATATATATATATATATATATATATATATTTATATATATATATATATATATATATATATATATATATATATAAAATAAAAATAATGGATGTTGGCCTCTCCAGATTGGTTTAATCTGGCCTCGATGTCGAAGGTGGATCATCTGAATAGGGCTGAGTCAGATCATGCACCATTATTAATCAAGGTTCTAGCTCAACAGGAAGGAGGTAGACGCCCATTTCGATTTCTCGACTTTTGGGCCAAGCAGGAGGGTTTCTTGAAGCTCGTGGAGGAAGCTTGGAACTCAGTTTCCCATCCCAATAGCTTGGTGCGTGTGAGTATGAGGTTGGCAGCTTATGAACAATAGAGGTAGTGAATTTGAAGACCTCATCAAAGCCTGGAGCTCAGGGTCCCAGGACCATCTGATCATTGCGGCGGCTGCAACATGGGTTCTTTAGAAGAACCGCAACAAGGCCAGGTATGAAGGCTATCAGTACTCCGCAGACCAATTGATTATGGAAATAATCAGGCAATGCTCCAAACGGAACGCTCACCGTAACCATTCCCAGACTTCTTTCTGGAACTCCTTCCTATCCCCATCCTAGTCCCTTCGAGCCTCCTTCCTCTCCCCCTCTTTTGCTAGTGTACGTATATAGGCTTCGGTATTTTGCGCCTTTTGGTATACTTGTATAGCTACGGCTTTTCTTATTATGGAATAATATGGGGAGTTTCTCAAATATATATATATATATATATATATATATATATATATATATATATATATATATATATATATATATATATATATATATATATATAAAGCCCAACTTTTTAGATATAAAATAGAGCTCATATAAATATCATCTAGATTTTACATAATATTCTTTTTTTAGAAATAATAGGTGCTTCAAATATTATATATCTCATATAAGTTCATAACAAAACAAAATTATTAATATGAACAATAAATTAGTAGGGATATAATAATTTGGTAGAGCACGTTTTACTATTAGCGTATTTTTTAAAAAAAATTCTCTAAATCCTATAATAATTAATGAATAACTAAATTTAAAATGAAGGGTAATCAATTTATGATTTAAGAAATTTAGTCAACAAAATATTTAGCAATAGAAAATAAAAAAAATTCTCTAAAATTTTGGGGGATTACTGTTTGACAACATAATTAATACTATGATAGACGTAAAGGGAAAAATGAAAGACAATCCCAAGGCCAGGTTGGACTTGAAAGATATATGCAGATGTCCTGTGTTGCATATATAGAGGAAGGCAATAGGAAGTATAAGCAACCTAAGGCAATTTTCTCACTGGACAGAGAGAATAAAAAGAGACTTTGTAGGTAGATTCTGGGCCTAAAATTTTCTGACGGGTACGTGTCGAATTTAAGAAGATATGTCGATCCGAAGGAGAACAAACTGACGGATATGGAAATCTACGAGTGTCATATATTTATGGAAAGGTTAATTCCGATTGTACTTCAGAAATTATTACTGCCGGTCGTTTGGGATCCGTGATAAAGATGAGCATATCCTTCATAGATCTTTGTTTTACTAAGTTGCTTGTCGATCATTTAGAAAAGCAAGATAAGGACATTACAGTAACACTGTACGAGCTTAAAAGGGTGTTCCCTTATGGATTCTTCGGCTCCATGGAGCATTTGTCAGTTCATCTTTCCTATGAGACACGTGTTGGTGGGCCCATCGATTATCGGTAGATATACCCGTTTGAGCGATATTTGAACCACCTAAAGAGAAAGGTGAAAAATAAGGCTCGGATCGAGGGTTCTATTTGTGAAGCCTATGTTTTCAAAGAGATTACAAACTTTTGCTCGATGTATTTCAAGCCATATATTGCTACTAATAGAACAAGAGCTAGCTCCGAAAAACGACGATGGATATCTTGAATCTAATAATGCAATATTGAAAGTCTTCAATGCTTTCGGAAAGCCTTCGGGAAAAATAAAGAAGAGATATTTGAATGATGAGGAACTAAGGGCTACTCAGTTGTATATACTACTCAACTGCGATGAGGATGAAGTGGAGAAGCTCGAAGGGTAAGTAACTAATACATCCATGTTTATGTCATCTATGTAATAGTATCTAATATTATTATTACACTAATTGGCCGATGTGTTGTTGTTTTTAGCATATTTAATGATGAGCTGAGGTCGAGTAGGAAATACATAACAGATAAAGAACAAGAACAGGAAATAAGACGTCATTTTCCTTTATTGTTGAGTGCATATATAAGGAGCTCGGTAATTACTTTTGTATATGTACTTTACACAGTAATTAACGGAATGTTGAATTTAATTTCTTATCTTATAGTATTTAGGTCGATCGTCCAGACGCAACACTAGATAATGAATCTATTAGAACTTTAGCCGATGGGCCAATTTATTCCGTAAAATTTGGCGAAGCTATTGTGTGAATGGGTTTAGGTTCAAGTCAATAAATGCTTCGATCAGAGAGACCTTTCCGGATCTTGATTCGACAAAAAATAGTTGTCTGTGTATCAGATCTACAAACTACAAAGATGTCGATCCAAGTAATGATTTCTATGGCATCTTATGGGAGATTTTGGAGTTGACATATAACTATGGCGTAGACCGGCTAAGGTCGTGTTATTCAAGTGTTTGGTTTGATCCGATCCAAGATCAAGGTTAGAAAATTGACAAGCATAGTCTTGTGGATATTAACTACCGACGTCGATATCAAGGGTGCGAACCATTTATCCTAGCAAGTCAGGCTTAGGTCATTTACTTTACTACTTATTCTAGATGGGGAACAATGACGTTGGACTAGTAGGCAGTATGCAATACTAAAGCCAGAAATACCTAGAGGAAGAGCTAACTCTTGTAACAAATACAGTTGATATGGACACAACGGAAGTTTTTCGTTACAGGTCTAATCGTATAGAAGAGGTAGAAGTATCTAAAGAGGAAAATAAAGTAGATAAAAGCGAAGATAAGGAGGAAGAGGAAGATGAGGACGAGGAAAACGAAGAAGACAAATTTCAGAAGATGACTGAAAATAAAATAAAATATAAAATATGTTTAACCACTAATTAATCATGTAACAACTATTTAGACTAGTAAAATGTACTGTCATTTTGTTTAACTCCTAATTAATCTCTATGTTTCCATCAATCTTAGCAGATGGCACCCATGACCCGAGCACGTCGCTTGAGAAAGACACAGATGGCTGCTGAGGAGGAAGTGGTACCTCCTGCTGCTGAGGAGGAAGTCCTACCTACTGCTGTTGAGGAGGTGATACCTAAAGCAGAGATCAAGGTCAAGGAAGAAGTGTTGCCTGCAACTATTAAGGAGGAAGTGATTCATAAAGCCGAGATCACTGTGAAGGAGGAAGTGGCACCAGGAGTTCCAGTCACCCAGCTCTTATTGCTGATCTTGATCACATGGATCCTTCTTATGAGCAATGACTGAGGGACTGGTATCTGTCCTAACATAGAGGATAGAGTTATATATATAATATGACTTTTGACCGAAATTGTCTTAGGTAGACTTATTTCTGGATTAGAATTGGATGTTTTTTACAACTTTAGATGTTTCTTGTTATTTTCTAGACTTTGTTATTATCTAGATTTGGATGTTTCTGGATTATTTTATTTTTATTATCTAGACTTGGTTATTATCTAGACTTTGATGTTTCTGGATATTATTATCTAGACTTGGTTATTATCTAGAAATTCAATGGAGGGTTGCCCGGGGTCTATTTTTTAAAATTGTAATTTGTTAAATGCATAAAGATTTGATTTAGAATATGTATTACATTTCTTGTATATATTTATTTTTTTAATCATATGTTATTATCAGATATGGCAGGACGAAGAGGATCGTACCTCAGAGCATCCCGTGCCGGTAGAGGAGCATCCCGTACCGGTAGAGGTTCCACCGATGGACGGAGTGCTTCTTCATTATAGGATGATGGTTTTGGACCCTCGTCTTCTACTATTACTCCAGTGTATCGACCTGTCACATCTCCGACTGCGTCGACGGTACGTGGAAGTACTCATGGGATAGCCAGTTCTAGGCCTGAGACTACCCCGTCCAGCATTCCTCCTACTGACGGCACTATAGAGACGGAGGAGCGGGTGGAGGAGGTCGTACCTACTTCGTCTCCGTATCAGAGCGATCCTGCATGCGTCCCTCCGAATGAGACGAGAATAGAGATTTGGTCTGACGGGCCTACAGAGTAAGTTAATTATTTAACATTAATTTATACAAATATCTACGATTCATGAATATAATTATCGTTGTATATCATCCCATGTTGGTTCAGAGGGCATTGGGGCTATTTCTTAGGTCCAACTACGGTGGCCCTTGGATTAATTATTTGGATGCCTCGGATGAGATGAAGGCATTCTGGTTTATCCACTTCAAGGTAACTAAAGTATATTGCTTTTAGTATCAATCATCTTTTATGCAAATTATATAACTAAGTATTTTAATTCTTATAGAAAATATATTTTTATCCACCACACCGGACTGAGGTGATCGAGATGCCTCAGATGCGAGGAAGGCTTACTTTGCGTTTCACTAACTTTAATATAACTTAGAAAAAATGCAATATATATCCATATAGTTATTTGTAAGTACCTTAGACATTAGCAAGTACGAGTTAGACATTAGTAGTAAATATTATGCTTATCGAGATACGTACCTTTCTATGATGAGTATCTTAGACTAGAGCGTAAGAGTGTTAGTGCACCTGCAGAGGGAGGGACTGGTACTTCCTCGCAACCCCCTCCAGCTCAGTCGTTAGATGAGATCTAGAAAACCGTCGTTGGTGGTCTTCAGAATGGTACGGGATCCTATGGCGCCTTTATGGTAACGCAATCATCTAGGGCACTTTCTGGCAGTATGCATTCCCTACAGCCCTCACAAGAGTCGTCCCAAGAAGATGAGAGCCTACGTCCCCAGGTTACTGAGCTGCGTGACGAGCTGTTACAGAGGATTGTGGAGCAGCCCCAGTCTCAGCCATAGACGGACGATATGGCACTCACCGTACGATTTAATATGCTCGAGCACACCATGAGGGAGACGAGCAATAGGACAGATTATGTTGTTCAGATGGTATAGGGGTCACAGGTGGCCATGGGCGATCAGCTTTCGAGGCAGACGGCTGTTATGGATTCATGCAACTCCAGACTGCTAGCCATAGAGCAGGCACTTCTTGATCGTGTGTCGGCATCGACAACGACTGTATCGGTTCCACTGCCTTCTCCTCCTGTTATTAATGACTCGTCACCGATAATGCTGACACCGGAGCTGTCATGCCCCGCTCCCGTAGGAGCGATCGTCCTAGCTAAGGCGTGATACCGCACGAGCCTAGATTGCGCTCGTGCAAGACGGGTTCCATAACGGCCGATTTCAGTGGCTGCGACGGGGTCGTCGCACAGAAGTACCAAGCAGAGACAATGAATAATAGCAGCAGAAATTTAGAACAAAATACAAGTTACTCAAAAGAAGCTCTTTATTGATATTGAAACAAAGGTTACAATGGGGCGCAAGGCCAAGATTACAAGTCACTCAAGCTCACTCTTCTTACATTATAAGTCACTCAGCTCTCTCTCATCTCTCAATACAAGTCTTGAGCCAGCGTATACAATGGAAGGCGACGTCCATACATTATGTCCCGTATATGTCTTGATTCCATGCAGCCGTATGCTTCGAATCGCCAAGGAACTCCGTGCCTCGACGCATCCAAGCGAGCTCCGCGCCACGAACTTCTACCTGTGCCTGCACATGAAAACTATGTGGGTGTCAGTACTCAACTGTACTGGTGGAATGAGCTCCTCGTCCACCCATGCAAAAACCAACACGTTTGATTTACTTTGTGCAAAATAGTCCCTTCTTATCAATTTTCTTTCTAGTCTTATCTTGGGATCAGTTTTATGATCGACGCCTTGGCATACTTGTGTCTGAGGACTATCCCGTGCTTACAACAACAACGTCGACTCAACAATGTTAACCTATCAAATCGTGCTTGCCTTTTTGGCCAAAATCAGGGACGCAACTACGCGATGAGGCTCCATTTCCATGTGATCGTGCTAGGAATCCATCGTGTCGTGCCTCGTAACTCAGGGTGACTAAACCATATCGCCGCCTCGTGGCCCTTTCTACTTCAATCTCCAACTGACCCAATCAGGACTTGTGGACTAAATATCACTCGACCGACTTTGCCTTACGGCATCTCCTGACTTAAACTCAAGACAACTCAATCATAACTATGCAACTTATATGTCGACAACATAAGACTCGATGCCACATCTCGTGCCAAAGCACGTCGCCTACGTTGCATCCAAATCTTAGGCCCAACATTGTGTTCTAACTGTAGACACACATTCAACTCGACTCTTTGATATTTGTACTCAATACTCGACTCAATCCAAATGCACACTCGTAAATTGCCGCCCGTGCCAACTCATCTATATGAGGTCACTAGCATGACAAGCTATCTTGGACACATAGCTGGTATAGGATGGACCGGTCATCGCAAGTAGCTAGCCCCGATGAGCGTCCACCAAATACTTGCCTTTCGGCTCAGCTACCCCGCTCATATTCATCCTCGATTTCCTCCTAGGCCGGAACGGTCCCGTGGCCCCGGGTTGTCGTCTGAGAAAACAAATCACCCTTGTCGACAAGTTGTCCAATGACCATGCAAGACTCGACTCAAACTGACATCTCACACAGTCATCCTTCTTTCAGTGTTACCCTCTCTTTCAAAACCAACATCAAGACTTCTATCATTTGAGATCCCTCGACGACCCACGGTCGCGAGCATTCTTTCCATGTTACCGTATCATTTCATTCAACTCATGAATACCTATTCGATAGTCCTTTCTCCAAAACTCATTAAATCAATCGTGGTTCATGCCTTAAACACTAAGTCCGTGCATCGTGCCTTAAACCGACTTACGTTCTGCGCGACGCTATCGCCCAAGTCATACTTTATATGACGGGCCTTGAGATCGTAAGACTATGTGGTTATACCCAACCATAGAACTCGTAGGACCGTGCTTGATACCACTCCGATATCCTAACATAACTTGCCTGACTTAAATACACAACGACTCGACAAGCAAAGTCTGCGTCAAGCCTCGCATTGCGAAAATGTGCTGCACATGCGTTCGACTTCTGAACGACCAAGTTATTTGGGTGCCTAGACCTATGTCATAAGCCGTACAATGCAACTTAACTTCATAGGGCAAGCCAAGGCTATGCCAAGCCTTGGACGATGGGACCGTGCATGCTTTATGAAACATTTATGCGGGCGACGCCTATGACTTAGACTACGTTCATAACTTCGCCAACTCAAACCAACTTTCCTTCTCCCACGCCACGGGACGAAGGATCGAGTGTCATTTTCAAAGCACGTCGTGCACCAACTCTAAGCCGACCGTTGGACCTTTCCATATTTTAACTTAATTCGACCCGTCGGGATTATTTCCTTTAGCTATGTGGATTCGTCTCTTTTATTATCAAGCCTACTTGTGCAAGTTGAAAATATGCAATTTATTATGTGAAGGCTAAGATGAGGCAAGTTTACCAAAACTACCCTACCTGAGCGAGTGGTCGCCTCGACCGAGCGATGTTTTCGAGCAGCCGTTGCAAGGCTAAGTCCGAACGCCGTCGGTGTTTTGGTTCCTTCGATTGACGAAGCGGGACGGGGCACTACATCATACACCACTCAGAAAAAGTTTCGTCCTCGAAACTAACTCAGTACTTACTCGTTGACTTATCACTCGAACGTTCAACGACTCTCGCACACATTTCTCCTATGCATTTCCCAAATTCGAGCCACGTTCGTGCTACCATTAATCTTTCCCTCAATACGATTTCAAAATCCTCGACACTTTTCCATTCCTCAAGTCTAACTTGAATTCAATGTATCACTTAGTTGGATCGTACATATATTCCAGGAGTCCCCAAAATATATGCATTTTAGCCAAGCCTCGTGATAGAGAATCCTCCATCACTACTCGAGTCGGATCGTGCACATATTCAGGCGTCCCTGATATACGTACATGTCAACCGTGTCTCATGAGTGGTGCCTCCACAATTTCTATCGCTCTGCCCCGGAACGTCTGCCTAATCGCTAGGCTATGTCAATCCGTCAGTATAGGAATCATAGTTCCCAAACAACAATGTCAACACTGACCCCATCCTAAGGTCAAACCAAGTTAATAGTATGGGGTTTTCTATCCAAGCTCGCATCACTCCAATTTTTAAACATCGAGCATCGATTCCCTATACACATCCCAACATTTGTCGTACGGGGTCCGAGTCATTCAGCAAAGCCATACTACGATAACTCACATTTCAACCAATTCCTTGACATATCAATATCACTTCGTTCATCAAGCCATTTCGTATAGTATATTTCTTCGAACACGTTCGACAGAATACGCCTATCAATCCTTCCAAGTCAAGCACGCTACGACATAATTTATCGCTAAACCATAATTCACATTTCAGATTCCCTAAGTCATTCATCCTAATTCACATATTCGATCATGTGGTCGTTTAGCTTAATAATATGTTGCTCCTCGATCTCACGTGAGTCCGATTATCCACGGTGGGCATGAAATCACCATACAATGCTCCTGCAGAATAATCATTTTCATCGGGGCATAACTTTTGTTTTGTGTCTAGACTAATTCATTCTCGATGCACGGATTGGACCTACTAAATCCTCAAATTTTACTCAATCATCAATCACAAGTCCTATAAATCCTCGAATTTTCCTTCGCATCAAACCAACAAGTCGAGACAATCCAAGTTGTCGCGTCCTGATTTTTCGAGTTCGATTATTCTTGCGACATGATTTACCATGTCAACGCTCACGCGGAACGATCGCCCCAAATCCGACGTGACACATGTGCAAGGCTAGAGTCACGCTCGCGCAAGATAAGATCGTCGACGTTATGGTTATCCGCGTAACCATCAAGATACAATCTTTTTCATCCAATATTCATCTCAATCAAAATCTTAAGCATAATATCCAACCGAACAATAACACTTGCACGATCGTCATTCGTCGAGTCAGAGTACTCCCGAGTTATCGCACATCGATCTTTGATACGCCTCAATACCATTGATGATATGCGTAACCTGACGATCTTTCTTTGCAACCAATTTTGAGTCGTACGAATGGTGCTACCATCCGACTGGATAATCTTCTCGACATTCAAATTCAAGTTCGATCATTATCCCTCGAATCATTCACAACATCAATTTCCTCAATTCGCATCAATCCTTTGCTAACTTAAATCATCGAGCACATCCGTTCCAATCCTTAGAGTCATTCGCGTAACTTTAAAATCAAACCCTTCATGCACGCTATCTACCTGTCGTCCTAACTTTTCATATACAATCCTTATCGATTTCCTCGATCGAGTCATCCATTCGTACACCCTAACTTTTTCCTCAATTCGATTTCACCTACTCAATCGTTTTTGCGTTTCATACTTCACACAATCCTCAATCCCGTGCACGTTCCGTGCGCATAAATTCTACGTTATTTGAATTGACTCGTCAAATTTCCAGACTACACTTATTCAACGATACTCAATCTACGGCTTTGTATACACTCGACGCTTGCTGATAGACTCATCGACACCCCATATCCTCAATTGATCGATCGACATCCCTGAGACTATCGCATACACCACTCTGGTATGAAGTCATTCATCTAATCCACAACACTATCGTTCGAATCAAAATTGAATTCTTCAAATCTTCTGTTCGAACAATCTTCGAAATCCAAGCACGCTCATCTATATCGCACCGACGTTATTTTCGCTCGATAGTACCCCTATCGATAGTCGTCTCACTTTACTCAATCGAGTTCAACTCATTCTTGCTCAAAATATTACGAATCCCCCACTCGACTTTGCTAGGGTCGACGCAACTTTGGGGTATATGCCCAGTCCGACTTAGCCAATCGTTCTTATACGAACCATCTTTGTTTTTTTTTTGTCAAAAACTGTTCTCTTACGTTTTGCAAATTAGTTAGACTTATTGTATGGACATCTCGTGGGATATTTGAGAGAGAACGCACCAACTATATCAACTTGTGGAAGCACAATTCAGAGTTTGTGGAAACAATAGAGTTAAAGAATTCAATCGATAGTCCAAGGACGTAAAGCCGTGCTCTGATACCATTATGTCACGCCCCGCTCCCGTAGGAGTGATTGACCTCGCTAAGGCGTGATGACGCACGAGCCTAGATTACGCTCATGCAAGGCGGGTTCCATAACGGCCAATTTCAGCGGCTGCGACGAGGTCGTCGCACAGAAGTCCCAAGCAGAGACATTGAATAATAGCAGCGGAAATTTAGAACAAAACACAAGTTACTCAAAAGAAGCTCTTTATTGATATTGAAACAAAGGTTACAATGGGGCGCAAGGCCAAGATTATAAGTCACTCAAGCTCACTCTTCTTACATTACAAGTCACTCAGCTCTATCTCATCTCTCAATACAAGTCTTGAGCCAGCAGATGCTTTGGAAGGCGACATCCATATATTATGTCCCATATAAGTCTTGACTCCATGCGGCTGTACGCTTCGAATTGCCAAGGAACTTCGTGCCTCGACGCATCCAAGCGAGCTCCGTGCCACGAGCTTCTACCTGTGCCTGCACATAAAAACTATGTGGGTATCAGTACTCAACTGTACTGGTGGAATGAGTTCCTCGCCCACCCATGCAAAAACCAACACGTTTGATTTATTTTGTGCAAAATAGTCCCTTCTTATCAATTGTCTTTCTAGTCTTGTCTTGGGATCAGTTTTATGATCAATGCCTTGCCTACTTATGTCTGAGGACCATCCCGTGCTTACAACAACAACCTCGACTCAACAATGTTAACCTATCAAGTCATGCTTGCCTTTTTGGCCAAAATCAGGGATGCAACTACGCGCTGAGGCTCCATTTCCATGTGATCGTGCTAGAAATCCATCGTGTCGTGCCTCACAACTCAGGGTGACTAAACCATATCGCTGCCTCGCGGCCCTTTCTACTTCAATCTCCAACTGACCCAATCAGGACTTGTGGACTGAATATCACTCGATCGACTTTGCCTTGCGGCATCTCCTGACTTAAACTCAAGACAACTCAATCATAACTATACAACTTATATGCCGACAACATAAGACTCGATGCCACAACTCGTGCCGAAGCACGTCGCCTACGTTGCAACCAAATCTTAGGCCCAACATTGTGTTCTAACTGTACACACACATTCAACTTGACTCCTTGATATTTGTACTCAATACTCGACTCAATCCAACGGCACACTCACGGATTGCCACCCGTGCCGACTCATCTATATGAGGTCACTAGCATGACAAGCTATCTTGGATACATAGCTGGTATAGGATGGACCGGTCATCGCAAGTAGCTAGCCCCGATGAGCGTCCACCGAATACTTGCCTTACGGCTCAGCTACCCCGCTCACATTCATCCTCGGTTTCCTCCTAGGCCGGAACGGTCCCGTGGCCCCTGGTTGTCGTCCGAGGAAACAAATCGCCCTTGTCGACAAGTTATCCAATGACCATACAAGACTCGACTCAAACTGACATCTCACACAGTCATCCTTCTTTCAGTGTTACCCTCTCTTTCAAAACCAATATCAAGACTTCTATCATTTGAGACCCCTCAACGACCCACGGTCGCGAGCATTCTTTCCATGTTACCGTATCATTTCATTCAACTCATGAATGCCTATTCAATAGTCCTTTCTCCAAAACTTATTAAATCAACCGTAGTTCATGTCTTAAACACTAAGTCCGTGCATCGTTCCTTAAACCGACTTACGTTCTAAGCGACGCTATCGCCCAAGTCATACTTTATATGACGGACCTTGAGACCGTAAGACTATATGGTTATACCCAACCATAGAACTCGTAGGACCGTGCTTGCTACCACTCCGATAGCCTAACATAACTTGTCTGACTTAAACACACAACGACTCGACGAGCAAAGGCTGCATCAAGCCTTGCATTGCGAAAATGTGTCGCACATGCGTTTGACTTCTGAACGACCAAGTCATTTGGATGCCTAGACTTATGTCATAAGCCGTGCAATGCAACTTAACTTCTTAGGGCAAGCCAAGGCTATGCCAAGCCTTGGACGATGGGGCCGTGCATGCTTTATGAAGCATTTATGCGGACGATGTCTATGACTTAGGCTACGTTCATAACTTCGCCAACTCAAACCAACTTTCCTTCTCCCAAGCCACGGGACGAAGGATCGAGTGTCATTTTTAAAGCACGTCGTGCACCAACTCTAAGCCGACCGTTGGACCTTTCCATATCTAACTCAATTCGACCTGTCGGGATTATTCCCTTTAGCTATGTGGATTCGTCTCTTTTATTATCAAGTCCACTTGTGCAAGTTGAAAACATGCGATTTATTATGTGAAGGCTAAGATGAGGCAAGTTCACCGAAACTACCCCACTTGAGCGAGCGGTCGTCTCGACCGAGCGATGTCTTCGAGCAGCCGTTGCAAGGCTAAGTCCGAATGCCGTCGACGTTTCGGTTCCTCCGATTGACGGAGCGGGATGGGGCACTACAGGAGCAGTATAGGTTCATGATGTCCCAAGTGCAGGATCGTACTCTTCTTCTTGCTGACAAGGCGTAGTCCTTCAGTGGACTTTTTTTTGTTGTGTTATGGTTTGCTGACCCATTCTTGGGTCTTTATGTTTTTATTTTATACATTTAGTGACAGTTTGTGTTATATTGACCCATTGTTGGAACATTATTAGACAAACTCTTTTTATAGCCGTTTGATAGTAGATTTGTCTCTACACAGCTATTTTAGGTCCTTCTTGTCATTTGATTCTGTTTATTTGATTATTCGTAGTGCATTTTCATCATTTGTCTCTATATTTGTTTACCTGTGTTGAGTGTTCCACCGAAGGGATTGGCAAACCCAGGGAATTCTACGGAGGGTTACTCTGGGTCTACTATTTATAAACTGTAACTTAAACTGCAGGTAGATTATAGATGGAAAAGAAAAGCAAACAGAATTTTTTTTTGCAGTTTAGCGACGTCCAGCGATGGCTAGAGACGAAAGAGGATGTCGTTAAACATGTATTCGATAACCTATATCTTAGCCATCGCTAACAGCAACTAGATGTTACTAATTTGCTAACATGAAAAACTTGCCATGTCAGCAAAGTAGTCATTAAACATCACAAATGACGTCGCTAAACATGTATCCGAACATTGCTAGCCTGTATCGTATACGTCGCTAACAGTCGCTATATGTCACTAATTTGCTGACATGGCAAATTTGCCATATCAGCAAAGTAGTCACTAAACGTCACAAATTAGGTCACTAAATACTGAACTGACGGCGACATTTAGCAATAAAAATGTACATCGCTAATTAGCAACATTTTTTATTCTAGCGACGTATATACGTCGCTAGATGATGTCGTAATAGCGACCAATAGCGATATTTTTGTGTTAGCGACCATGTAATATGCGACAAAGTTATTTCGTCACTAAATACATCGCCAATTTGGATTAGCGACGTAATTATTCACTTTAGCGACGTTTGTAAGCGTCATTAAAGTGACTTATTTTGGTAGTAGATCTTCATCGCTCTACTGAGTCCGGGAACCCTTCTCGGGCAGCTGATGCTGATGATGATGAGGATGATGATTAGAGGATAATGTCTAGTGACACATTATCACTACTATGTTCTATTTTGTAGCTGCTTTTTCTTTTCATGTATTAATGATAGATGCTTCTTCAAAGCATTTTAGTATTGTGTGACCGTTTCGTACGATTTTAGCACTTTATGTTTGACTTTTCTAGTTTATGCATTATTGTTCCATCTCTGCTGAGTACTTGCAATTTTATGTCATTTTGATTATACGACAAACGAGGGAGAATTCTATGATTATACTTGAACAAATTGAATACTATATATAAATGTTGCTCTGAAAACATGGTTTGAGATTTTTTTTACTAGATTTTAAATGTTCTGTGGACTTGGTCATTTATTACGGGGGGGAGCAAGCTAATGTACTAATGCTGTTGTACCACTATACCAAGCTACTTCCATACAAGCTGAATATTTGTTAAGTATCAATCGCAGTTTTGTCAAATTATCAAAATGGGAAAGATTGTTGGCCCACATAGTCGTGATCATCCAAATTTCGATAGTTGACTTAAAACTTCAAATCTGATACGTAAAATATGAAGACTACAAAAGATCGCAACTATTCTCGTCAAAGTAAGATTTTATCAATTTATTATGTATTTTTACTTTTCTTGAGTCTAGGTTATTTTGTGAGTTGGATATCACTGGCATTTAGATTAACTTCCTCACTAAAACAAAACTTGCCACTACCATATTCCTAGTGTGAGGGTATTTTTGATATTTTTGGGGTAATTTAAATTTATTAGAATTTATTTAAATTTATGGGAATTTTTAGGAATTATTTTGGAATTGTTTGGACTAGGTTGACTTTGACTAGTTTTGACCCTTGTAGACCAACCTAGAAGCTAACCCTAGTTAGTATGGACTTGGTTAGGTTATATGACTCTAGTCTAACCTAAGCTAACCTTTGGTTTGGTCAATAGACTCTAGTTAGTAATAGGAATTAGAAAGTCATAAGTCATGGCTTATGATTTAGAACCTTTAATAAATCAATTTAACTTATAGCCTTGTAGGGAGCTTGCACAATACATGGTCACTGATTCTAGAGAAGACTTGCTCCTTTCTCATTAGAATCCCGTGCAGTGACGTGTCCTATTTGGATCCATTCTACCAGTTGGGGTAGGGGGAGTAGTAGCGTATGCCTGTGATCAGATCCATCCCGCATTCCCGAACAATGTGAGTCATATACCGCACATATGACTTGCCAGGCCAGTTCTTGACATGAACCCAAGCCAATCACAAGTTGAAACTGCTACTCACACACATTGGATATATGGCTTACCTTGATTTGTGTACATACCATGATTCAGTTCTACTTTCTTGTTCTAGCTCTAGCTCTACAGCTTACCATGCCATGATACATATATGTACACTCCATGATTCATTGTATATGCTCTATTTACAGTCTTATAGCCTTTATTCTATCTTGAGATCTGTTATGAGATATATGTACTCGTTCCATCCTGACCGGATATGTTGACAAAATTTTAGGAGTAGTTGTGCCCTCAGTATTGGACTTCATGATGTTGTTAGCGGAGGTGGATCTCACTATTCTTCTATGTGAGTTGCCTGGTAGTTATCCTTAGTTAGTCTTGTTGTTCCTTCTTTATTTCCTGTCTTATGATCATTATAGATTCTAGTTGTTCTAGTGATATTGTTATTATTTCTTGTCTTATCTTCCTTAGTTTTCGTGATGTGACATGAGTACATTTCTAGTTATGGATCTTTAGATGTTGTAGTTAGTATAGTATACTTGACAGCATTCTACCGCCGATACCGCGGCGTAGGCTGGGCGTGGCCCACGTAATCGTACCCGTATATCCGGGTGCGGGTCGTGACACTTGTAGGTTGGCCCAAAGCCCAAGACATTACAAAACCCTAAGCCCTAGACTAAGTGGCCGGCTACCATATCATCATTGGGAACATCACCCTATAAATGCTCTCTTAATTTTAGGGTTGCCTCTTTCTTAGGAAAGCTCAAGTTTAGGAAAGAGGTTTGTTTCATATTTCATTAAATCCCTAGAATTCCATTCCATTTCCTTTTTCATTCAAATCTCTTCCATTAGGTTTTAATATACCTATTCTTGCTGTTATTGAAGTTTCATTTCAGTTTGGTATTGATTTGTTGGATTGGGACATCAAGGAGAAGAGCTCTACAAAGGGGTTTTTTCCTAGGAGTTCAACTATAGGTAACTTCCTCATTCCTCAATGAAATTTTAATTTTTTTACATATTCAGGAAGCCCTAGGAGTCCCCTAAGTGTTTGCATTGGTTTCGTGTCGATTTTCATAGGTTTCGTGTCCGTTTTGGACACGTATCAGACCTGTCCTTAAGTGTTTGTAGAAATGCCTTAAAGGGCATTTCGATTCTTTTTGTGCAATCTTTTTGAATAGGAATCTAGGTTTTGTATTTGCTTAATGATTTCTGTTCCTCTGAGGTGTTGTTTGTGTCGGGTTGTGTCGGATTCGACGCGTGGACACGTGCTGCACACACGCGCGCGCGCTCGGGTTCTGTCCCCTGCTACTCGGGGGTTGTACAGGACACGACACGCAACCAGGACATGCGAGACTCGACACACGCCATGGGCTATGACTGACATGCCACATGTCAAGTCTCACGTGTCCATATGGCGTGTCGAGAGGGATATCAGTGTCGCACTGATTTTACACTGTGCAGTGCACACGTAAAATCGAGCACTGATACGGCTCTGTGGTTTCGGACATGACACTCTAGGACACAGTGCAGGTTGTTGGACACTTAGCTAGACCCTAGGCGAACCTGGGATTGCGAGCACGAGGCCTGGTTTGGCCTGTGTCGTGTGCACGACACGTGTGCACGTGTGCATGAGACAGTGCACTGGACAGTGCACTGTTGTGCCCGATTTGAGTTTCCTCTTGTTTGGACACGTTTGTGTCCTCGTGCTTGGACACAATGACACTGTTGGACACGTACACAACAAGAAGATATGTTACCAACCTTTGATTTGGTATTATAGATTAACTTTGATAATCAATTCTCCATTTCCTAATTTTTGATACAAGTGTTTTTCCTGAGATTCCAGTTTCCAAATATGAACTTTGCCAATCGTTTTAGCCTATTTAATTACTGTTTATTGCATGTTTTACAACCTAATATAGTTTACCTATATGTAAACTACTTGTGTGCAAATTTTGGTGTTGTTTGGTTGAGAATTGGGTTTGATTTAGAGCTTTAAATGATAGGTTGTAACTGTCATATAGTAAACTGTTTTAGACTGTTTTCTTTTGAGTTCTATTATGAACTATGGATGATTTCTAATGTGGTATGAAACCTGGGAATGGTTAGGATTGAAGCTGAATCTGGAATTAGCTTTATAGTTGAAATCTGGAAATTAATATAGGGCTGTTAAACTGAGAATACTTGTTACACTGTCCCACAAGAACACTTGATTGGTTTCCTACCTATTCTCCTTACATGTCTCATGTTCAGCCCATATTTACACATTTGCATTCTTGTTTTCAATCTAGCACTGTTGTGTTCAGTCACCTAATCCTATTTTCTGCTAACACTTTGCTCACAAACACAAATCTGGGAGCACAGTTTTCCCTACACTCACATGTATATCTCTCACACCACACACACACACACACTATTACTCTCCTACACACAGCCCCCTCATGTATGCCTCACCCATTATTCACCCACACAGATTTTATACACACACTTTTGCACATTCACATACCTATCTATTTTCTATTTCCTGTCATATTTCAGCCACTCCTAACACACACAGATTTTCCCTACACCCTCATGTATGTCCCCACACACACAGTTATACACACACTCTTGTCTTCTCTCTCAATCTATATGTATCCTATTTTCTATGTGAATGCCTAGACTAGTAGGTAATATTTTTTTTTTTAGTAGGTAATATATATATATATATATATATATATATATATATATATATATATATATATATATATATATATATATATATATATATATATGGAAGTTGTGTATATATTGGGTATCTAGTATTGATACCTACATAGGATATATGGATTATACAAGTATATATATATGTCACATATATATACAACTTGTGTACTTATTATATATAGGTAATATATATATACATGTGTTAAGAATAGGCCTAGGTAATGTGGTATAGCTTGGTGAGCCTAGATAGGGCTTGTACAGCTTTATTAGGCCTAGTATAGCCTTGTTAGACTAGTATAGACTAGTTTGATCTATTTTAGACTTGGTTGACCTAGTTTGACTTCTAGGGTTGACCAGAGTTGACCAAGAGTTGACTTTGGTCTAGATTAACCTAGAATCATGTAGAATGTATAGTAGGACTTCATTATACCATTTTGGACTTGTTGTGACTTGTGCTATTCTGATTAGGAGCCAGACACCACTCCTCGGACAGTACTTTCATATTGGACACTCAGATACCAGGCGAGTACATTCTCTGATTATTTCATATCCTGCTTAGAATTATTTTCCTGCTTTAGATTACTTTACTTGATGCTGTCACGACATTATCACGGATTGGTACTATATGGATCTCTTCATGCGATGTTATCCCCCTCGAGAGCATCGGGTACATTGTGTCATGTGCGTTTCACTTTCATCATGTACTCCTGTGCATTCACCATACATGTACACTCTTGTGAATCATGTACTCTCATGTTCACAGAGCCCTCATGTATACTATCATGTGCACCCTTTCATGGGCCCCCATGTGATATCATGTATAATAACATAACCTGCTTAGATCCTTGTGTATTGATTGGGGAAACGGGGGAGTGCTAGTAGTCATGTGAACAATTCCATAGTAGTGTAGATCATGTGAAACTCCTTAGTGTAGATCATGTACAAATCTGTTTTGTTCATATGTGCTACCCTGTACTCTGACTCACTAGCCACTGTTAGTTCCTTATAGTAGATATTTCTATTACAGTTCTCTCTCTCTGTTTATATACTATATTCTTCAGCACTTGTATCTTACTTTACTGCATGATTATATTTTCTAACCTGCTATGAACTGTTGAGATGTACTGTACTCGCTCCTGTCCTGACTGGACCTGTTGAAAATATTACAGAGGACGAGGAGGAGGCCTGTCTGGATACTTTCTACGGGGCAGCCTTAGATGACACTTGCGAGCTGGACCCTCAGGAGGACCCAGCTCTAGCTGAGGACTTCACCCCCATTGCCTAGACTAGTTTAGTTAGGCTTATCTTATCTTATGTAGTCTTGAGACTGTAGGAACGATATAGTAAAGCGTAATACTCTAGAGGGGGGTGAATAGAGTTGGCAGCGGAATAATGCTAATTAAAAAATGTTAGCAACACAATCACAGTATATAATCACAGTTGAAATAATGTAAAGGCAGAGTTCAGAAAACAAACGCAAAGACAGCGATGTATACTGGTATCCCTCTGTTGAGGATTAATCCAGTTGGTAGAACTCTTGCTACCAGTTGAATCCACTGTAGGAAAAACCGCAAGTTTTCTTACGAAGTCCTTGCAACTTCTACAACGCGAGCTTTGATACGAAGAACTCGTCCAACTTCAAATGTGAAGAGGTATTCTTCAATCAAGCCTTCTGATTACAATCTCTCAGAAACTTCTATACCGTACCGCACTGGCAAATCGACTAGAGGATTGTAACTGGCTTGGGATCTGAAAATAAAAGCTCTAGAAAACTCTTTGGAAGGCAGAAAGCTTTTTAGATAGAGAGAAGATTGAAAGTGAATGAGTGAATTGAAATGATCGAAATCCATCTCTATTTATAGGAATTCCAAAGGGAGAACTCTGTCAGAATTCGGGCAGAATTCGGGCAGAACTCGATGAGCAAATCTCGGTCAAATCCGCAACTGCAGGAGGACCAAGTTCCAGAGAATTCAAAAATCAAACGGCCACCAACCGAACTCTGGCCGAACTCTGGCCGAACTCTGGCCGAGTTCTGTCAGGGTTAGGTTAGGGTTTTAAAATCAATTTTTGGTGATTTTTGAAAACCTTTTTGAAAACCTTTTTGTAAACATTTTGATAGGTCATTTTAAAAACATTTTGAACTATTTTGGGGATAGCCTATTTGCCAGTACGACTCGATGTACAACGTATTCCTAGACTCAAATAAAGTGAAAAATTACATTGCATAGGAAGTACAGACTCAAGTAGGCAAACAGATCTTCAGTCTTGAACGGAGTGAATATCCAATCTTGCTTATGTCCAAGAAGCTGAGATGTCCCAACAAGCTTCGTATATCCAGACAGAGTTTTGATCAATTATTAAAATCAGGTTGACCATATGACCAATGGGCCAACAATCTCCCCCATTTTGATAATTGACAAACTATAAATGATATAACATTAAGCTTGTTCAAAAATATCAAAAAGATCAAAAAGTAGAAATTGTTCATAACCTGTATTTAACTCAAAAAAAATGTTAGATCATTTTTAATTTTCTCCCCCTTTGTCACTTAGCAAAATAATTGCACAAGAGAAGGCTCCCCCGCATTAAATGCAGAAGACTCCCCCGCAATCAATGCATAAGTAACAAATAGCGAGAAAACAAATAAAAGAAATATAGTATAAGAATTAGAGATATAGCATCACAGGCATGTAATGTTTCTACAAATTATCATCACAGGCATGTATTGCTTCAAAAACATAAAAAAATCTCAGGCATGCTATTTCACAGGCAGTTTAAAATGGAGAAGCAGTATAAAGTGATAGTGCTTAAACAAAATGCTGAAATAAACTGAGATGTCATAAATTAAACATCATAAACATGTCCATGAAGATAAAAAGTACTGATAGCAAACTACAAAGTACTGATAAAAAGTAAATAATAAAAACTTGGAATGTCGGAGCATTTCCAAGTATACAATAGAATATCACTAATAATCAAATCAGATCTCATCATCACTATCCTCATCAATATCATCAGCAGCGTGGCCAGCATGACCGGAAGTACCAACACCAGAAGTACCAGCACCAGTAGGATGAGTAGGGGCGCCAGCATAGAACTCAGCAACGTAATCTCGAGGTACACGATACCAGTCATAGGCGTTACCTGGCTGGAAGTAGGCATGAACAGCCTCATCCTCACATCGGTAACCCGAAAAAGCTGGATCTCGAGGGATGGAACCGGCTGAATAACCAGTCTGAGCGAATCGAAGATCAACCAAGGAGTTTGCCATCGCCTGATAACGGGTGACATCGCGGAACTCACGCTCGCGAGCCATGTCCGTCATCGAGACGTGCAAAGATGATAAATGCTGATGTATGCCCTCAAAAGTCATGGCATACGGCTGATGTGGTGAAGATGGTGCAGTAGGAGGAGTAGGAGGTGGAGCTGAAGCAGTCCGGCTGTGACGAGAAAGCTGGAGTAACTTGGGCTCAGAGTCCTGAGTACAAGTCGATAGATCGATCTCGAATCGCTGAAAGATATGAGGGAGAATCATCGCGTAAGAGAGATTTCGATCTCTAGCACGACAACGTCCCATCATCTGAATAATAGTCTTAGGGGCGGAAAAAGGAATCCCCTTGATAAGATGGTACATGGCGGACAGCTCAAGCGAAGTCACATCATCCTTGGAAGTGGATTTTGGAAGAAGAGTAGAGTAGATGATGCGATGCAATTCGTAGTTAAACAAGTTCAGGTTGTTAGCCTTGAACTTTCCAGAACGTACTCTGTCAGGTGCACAGAGTTCCGTTTTGAAACTCGTGAGTGTAGTGCCTTCGGGGAAATCGAATTCCGTGATATCAACTAGCGGTTCACCTTCATTAGAAATACCAAGAATCTCCGCTAGGAGGACATCATTGAACTCAATGTCTATGCCTCCAACACGTGTGCTCACGTCAAAAGTGTTAACTACGAGATTGCAATAGAACAATCTAATGGCATTAGTAGCAATTGGGAAGCACAGTTTAACAAGTAAGTGTAACCCTAATGCCTCAAATAAGTGACGATGATCAGGGAATACCGTCCATTTAACCGGAGCGCCGCTACATATGGATCGGGTGGAAAAGTCACCGTACCATAATAAAGCTTGATCGAGGGTTTGAAAGAAGAACCCATCGAAAGTGCCGTCGCTCTTTTGGACCGGCGAAAACAAAGAATCCGTGTGAGGATTCGAAGAGGACCCTTCCTCACTAGGAGTGGTCTTCTTCCTCTTAGACGGATTAAATCTAGGTGCCATTGAAATAAAAAGTACTAATTTGAAAGGTGGAGAGAGAGGGAGTTATACCTCACGAAAATTGGATATGTTGTAGAGAAGAACGATCTCCGCACGATTCCAAAATTTGGAAGAATTTTACCAAGTAGATAGGGAGCAATGGGTTGGTGAATACCTGGGGTTTGGAGGAGTTTCGGGCGGCTGGAGCTGCTGTTTGAAAGTTTGGAAGCAATAGAAGAGAATAAGCTCTCGGGTTCTGTATATATATATACACAGACATCCTTAATCGAACTCGGGCCGAATTCGGTCAGAGCTTTGGCCGAATTCGCCTAGGGTTCTTTCAGGTTGATTTTTGCTACTTCTTTTTCATTGACTCGTTGCAAATATTTAATTCAAAGATTAGTTATTTTAGTCTTCAAATAACATAATTAATAATATTTTATGAATTAAATGTCATTATACAGTGACTGTCTCAGATTAGCTGTAGGAGTACTGTCCCAGCTGGCGGAGGTTCACCGGGGAACTCTTAAGTACCGCTTCGCTTCAACCGTAGTTGTGGTGACAGACAGACTCTTTATTAGCTTGTCTCTAACACAGTTTTTGCATAATAATATATAATCATAAAATAAAATTAATTAATATTATTGACGTCCAAAATTCCTAATTCTCGACGTAAATAATTGAAACGATCTTCCGCTAGAGGTTTAGTGAAGATGTCAGCTAATTGATTTTCAGTATCTATGTACACAAGGTTTATATCTCCATTTTGATGATGATCTCTAAGAAAATGATGTCTAATCTCGATATGTTTAGTACGAGAATGACATACAGGATTCTTAGTCAAATTAATGGTGCTCGTGTTATCACAGAAAATGGGAATATGTGTGAAAAATAAATCAAAGTCTTCTAGGGTTTGTTTCATCCACAAAATCTGAGCGCAACAACGTCCTGCGGCGATATACTCAGCCTCTGTTGTTGATAAGGCTACAGAATTTTGCTTTTTACTAAACCAAGAGACTAGAGCCTTGCCTAAGAAATGACATGTACCGCTAGTACTTTTTCTATCAACCTTGCATCCAGCAAAATCTGCATCCGAATAACCAATAAGGTCAAAGGATTTAGTTTTGGGATACCACAAGCCGACAGAAGAAGTGCCCTTAAGGTATCGGAAGATACGCTTAACTGCGGTCAGATGTGATTCCTTTGGGTTAGCTTGAAAATGTGCACACAGGCAAACACTAAACATTATATCTGGACGACTAGCAGTTAAGTAAAGTAAACTACCAATCATACCTCGATACTTACGTGTGTCGACTGGCTTACCTTGTTCGTCAGAATCAAGCTTTGTTGAAGTTGCCATCGGAGTGCCAATAGGTTTGACATTGTCCAGATCGAACTTCTTTAGCAAATCTTTTGTGTACTTGGCTTGATTAATGAACGTCCCATTGTCGGTTTGTTTGATTTGCAATCCGAGAAAGAACTTCAGCTCTCCCATCATGCTCATCTCAAACTCATTCTGCATACACTTAGAAAATTCTTGACAAAGAGATTCATCAGTGGATCCAAATATGATATCATCAACATAGATTTGAATTAAAAGCAGCTTGCCATTAAAAGATTTAATAAAAAGTGTAGTGTCAACCTTTCCTTTTGAAAAACCGTTGTCAAGTAGAAAAGAGCTTAGACGGTCATACCAAGCACGAGGGGCTTGTTTCAAACCATATAAGGCTTTCTTCAACTTGAAAACATGGTCAGGATTTTTGAAATCCGTGAAACCCGGAGGTTGTGCTACAAAAACTTTTTCTTTTATAAAGCCATTTAGAAAAGCACTTTTTACATCCATTTGAAAAAGTTTGAAATCATGAAAACATGCAAATGCACATAACATTCGAATGGATTCTAATCTCGCAACTGGGGCATAAGTCTCATCGTAGTCGATACCCTCTTCTTGATTGTATCCTTGAGCTACGAGTCGAGCCTTGTTACGAGTTACTAAACCATCCTCATTTAGTTTGTTTCGGAATACCCAACGGGTGCCAATGACCGGATGATCAATAGGCTTGGGAACAAGTTCCCAAACTTGATTCCGTTCGAATTGGTTCAATTCTTTTTGCATGGCATCTATCCAGAAACTATCACTACATGCTTCATCAATAGATTTAGGTTCTAGCTGTGAAATAAATGCAACACTAGAAACAATATCTCTACTGGATGATCGAGTACTTACTCCTTTGGTAATGTCACCAATTACCAAATCTTGTGGATGATCAGCTGTGAATTTTAACCTCTTCGGTAGACTCTGTAGGTAGCTGGTTCCTGGATCTCCTCTAGGGGGTTCAGCTAGTGCAGAGCTTGGTTCAGGTTCAGCTGATGTTGAACTTGATGTAGGCAGATCTTCATCACTATCATCGTGAGTCATTTGGTTTATTTCATCAAAAGTGACGTTGATTGATTCTTCGATGATCATGGTATGTTTGTTGAAGACTCTGTATCCTTTGCTCTTGGCCGCATAACCTAGAAATATACCTTTATCGGCCTTTTCGTCAAACTTTCTCAAGTTGTCTTTAGTATTAAGAATAAAGCACTTACAGCCAAAAATCTTAAAGTATGAAACTGAAGGAATTCTATCAAACCATAACTCAAATGGAGTCTTCTTCGATTTGGGTCGAATTAGAACTCTATTGAGCACAAAGCAAGCTGTATTGACAACTTCAGCCCAGAAGTATTTGGGTAGGCTAAATTGATTTAACATCACTCTGGCCATTTCGGTTAGAGTTCTGTTCTTACGTTCCACAACTCCATTTTGTTGTGGAGTTCTAGGGCAGGAGAACTCATGAATAAAACCGTGTGTGTCACAAAATTGCTCAAAATCAGCATTCTCGAATTCGCCACCATGATCGCTTCTAATGCGAGTGATCATGTAACCTTTTTCATTCTGTACTTTCTTGCAAAAGGCGACAAATTCTGATAATGCGTCATTTTTGCGTGTCAAGAAATATACCCACGTGTATCTAGAGAAATCATCTACAATTACAAATGCATATAATTTACCTCCGAGGCTAGCAACTCTGCTAGGACCGAATAAATCCATGTGTAGCAATTGTAGAGGTCTAGTAGTACATACTGCGTTTACAGACTTGAATGTGGATCTGGTAGCCTTATTCTTTTCACATTGGCTGCATACCGAATCCTTCTTGAATGTTATGTCTGGTAAACCGCGTACTAACTTCTTTGTGGATAATCTTGAAATTGTATCCATATTTGTATGACCGAGTCTCATGTGCCATAGATGACTCTCATCACTTTTGGCCATTAAGCATCTACCTGAAATGTTAGCTTCTTCCAGCAGATAGAAAATATATATATTGTCTTCCCTGATTCCTTCAAAGATAGTACTACCAGTTGAGCTATCAACTATAGTACATTTGTCTTTGCCAAAGTTGATACCATAACCATGATCAGCTAGATGACTTATGCTGAGCAGATTATGTTTCAACTCGGTAACCAGACAGACATCTTTAATCACGGGATAGGGAGACTTACCAACATCACCGATACCAATAATATACCCTTTCAAATTATTACCGAAGGAAACATAACCTTCCTTCTTCTTCTTCGACAGTGTTGCAAATAGGGTAGCGTCACCGGTCATATGCCGTGAGCAACCGCTATCGAGGATCTATTTGCTTCTAGCATGTGAAGGGTGTTCCACCTACAAAACAGTTTGCAGATGAAACCTTTGGTACCCATTTCTTGTAGGATCCTAAATTGTTAGCTTTAGGTATCCAAGCATAAACATTTAAATCTACAAGCTTTCTCATTCTACATGCAGATGATATATGACCAATGAGGCCACAATAATGACATTGTGCATGTCGAGTGTTGAAAGCTGAGTGGTGTGCATGGTTGGTAGGTTTGGGTTTTCTAGTATAGAAGAATGCATACCTATGATCATGTTTGGGCTTAACCTTTTGGGGTAAAGGTTTTATATGGTTTGGTCTGACAGTGTTTGGCTTGAGAATGTTCTGAATTCTCGGTAAGTGGCACGTGTTAGGATAGGAAGCAGCAGGCTCAGGCTGTTTTCCTAACCTAATTTCTAACCTTTTGGAAGTATCATATAACTTAGTATAATCAGAAGTGAGTGATTCTATTCTGATTTGTGCAGATTGAAGACTTTTCTTTTCTCTAGAAAGATCTTCTCTCAATTGGTCTATAATCTTGTCTTTCTCTTCGGATGACTGTTTAGTCTCGTGTAATAAGAGCTTTATAGAGGAAAGCTCACCAGACTCACTAACATTAGCTCTAACCTCAGCTAGTAGGTCGGTAAGTCTTCCTATTTCTCCTTTGTACTCTTTGAGTACCTTCTTAGCGGTCTGATATTTACTATGCAGTTTCCTGTAGTCAAGCATCAGGTCACTGAAGGCATCTCCTAATTGCTCAAAGGTGAAGTCATCATATGTTTCTACAGGTTCAGTAGGTACCTGATCGATTGCCATGAAGCAGATATTTGCAGCGTCCTCTGAATGTTCATCTTCTGAGTCTCTAGCTTCACTCTCATGCCATATGCTGGTGTTGGCATATTTCTGAGACGTTAATCTTTTCAGGTTGCCTTTTTCATACCTGTTGTTCTTCTTGCTAGATGATGAGTTGATGGGACAGTCCTTCTTCATATGTCCCTTCTTCTTACAGCCATAGCAGACAGCATCTTCTTGATACCAGTTGTTGCTATTGTTCTCTTTGACTTTCTTCTCATGTCTCATGAATCTTTTGAACTTCCTTGCTAGGAGAGCTTGATCTTCAGCGTCAGATCCACTGCTGTCTAAGTCATCTTCAACAGCTTTTCTGTGCTGAGCCTTGAGGGCGATAGTCTTCTCCTTTGGAGCAGGCTCTTCAAAATCTTGTAGCTCCAGTTCATGAGTGAGTAGTTTACCCATGAGTACTTCAAGTGACAATGTGGTGAGGTCGTTTCCTTCAATGATAGCTGTAGCCTTCGGAATCCAGTTCTTGGTGAGAGCTCGCAGGAGTTTGCGAATCTTTTCGTGGTTACTGTAATCTTTGCCTAAGGAGGACAAAGGGTTTACAATATCCAAGAACCTCTCGAACATTTGTGTGACTGTTTCATTTGGCTTCATTTTGAACGCCTCGTACTCTTGAGTAAGTCTGCTGACTTTTGACTCCTTGACTTGAGTCGTGCCTTCATGTGTAACTTCGAGAAGCTTCCACACACCATTTGCCGTTGTGCATGTGGATACCCTGTTAAATTCTGTTCTGTCTAAGGCACAAAAAAAAGCATTAATAGCACGTGCGTCAAGACTGGCCTTTTTCTTTTCCTCCTCTGTATAACTGCTTTGGGGTTTTTCAACCAAAACTCCCTCGACAGTTATACGAGGTGGCTTCTGATAGCCATCAAGAACAATAGCCCATAAGTCAAAATCAAGAGATTTTAAGAAGAAACTCATCCGTGTTTTCCAATAAGTGTAGTTAGTACCATCAAACAGTGGGGATCTGTTTGTGGCCTGACCTTCACTTGTGAATTTCATAGTAGCCATGTGATGTGATGTGATCTAATAAATAATAAATAAATAATAGCACTGTTACCTCGCTTTACCTGTAACACCCGCTCTGATACCAATTATAGGAACGATATAGTAAAGCGTAATACTCTAGAGGGAGGGTGAATAGAGTTGGCAGCGGAATAATGCTAATTAAAAAATGTTAGCAACACAATCACAGTATATAATCACAGTTGAAATAATGTAAAGGCAGAGTTCAGAAAGCAAACGCAAAGACAGCGATGTATACTGGTATCCCTCTGTTGAGGACTAATCCAGTCGGTAGAACTCTTGCTACCAGTTGAATCCACTATAGGAAAAATCGCAAGTTTTCTTACGAAGTCCTTGCAACTTCTACAACGCGAGCTTTGATACGAAGAACTCGTCCAACTTCAAATGTGAAGAGGTATTCTTCAATCAAGCCTTCTGATTATAATCTCTCAGAAACTTCTATACCGTACCGCACTGACAAATCGACTAGAGGATTGTAACTGGCTTGGGATCTGAAAATGAAAGCTCTAGAAAACTCTTTGGAAGGCAGAAAGCTTTTTAGATAGAGAGAAGATTGAAAGTGAATGAGTGAATTGAAATGATCGAAATCCATCTCTATTTATAGGAATTCCAAAGGGAGAACTCTGTCAGAATTCGGGCAGAATTCGGGCAGAACTCGATGAGCAAATCTCGGTCAAATCCGCAACTACAGGAGGACCAAGTTCCAGAGAATTCAAAAATCAAACGGCCACCAACCGAACTCTGGCCGAACTCTGGCCGAGTTCTGTCAGGGTTAGGTTAGGGTTTTAAAATAGATTTTTGGTGATTTTTGAAAACCTTTTTGTAAACATTTTGATAGGTCATTTTAAAAACATTTTGAACTATTTTGGGGATAGCCTATTTGCCAGTACGACTCGGTGTACAACGTATTCCTAGACTCAAATAAAGTGAAAAATTACATTGCATAGGAAGTACAGACTCAAGTAGGCAAACAGATCTTCAGTCTTGAACGGAGTGAATATCCAATCTTGCTTATGTCCAAGAAGCTGAGATGTCCCAACAAGCTTCGTATATCCAGACAGAGTTTTGATCAATTATTAAAATCAGGTTGACCATATGACCAATGGGCCAACAGAGACATGTTTAGCTAGACTTTATTCTGTTCTGAGTTGTATATATTCTTTCATTCAGTATCTGAGACATGTACCTCTGGATATTTGCTGGGATTATCTTAGAATACTTTATCATCTATTTTCCTTGAGTTCTATTTCATATCATGCTATCTCTTCCTTAGATTGTGATTGAGTTTATTTACTGCTATGTCACCCCCATTCGGGGAGTATAAACTGTTAGAGATATATTGCTAGATGTATGTTGACTTAGGACAGCGTTCTACCGCCGACACTGCGGCGTAGGCTGGACGTACCCACGTCTCGTGCCCTTACTCTAGGGTGCGGGTCGTGACAAAACTCACTCATACCAAACCAAATCAATACCCAAAAAGACATTCTGAACCCAAAGAACTCTTTGAAAACCTACTAGCCGAACTCGGTACGAGTTCCCCCAAACTCGGACCGAACTCGGTCTCCCTAAATTTCTCCTGGTTAGAATGAATACCTATTCTTTTGGATCCTAAATGTTCAAAAACTTGGACATTGCCCTAACCGAGTTATGTTCGAACTTTGGTTCAAAAATACCTATAAACAGAGAAGAGTTTTTCATTTTATTCACTCATCTCATTCTTCATCTTCTCTATTCATTCTAAGCCTTCTTATTTCAAAGAGATTTTCAATCTTCACATTTCCAAGATAACTCATAAGTGTCGATGTGTTCCGATTAGAAGTGTTCGAGTTGTACAAGCTTGGCGTATAAAAGCTATTCAATTAGTGTTGAAGTTTGTTCATGGGCTTCGGATAAAAACACGACGTTGTAAGAAGTTGGCACGTCCTTCAGAGTAAAGCACGCGATGTAAATACTATTTCAAATAGTGGATTTAATATCGAACAAGAGTACTCGAACCTGAATTAGTCCTCTCAGAGGAAAACCTGGATAAAATCTTGATGTCTGTGTATTGCTTCTATCTCACTATTTAATTACTGCTTTATATTATTTCATTGATTATCTGTCGTTACTAGACTTTACATGTATTAATTTTTTTATTGGAGATATTACTTCCGCTACACTCTATTCACCCCCTCTAGAGGTGCCATCGGTCCCATAGGATTTGCTAATCTAGCCCCATATAACTAAAGGGTGTCATGATCCAATTTCTATCTTCGCATAAGGGAATCATATAAGAGACAAGGTTCGCATGAATCATGGAGGAGTTTTAATGAAAAATATTCAATGAGTGAAACAATTCAATTGGGAGGGAAAGAAGTCCATATGGTCAGGTTTAAAGATCGTGGTAAGATTTGGGTAATGAATGAGGGTTGCTGGTTAACACACAAAATAAATAATATTATGGGTTAAGTCGATCAAGAAAAAATAATTAGAGACTCGTGAGACATAGTTCCTTGAGAAAATATAGTATCCTAGTTTGGGGGTATAATTAAAGAAACGATTCGAATCATTCTCAAGTTTCAAAATGATTAGAAGGACACGATAATAGATCTAGGGTTGAGGGAAATGATGAGTAAGTCAAGACGAAGATGTAGTTATGTGGCTTGGTCGATGACTAATCACACTTGAGTATATACAACTATCATGGTCATAGATGATATGGCAACTAAGGGGGATATATTGTGTCTAGTTATCAAGCACATGTGTTTGTCTTTCCGAAATAGGTGAAGATGAAAAACAATAAAGAGTTCAAAGAAGATATAATTAAATGCAAATACGGGATTCAAAGGCAATTGAATAATTCAAAAGTGAGTTGTCAAGGCAGTCGCGAATGAGATTCTATATGGCAAGTATATTGTTAACTATATCTCAATCCAAGTAGAATAATCATATGAAGAGCGAACCAAGTGCATGACAATTGATCAGACCATAACACACCGATTCTAATTAGATAATATGTTAGTAGGTGCACCCAATATAACATATGTCCTAAGCTTGCAAAAGTATGCTATAATAGTAGCGTTAGTCAAGATAGTCCAAAAATATAGGTACGTGATTATGATGAAAGAAACTATAAATAGTTCAAGTTCATCAAAAATCTAAGACTTGTTCGGTGGTTGTGCCTCTACAGTTGTCCTACTATCCTCTTGTCTAAGGCTTTGGTCGACTAGATGGGTTAGGGACCTCTAGATTAACCTATTAGTGTCATTCAATATACCTAATTAATGGGTCACAAGGACCAAGGGATGCTAGGTTGTGAGGTATACTACCCAACTTACAAGGGTTCAACTAATAGCGTGATTAAACAAGGGACCTTATATACCTTAGTACGGATCACTTCCTAACCTCTATCAAGCATGAATAGAAGATAAGATTTATGGTAGAAAGGGATCAAGCAAGATACGAATCAAGGCAATTCGAAAATGGATTCAAGGGAGGAGATCAAGCATGTGGATGAGATCCTAGACTCTAATCATATATACAGGCTTGCTTGGTACAGTCATGTAACCAAACAATTTATTCGTTGACCTGTATGGGCTACCATAAAAATATGTAACATCTCAGTCCCAAAATACGTAGGACTAGAAAACGTACACGCCAGCCGTTAGCTGAAAATGCAGTATAACCATGGCAAACTAATCTCATCCACAAAATAAAGAATAAAGCTTTTATAGAATCAAATATGTCATGTCATTTTACATGTTGCTGGATGGAGATAAATATACTACCAACATGAAACTAGAAAGAAGAAAATAGCAAAATAAGAATATGAGCAGCAAAACGATGATTTAAGAGCATGTCATCTTTGATAGGAATGAGAAGATCACAATCTTGGCTGGAACTCCTGTGAAAAGTCAAGAAAACACACCCCTGGAGAGATCACCAGGTCCTCAGGGAAAATAACAAGATACAGAAAAATGATCCATATAAACTGCATATGAAATATGTCACAAAGTCACAAGTAAAAATAAAAGTTCCAACCCTAATATGGCCCAGTATTCTATCATTGAAATAGTGGACCACCCCTACAACCAAACAATGACAAGGGGTGGCACACTATTCCGTGATGTGACATTATCACATGCCATGACTAGAACGGAGTGCGACATAACATTAAATAAGGTCACCTAACCATTCTACTGTGATCATGCAGTTAAGAATAAACCTTCAACGCATGGGCACTCTGGCTATATGGGATTGGCATAGTCCCATCTCTGGGCACCAGAGGCCTCAAAGCATGACATTCCTCGAACATCAGAGGCCAGCAGGAATAGAAAAATGGGACAATCAGGACCGTATCTCCAGCAGAGCTTTCGGGTACAAAGGGAAATGCATACTCGACCCATACGCTAAGGAACTATTCTCTCTACCTTATGCACCTATCTAAGTCGTATCTACGATCATATACCTCTACTAACTACCAAGTCTTATAATATGTATCTATTAGCAGTTAGATCTAACACATATGCACGGGTGATCAGCTAACACGCAAGTACCTTTATATGCCACTCATCACTCACATATATATCATGGCACAACCGTGTCAAAGTTTGTAAAAATGCGTTGAACAAACGGTAATCCCCTAACTCTAGGTCTACATGTATAATTTAAAGACAAGAAGGAAAATATGACTAACACTTGCATCATGTATAATTTGAAGCACAGTAAAGTAAATCATGAACAGTAAATAAGGATGCAACTGGATGAATTAGAAATAAACAACAGTAAATATGTAGTAACTAAACAATAAAGATGCAGACTATATATAAGCAATAAATATGGCAAGGTACCTTGCCTGGTTGTGATGTCCGATGTGGTGCAATGATCATAATGGCACATAATTTGACTTTAGTGTTAAAACTTCACAAGATGGCCTCCGATGATGGCACAAACTATTCCATCAAGTCCAGAACGGTCTAATTAGCTAGGGTGACATAAAAAATACATTTTGCAAGAGAATAAAAAATATGATTAGTCAGGATCAAGGATTGATACTCGATGGGATTGGTGTAAATAATACATATACTATTTTAGAAAAATAATTATAATACTTGAAAACTATATTTACTATAAAAATAATATTTGATAATCCCTAAGTTTGTCAAAATAAATTTTGAGGTAGAAAGCTAAGTTTTTATTAGTCAAAAATAATCTAAAAATCTAGAAAATCATTTTAGGGTTAGAACTCAATTTTGTCAAAATACACTATTTAGGTCAAAACACTATAATGAAAAATAGGTAAAAAAATAATGTAGCAATACATTTAGGTTAAAAATAGTACTCAAGTAGATTAAACCCAAATTTATTTGAAGTTTAGATCAAAATCCCTATAGTAGAAATATATGTAAAAATCGATTATTTATAAAGACAAAAAAATTTAGTCTAGTTTACCAAAATTAATTACTATATAAAAAAACAAATCATATATAAAATCATGTTTAGTAAAATACTTAAAGCCTTGCATATTTATATATACTAAATCATTTAACGGCCCATAGGGCTAACAGGGCCAAAATACATAAGCCCATAAGCCCTTCCTACTAGTAAAAAACTATTCATAAATTTTACTTAACAAAACTATATAACCCATCGAATTTATATAAAGGCCCATACTAAATTATTTATTCCAATTGTAGGCCTAAGCCCAGTAGCCCAGCCCATTAATAGTTCATCCTACTTGAATATTAAACCCATTAATCAATTAAAACCTATTTTCAACCTAAAGGCCCTATTCAACATCTTCTCTCTCTTAAAATGGAAAGGAGATCGCTGGGAGGTGCAGATCTGGGGACCCGATTCCGTCGAGGCACAATGGAGGGGGAGCGATGCCAAAGGTTGCTGCTCATGCCGGAGCTCGGGTCGAAGAGGTAAGTGGTCATGGTGACGGTGATTTTTTTGTGTGTGGTATCGTTAGAGGTGGTGGTGGCCGGGAGTGGCGGTGAATGACGTCAGCGGGAGGGTCGAACAAGGGTGGTGGTTGTCGTTGTGGTGGTAGGCTCCGGAGTGGCGAGGAGGTGAAGCTGGGATGGTGGTCCGTAGTGGTGAACCGGTGGAGACGGGGCTAGAGTTTGGTCGACGGTGGCGGAGGCGAGTGGAGACCATGGTGTTGGTCAATAGCAACGTCGACGGGGTCTCGGTTGGATAGTTGGGGTTAGGTTAGGGAAGTGTCATGGTGTAATTGGAGATGGTGTCGGTTGTGTCTAACACAGGAATGGTTGACATGGTGTTGTGTCCAAGGTGTTGGACACGTAGATGATATGTAATTGTACTGATAATTGATCATAGTGGAAAGACACTCGGGGTCGAACTCGAGGCCGTCACGGCTGACACGGAGAAGGTGGACACGGACACGATACACGACATGATGGTGGAGATAATTTTTTTGGGTTGTGGAATTTCTGAAAAAAGAGTAAAGGGGCTCTCCTTATATAGGAGTTGGGGACTCATAATTAGATAAGGATTAGGAAATTCAAACCCCACTAGATAATTCACACAATTAATTTAAATCAATTTAAAACCGATTCGATCAATTCCAAATCCAAATTTAAAACTAGACAAATCTCATCTTTAATTCAAAACTATTTAAAACCTAATCCAATAAAATCTAATCACAATTTAAATTATAATAACTATTTAATCATTTAAAATACCTCTTTATAAATAAATAAAATAATTTCAAATAAGTTTAAAAAAATTCATAATAAATATATAAATCCAAATAACTTTTCTTAGAAATCAAAATTTTAAAAAATACATGATTTTATTTTCATGTATCTCGCATGCAAATAGTATATTTTCATAAAACATTACTTTCTAAATTACTACTTATACTTGTACAATAAAATAAAATAGCCTTTATATAAAATAGAAATAAAAATAAAGTTTGGCAAATCTCTTGCATACATTTCTTATCTTTAAGCAAATTTTTTTTACTTTTACTATGTTGAAACAAAATATCTATTTTCTATATTTATTAAAAAAATACAACTTTTTGTATATATAAAAAAATGAATACTTCATATTTACGTATTCGCACTTGACGTATAATATCAAATAAATTAATTATAAAAGAAAAATATAGAGGGAAAATTTTGGGGGCTTTACAACTTTTTCTTCTTCTTTTCTCTCTCCTCGAAGTTACAGAAGTAGGGTGATTGGTGGATTGGGTTTTAATTGTGTGGGCTGGGTCCATGGTCTGGATTAGGCCGGGCCAATGGGCTTTAAGAGGGAAAACTGGGGAGGGAAGAAACAATATGAATTTAGTTTTGGTTTTGGGTCTATGATGTTTATGGGCCAGGAGAAGCACATAGGAATAGTATTAGGTGTTGGACTTGGTTTGCAGGCTGGTGAGTGGGTCGGGCATGTATAGGCTTGGAATTATTAAGAGAGGAATTGTTGTCCATTTGATTGGACCAAGTCCAATAGGTTGAGTTAGAGCCCAGAATACTAGATGGGTTTATATGTTTTAGTTGGTTAATGAAGAAGAATTAGGCTGATAGAGCTGTTCTATAATTTTGGTGATTGGCTTAGTGGAAAATGTACTAGGAAATTTGGTTAATAAATTATGGAGTTCGGGCTTTGACTTTTAGAGAAAAAAATGCATTTGGGCCTAGTATTGGATTTTAAGTTTTTGGCCTATTGATGGATTTCAGAATTATATGTGGAGAAGCTTGATAATTAATGAAGAATTATTTTAATAAGAATTTTGAGGTATATAGAAGCCTAACACCTAAACCTTGTATTTCTCTATAGGTTATGGATTAGGAGCAAGTTAGAAACGTGGACCTAAGGCAAGTACTCCTTACAAGATATTTCTTCATACATTATAAATGCTATATTTTATTTCATGACTTGTCACGTTTCATATTGCGATACGACTTTAACACGGTGACTATGTATCATTGTTATTATTCATGTAATCTGTTAATAAGATCTGACTATTGACTGATATTGTTTTTGAATCTCGGCGAAAGGAAAATGCCAAGTAGATATGTGGGTAAACCTTTTATTTCTGACTAATAGTTCGATATACACTGCATGTATGCTAGAGTCGTATCAAGCTGAGTAAAAGCCTAGTCGCCCACATATTGAAAATGGTATTTCAACACACGTAGGTTGTTAGTCATGTTCTTCTCATTCATTGTATGTTCTCGTGCCTAGTCGTGTTCATTTTGTTTATGGTGATTCTCATAGTTTCTCATGTTGCAGGTTTTATGGTCATGATAGAATTCCTATCTCATTGTCTAGTTTTATTATTATGCATTATTGCAATGCTTTATTTTGTATAGTGCGACATATTGTTTGGATGTGCTTTGCTCCCGTTCTACAGAACTATTGACATATTAGGTCATTGAGATATCACGTTGATCGAAAGACTACATTTGGAAGACTAGAAGATTAGATAAAAGTTGTATGTATTAATTGTATTTAATGTGTTAGATGGATATGGTGATCATAGTTACCGAATTTGTCTCCAGAGATTGTTATGTATTATGTATTGAGATGATAGTGGATTGGTGATCATGTGAGTGTGTGTTGGGTTATTTTTCGTTTATTAGTTATGTAATTGAGCCAAGGATTGATATCATGATCACTTGATAATTTATGAGGTATAGATAGCTTATTATCGCTGTTTACTACATCATAGACTGGGCGTGTCCTAGTCCTATCCAGAAAACTAGGAGCGGGTCGTGACAGCCACAAACATAGAAGTTGTGTACGGGCTATCAGATGGAGAAGTATGAAGAGAAGCATCACTGGAATCAGTGTTGCATGTTGCTGTCTTTGAGGTATATTGCCTCCAGGTGCATTAGAAATATTGTCTTAAGAATCTTGATGTAAATTAGGTTGTACTATCAACAAAAACGGGAACACTATTACCCAAGCCAATAGTAGAGTATGATCATCTTTAGGATCTAGAGGGATGCTTACCCCTGGGTATGACACGTTATCTCTAGACGAAGATTTGGACCTGAAACGGTCCGCTAGTAGACTCCTCATGGTGAAGTGGCTTGCTGGCCACCTCTGGATAAAGAGGATGAAGAAGAAGCAATACCCTTTCTACTTGAAGTAGTTTATACTGAAACGAAGGGTAGCTCATTGTCATCAGAAGTTCGCCTCTCGAAGCACTATCAATTCGATGAAGTTGTGCACGGCCTTTGGAATACATACTGCTTTTTGGAACATCAACTACCTTTGTACAACAAGAATTGATGATAATGTTGGCACAATGGTGTCCCTAAGTAGACACTGTTGTGGTATTAGTTGATTCCCTTAATTTGCGCTTGCAACAAATTACATTACGTAAATCATTTTAAGGAAGTTTCGCATTCAAACATATGTCATGCACATAGACCAAGTCTGTGCGTGGGTTTGTTAGCAAGGTTTATACTCTCTTACCAACTCCATGCACCTGGGAACACCCAACGCTTTGGCCATGAGTGGAAGATCTTGAACTCAAACCCATTTTACGTGCATTGGGAAATAATGTGCATGGTTCCACTATTGGAGCATAAGTGGCACATACATGCTGAGAGCTTAGGGTCTAGCTTGTACAGTATGTAGTCAGCTGCGCGCATGAGTTTGCAAGGCGCAAGCTCTTGGGTCTTAGTTGGTCTATGCTCCCTAAAGCTTATGATCTTGACACCCATATGTGCATAGTATTCACCATCCAAGGCAGTAGCAGCTTCTGGACGCATAGGGGCAGTTGGAAGAGAAATTCTGTTGGAAACATAATCTCTATTCTACTCCATACGTGCAGCCTTTATGTGCTAAGGAACGGCACATTTCTTGCCAGCATTGTGTTGAGTCTTAATTGCCTCCTACTAGTGCATTAGTTGGGTTGAATTCCCACACACAAGTCTGTGGCATCATAGTGTTTTTCTTTGCCAAGACTTGAGTGTTGAGCACTCTTTTTCTCATGCGTGAAACGAGACTTCTTGGCCTATATACTGGCAAAACCAATAGCATGCACTTGTATAGAGCTATGCGCCACAGCAGCTTGCGTATGACACGCAGCTTCTTGGTTTGCACACTGGTAAAACCAGTAATAGGCACAAGCACAGAGCCATGTGCCTTAGCAGCAATCTTCTTAGAGTCAACAGTTATAGCCTGCACCGGGCTATGCGCCAATAGAGACTTGCTTGGGCCATATGTGGCCATAGCTTTCTCTTGTCATGGACGACGTTCGGGAGAGCATTACGAGCCTTTGGGAGCCATGTCCTGTAAGAATTCTTAGCTTTTTGTACCTTAGAGGAAAGAGCAAAGTTGTTCCCCGAGAGCATCTCCTTATAGGCATGTTGATCAAACTGTACGACCAACATACTTTGAGTTGAACCAATCTTCGTGGCGTTGGATTGCGCCACAACCTTCTCGTCGGTGAATAAGGTCATCCCCAGCGGAGTCGCTATTTTTGTTCTAATACAAAAAGTGTATAACTTTTGTATTAAAGTTTTGAAAGAAAATAGTACAAGAGAATCTTAATACAAGAATTCTAACTACAAAGATTTAGGAAAGTTGGAGCGATTGAGATTATTTCTGCGGTCAACTTCTTTACTCCGTTGACGATTCGATACGAAGATTGGGAAAGCTTGCTAACTCTAGGTCACTGGAAGATTGGGCAACAAGAATGCTGAAATGAAAGCTCTCTTCTGTGTAGGCATGTGTATATTTGTATGGGAAGCACATATCCCTCTATTTATAGCCAATCTCACTAGAAAAGGCTATGCACGCATAAGGCAGAGAATGTATTATTTTTTGTCTTATGCGCCTAAAAACTAATGGTGCATGAGCCTATTGGCAGAATATGGGTTGAGTCGTGCACGGATGTCACGCTCAAGCTGCCACGTGGCTTCAGTTACATGGAATGTGCTGAGTGACATGTGGTCGCGTAGATGCACGATCTACACATAATAAGTAACATGCAACCATGTCATGCATGTGCCTCAAAACATTTGCTGCATAGCTCAATAATGCTTTAGGCTGCTTCCTACATAATGCTAACATTATACAGCTGTAAATTATAATAATTATGCTGCATAGCTTGATAATGCTTTAGGATGCTTATCAAGTCAAGATTCTTTTGTCTATTTTCAACCACCCCAAATCGGGAGGTTAGCGAGAGAAAATGAGGAATTTTGTTTAAAATAACATATATATATCCTTTATATTCCTATAAAATATTATGACTTTCTTTTTTTACTTTATTGTGCTTTCAACCTACTGTCATGTAGCATATAAACGGTAGATGCCTATATCATGTTAATTAATTTTATTGTGTTTGGATTTTAGTTATTTTTTATATAGGTGTCAGATTTATACTATTTTTTGTGAAGATATTTTTGACAAGCTTTAATTAAATTTAAATCAAACTAATCTAATTGTATGCCATATGTAATAAGGGCATTTTTTAAAATATTGTATTTTTATTGATCTTCCTTCCACTCAAAATATGCAATCCAAGCGAGAGTTATTAAACACACCCCACTTAACTCTCCTTCAAATCCAAGTAAGGTTATATGTATTGACTCGCCTCCCCTCACTTAAGTTTCCTTCACTTAACTTCACGTAACTTATTATTATTATTATTCTCAAAATCTTCAATCCAAGCAAACTTATTAAACACACCCCACTTAACTTTTACTCCAATCCAAATAAGGTTATATGGATTGACTCTCTCCCCTTCACTTAACATTCCTTAACTTAATTCCATTTAACTATGCTTATTTTTTGGGTTATGTTAACATGTTCTCTTATGTTAACTGTCACGCCCCAGAACCAGAATACTGGAGAGCGGAGGACAGACACAGCCAGCTACGTATATTGAAGTGCAACCCACTTCGCAATACCGTCACGGCTGTCAAGATGCATGAGGGTTTATCTACAAGCCAACAGTCTCTTATAGTCAAGAACAAGCCTAGTGTCTCAATCTTAAGCAAGCAAATAATTGTTACAAGATGTTAGATCATCGGACATACAAAATAAGGCATCCCAAACATTACATATTCAGATGATCATGAAGCTAATCATACAAAATGCGAGACTAGCAAGAGTTAAGTCGTATATGATCAACCCTATGATTTGTCAATCATGTTACAGCCCTTAGGCAGACAGAAATAAAGTTTTAATATGAGCTAACACGTGCTCGGAGGCTAGATGTCTCAAAAGAATAATTTACAATAGAGTAGGAGAGCAAAATAAGAAACCCACTCGTTGCCAGGGTTACGCCTAGTGTTCACTATCTGGCTGGAAGGCAGGTAGATCCTCGGGTGCTACTCCGAACTCTGGCCATACAAAACCAGCTAGATTAGATTCCAGAAAGAGCAAGTGACATAAGGGATGCTCCACTTAGGAACTAAAACCAGCATAAATGAATAGAAGAACTGATGAATGAACATAACCAAATAACATAAAAAATATGCTTCAAAGAATCATATTAGCTAACATTAAGAAGACAAGAGGTGGAATATAATTCCCATGTTAATCATGAGACAACCATTCAGGCACGACCAATCAAGTCATACGGCTTACTATCATTAGCTAACTAGGGTTGTCATAGGCCTAGTTACTAACAAGATACAATGAGATATTTCTGCAGTCACAAGCCCTGCAGACTATCCAGGTTATCCAGGTGAGGTTACAAGAGTTTAACAAGAGTTGAGAAACTATTAGGTGACTTAGAGTGCAACACATGACAGTGTGCTGGAAATGTTCCCTACTCGACGGCAGGTTAGTCCATTGGTGTAGCCAGGATAACGGAATCGCCTGTAACTGAGAAACCTCTCTATATGAACTACTTGATAGTCTAGTTGTTAACCTAGTCAGATTCATTGTAAATCCCTGACCGTGGTAACCAAGAATTCATGTCCTAGACATGATGCAAGACTAGACAGGTAGCTTGTACAGGCACAATCAACCACGGTGTCAAGACAAGACACTTAGCAAGTCAGGATATTTGTCGCAACAGCAATCAAGATTATATATGTCATGTCAGGTTTACTTGTCATGCCAAGAGTACTTGTCAAGAGTGCGCCTCGACGGACCACTATCATGATTATACAAGACGGGTTCATGTTATCATATTCAAGTCAAGTTAATAATCAGTTCAAATCTCATCAAGCTCAAGTTCTATCATACGTAGTATTAACAAGTTATTTGTCGGGATCATTGCAAATTAGACCAAGTACAAGATGCTTGCAAAGGTCAAGACATTACACTAAGAACTTTATGAACAAATATAGAGATATGGGACAAGGGGTATCATAGCAAGAATGGCGCTGGACAAATGGCATTAGGCCAAATGATGCTGGGTGGTGCTGGGCAAAGAGAGCACTGAGTGGCGCGGGGCCAAAGAGAGCTAGGTGGCGCTGGGCCAAGAGAGCTAGGCGGCACGGGGCCGAAGAGAGCTAGGTGGCGCGGGACCGAAGAGAGCTAGGTGGCGTGGGCCAAGTGGTGCCAGGAGGACAGTGGCGCCAGGGATAGCACGGCGCCAGGTGGCACGCACTCGCTAGGATGGCGCGGTGCCAAGGGGGGCGCACTCACTAGAATGGCGTAGCGCTAAAGAGTGTCGGCTGAAAGGCGCAATGCTAAAGAGCGTGCATAACCGAGATAGCGCGACTGTAGAAGCATGGAAAAGAACAGAAGAAGCCCATGCGGCTCAAAACAGAAGAAGCTCATGCGGCTCAAAACAGAAGAAGCCTATGCGGCTCAAAGCGGAAGGAGCCTCATGCAGCTCAGGCAAGAATCACGTGACCCTATGTAGCTTTACAGCTGGCCATAAAGTGACTGTTCCCATTAAATGCTCTAACATAAAGTAATAACTCTGACACTAAAGCTGAAATAATGAACTTCGATATGAGGGCGTATTTCTCGGAAAACGGAGAAAATCTCCTCTCCAGCTGGCACGATCCACCAACTACAAAGCCCCCTATGCGGCTGCCACCACCCCATACGGCTGATGCTCGCATGCGGCTCGGAGCGTGAAGACCCTTGTCATGCGGCTCAAATTATGAACAGTCACCCTATGCGGCCGCTGTTCTCATGCGGCTCGGATCATGGGGATCGTCTCCATGTGGCTCAAATATTGAGAGGCTACGCCCATGTAGCCTTAACACGTGGCTAGTCCTATGCGGCTCAATTGAAAACCACCCCCATGCGGCTCTATAACACCCAGTTTTCCAGATGAGGGTAATTTTGAAATTTTATATTTTAATTTATTTAATTATGGTATTTAAATTTTTAATATAATTTTTGGTAATTTTAATCATTTTTAAAACTATTTAAATCATGACTTATGATTTTGGTGTTTGGCTAGTGTAACCGTAGAGACTGTCTGTCATAGAGCCTAGCCATGTGATTAGGATGTTTAATTAGTACATTTTAGCCTAGAGGATATTTTGGTTATTTTAGAATTTATTAGAATTTATTTGAATTTATGGGAATTTTTAGAATTTATTTTGGAATTGTTTGAATGATGGTTGACTAGGTTGACTTTGACTAGCAATGACCTTGGTAGGCTAACCTAAGAGCTAACCCTAGTTGAGTTTGGACTTGATTAGGTCATGTAACCCTAGTTAGACTAGAGTTGACCTATGGTTTAGTTATTTGACTCAAGTTAGAATATTAAGTCATAAGCCATGACTTATGGTTTAACCAATGATTAATAACTTGGCACATAGGAGCCCATAGAGGCCCATAACCCAATTAGTGAAACCCAAAACCCTAACCCTAGCATTTATGACCAGCCAACCTAGGTTTTCACACCCCTATTTAATGCCTCTTCCATTTGTTCTTGCCTCTTTTATTTATTTCTCCAAGTTTTGAAGAAAGAGGTTTGTCCATCTTCCCCAATCCATAACTTTCCTATTTTAACTCCTTTTTGGCTCAAACCACTTGTATTAGATTCTAATTTTCTCCCTCTTGCTGTTCATGGAGGATAATCCCAGCCTTGGGGCAATTTGGAGAAGTTTGCTAGCAAGGAGAAACCCCTCTATTGGAAGTTTTTCTTGTATTTTGACACCAATAGGTAAATCTCTACAAACACCATTAAAATTCTAGTTTCTTTGCATATTTGGAGAGCCCTAGGTCTACCCTAACTGTAGGTATGCCTAGACCTAGGTTTCGTGTCCATTTCGTATCCTAAATGGACACGTATCAGTGTTAGTGTTAAGGTGTTTGATGAAATGCCCCAAAGGGCATTTCGAGTGATTTTTCAGGAAGTGTTTGAATAGGAAATTAAGTTTTTAGGTCGCTTATGGGTTTCTGATTGTTTGGACACATTTCATGTCATGTCGGGGTCGTACTGGACCCGTGGACACGCCCGCGCGCGTGCGAGCTGCACTGCCCTGCTGCTAGGGGTCCAGTGCTTCGCGGACACAGCGATTGGACTCGTGCCACTTGGCACAGACCAAGAGGCAATGACTGTCAGGTCACCCCTTGAGTCTGGAGTCCAGTGGTGTCATGTCGGACACGAGTTTCGCTCTGCACGGGTTTTACACTGATGGTTCATTCTTCTTTTTTGGTTCGGATATGGCCTTGTAAGTCGAACACGACGACACGTGGACCCGTGTCAGGCTGTGTCAGACCTAGAGCTATACTAGGCGAACCCACATGTGTGATCACGAGACTTGATTCGTATCGTGTCGTGTCCTAGACTCTCTGGAACACGTGCACGACGCTGTGCTGTTTAGTTGTGTCTGTGTGTGCTCGATTTGGGTTTTCCTAGGTTTGGACATGTCTGTGTCTTCGTGGTGGGACACATTTACACTATATGGCATGTATAAACACCCTAACATAATTACCAACCATTAATTTGTATGAATATCATGTTTCTAGTGGTCGATTTCAAATTCCATTTGTTCACTGATACATGCTCCCTGTTTTTTTGAATTTTCTGAAATTAGATTCCTTTTTAAATTAAATTTTGATCACCATGTTAATTCAGTACATGTGCATTAGTTTACTATAATGTGGTTACGTGTTTGGGGTTGATGTGATCAAGGGAAAATGGGTTTTTGAATGGGTTTTCGAATGGGTTCAGGACTGTAGGACTGATACATTCACTGAATGGTTTTTGAGTTCCATTCATATTTTTTACTGTTAGCTAATAGTTTGAATTGTGTATTGCCATGCTCCTGAGGACTGTGGTTCATTTTTTTGTGGGTTAGATGTTCACATTCGAACAGGTAAGACATGGACTGTTGGGTTGGAAGTTTAGGAAACTGGGTTTCATGATATAGTGTAAAACCTGAGAAGTTGATTAGTTGCTAACTGATTTCTCTATGTTAATTGATTCACTGAAATGGGATTCCCTTCTATTTCCTAATCTGAACACTCACACACATATGTACACTGTCACCTTAATCCTGAAATTCACCCATTGCTTGATGGTTGTATGTTACAAAATCTGAACACACAGGTTTTTCCCTCATCTAGTTCACTAACACACCCACACATGTAAATTTGAGATTCCCTTTTCACTGTTTCCTGAGAACTAAACCTATGTGATACCTCCCCCACACACACACATAATATTGACACACACATTGACACAATACCATACACACAAGACACTCATTGCACTGTCAATATAACTGAAAACTGTCAATTGTTGAACTTAACTGGGTTTTGTTGAACCTGTGTATGCAATGAACTGATTTCCTTTCCTTTTCAAAAACTGTTTGGAAATGAATTTCCTGAAAACCTGAGTTTTAAGACCATGCTTACTGAACAGTATTGAAGGGTTTAATCCTTTAACCTGAAATGTAATTCCAGATTTCATAATGTTGATTAGTCACTGTCCTTGTTGAACTGTCATTTCAAAACCGAGAATTGATTTTCTTTCTTTAATCTGAGATTTCAAATCTCAGTTGAAGGTTCATAGGAGTTAATTGTTGAATGATTGACTGAGATTTACCAGGTTTATAAAACCTGAGAATCCTGAACATTTTGACACATAACTGGGATTGATTTGAATGTTAGGTTGTACATGAAAACTGAGTTAATGTTAATCTGAGATTGATTTCCTATCTCCTTTCCTCCTTAGAACTGTGGTATGAATGTATAGTTCATTAGCTAACTGAATTCCCTATAATGTTTAACTGATTTTATTGATTACCAATCCCTTTCCCTTTTTCGAAATGCCTTATAACCTGTGGTTAACCCCTTCCTAATGAACTATAGATTAACTGAACTGTAATGGGATGTTTAGGTATTGGTTGGATTTGAAATTCTTTTAACTGAGTTTGGTTCTTTCCTTTTATTGAGATTTAATGAATCATTATGGTTAACTGTCATGCTTATCATTCACTGATTTTCACTCATCACACACATGTTCTTCCCTCATTCTCATGATACACACACACACTAATGTGTATCACACTCTATTATCTCTCACACTGTTTTCATACCACTCACATACACACACACTCTCATGTTTCACACACACACAAACATATTTCATTTCCTTTTCCTTTATGCTTGAGTATGTGAGAATCCATTTAGGTATCCTGTAATATATGTGTGATATACTATAGATACCTATATGCCATTGTGTGTACCATATCATATATTAGTATGGATATATAAAATGTATGTGTGATATGTATTTAGTAGCCTATAGGCTATGTATATTCTAAGTTAGATTATAATATATCTTTATGTGTATTATTTTAAATATAGGTATAGTCCTTGTAGATGTGATTTATGGTTGGTTTTAGACATGGTTTAGCCTATGGCCTAGTCTCTTAGCCTTTGGCCTATGTGAGTGTCTGTGTGTTAGTGTAGAGTCTAGATTAGACTTGTGTAGTCTTGTTAGACTTAGAATAGACTAGTTAGACTAGTATAGACTAGTTTGACTTAGTTTGACCATAGTTGACCTAGTTTGACTTCTAGGGTTGACCAGAGTTGACCAAGAGTTGACTTTAGCCTAGATTGGCCTAGAATCATGTAGAATGCATAGTAGGACTTCATTATATCATTTTAGACTTGTTGTGACCTGTGTTGTTCTGATTAGGAGCCAGATACCTCTCCTCGGACAGTACATTTCATCCGGACACTCATATACAGGAGAGTACATTCTCTGATCATTTCATATCCTGCTTAGAATTATTTTCCTGCATTAAATTACTTTACTTGATACTGTCACGTTGGTCACACGGATTAGTACAATATGGATCCCTCCTTGAGATATTATCCCATCAGGGAGCATCGGGTACTCTATGTTCTGTGTGTTTCACTTATATGGCGTATCACTATGCTTCTTTGGTTCTTTGATCACTTGTGACATATACTCTTATGATCACAGAGTCTTCTTTGAATCCTTATCCCATTTATTAGGTTTTCCAGAATCCCCATTTATGGGACTACTATGTACCACCCTTCGACTAGTTTACCCTACTGCCTAGACTAGTTTAGTTAGGCTTATCTTTCTTTTGTTGTCTTGAGACTAGTAGTTAGACTTTATTTCTGTCTTTGAGATCTCGGTTATATATATTCTTTTATATTCAGTAGCTGAAACCTTGTACTCTGGATATCTGCTGTGATGTTATCTTAGACTATTTTATCATCTGTATTTCCTTGAGTTCTATATCATATCGTGCTTCTTCTTCCCTAGTTGTGATTGAGTTTACTTCTATCATGTCACCCCCATTCGGGGAGTATAGACTGCTTAGTATATTATTGTTAGATGTCGTGACCTAGGACAGCGTTCTACCGCCGATACTGCGGCATAGGCTGGGCGTTGTTACATTCTCGTACCCTCACAGTGGGTGCGGATCGTGACAGGCTCAAATTATGAGAAGTCACCTATGCGGCTGCCACCTTCATGCAGTCCAAAACCTAAGAAGCTACCCTCATGCGGCTGTGGCTCGCGGTTATGACACGTAGCAGACGATCAGTTTCCCACGTGGCACTAAATCAATCAAGAGTTATCAACAAATCCCAACAACCTGATTTAGTGCAATCATCATAATTACCCAAATCAAAAAAGATTTATGGAAATCACATGGATTAAACACGTGGCAGGAGATCCGAGCTTCCCAAGATTCATGACGATCAACATTGATTGCCCATACGGATTTTACACAATCAGCATTATTGTCCATACGGATTTGGCGCAATCAAAAATTAACTGCCCAGATGTAATACAATCAAGATTAATGGTCCAGATGATTGGCCGCCGACTTTTTAAGGGGGGAATCAATACAAACCCTAATGATCACACCCCCACTTCTATAAATAGCAAGGTGCCATTCCCTTGCAAACCCCTGGAGAATTTAGGAGAAAAAAAGGAGGAGAGATCGGATCCAGAAAAACAAAAAAAATATAGCAAGGTGCCATTCCCTTGCAAGAGATATCCTCTCCACCCGGCTCGACACACAGAGAGACAAAGGCGCGCACAGAAGAGTCTTCCCATCTTGAGAGCAGTTCTTCACCGGAGCCAAGGCTACGTCTGATCGTCCAAGGAGTAAGGCAGAGCGGCCGTCGCTTTCCCGAGCCTCTACCGTCACCCCCCAGAATCAAAACTAAACAATCGTACTTAGACTGCTGTACCTAGGTTTTCGTCCCTAGGCTTTCTTTGTACGAGCGAGTTTGTATTGTGAGTCTAAGTCCAGTCTTCCTATATAATTGTTCTGTACTTTTACAATTAATGGCAAACACGATGGCGACTCTGCTGGGGACTAACTTCTCCACGGCTGAGGAGTTGGTGACGCAATCTGACGCAGCCAAACTTGGCTCCACTCAACAAATGCTGGTCGCCCGGTTTGACCAACAGGCGTTTGAAGAAATGCTCTCCGACGGGAGCGCTGGCCCGGTCCAGCGGCGAGCCCGCACAAAGAAGGCCCGCAGGAAGTGGACACCCAAAAATTTCGCTCCTCCCCAAGCTTCCAAAGAAGTACTCTTTGTTGCCCGAAACAGCGAAGAAGTCTCGCTTGCGGCCCCACTCCAGACCACAGAGGACTCTGCTGTCCCCAAGTCCGGCAGAAGAAAACACTATGATGCCGAACTTGCATGAACAAAAAAGAACTCTGTGCGACCCAAGCCGCATAAGGGCGCCAGCCGCATGGAGGCTCATGCGGCCGTAACTGTCAACCGCATGGAGAGAACTCATGCGGCCACACAAGTCAGCCGCATGCAGAAGAACCATGCGGCCAGAATTTCCCGCCGCATGCAGACAGCCTGCACGGCCATGACATCTAGCCGCATACAGAAAGTTCATACGGCCACAAAGGATAGCCGCATGCCGACAGTCTGTACGGCCACGACATCTAGCCGCATACAGAAAGGTCATGCGGCCACACATACCAGCCGCATGCAGACAGCCTGTACGGTAACCAATCTCAGCCGCATACCATCTATCCCATGCGGCTCGCAGTCGGTCTTTGACCGCCTCTCATACGGTCCTGACCATGAAGGCTCTCTGGAGCATATGCCAGACTCTGTTGTGACCAGCTTTGACTCTTCCTACTACGTACTCTCAGGTGCTAGGAGGAAGAAGTCTCGGGCAGCGTGGGCTCGACGAGCTCAGTCGGCTGCCCCGACTTCTGACTACCAGGACGTCCCGATGACTATTACTCGGGCCCCTGATGGGAAGTTGTACAGAACTACCCGTGTCCATCCCCCGACGGCCAGCGAACGGGATAGTTATCAAGAATCTTCTAACAAGGATCGGGGGCGAGTACTCACGCTACCCCCACATCAAGGAGCAGGCAGAAGGCCAACGCACTCATCAGCCCACAAAGCAGGTAACCTACGCAACGTGATTCTTCACAAGTGCAAGAAAAGAGACGAAGATTTGACATGCAAAGAGTCCTGTCAAGGACATCAATGCACCCAAGTCATAGTCAACTGTTGCTGCAACAAAGCAGCGGCACAAAAAGACCGGCGGTCCGTCTTCCAAAGGCTGCAACACCCAAACTCAAAAGACGAAGCACTTCTCGTCGCCTCTTGTAATTCTGCTTTGAAGATTCCTGGCAGCGGAAGAGGAAAGAAAACAAATGTCTCCAGCCCGAAAATTTTAACCGGCGTAACCAAGAAAATTTCTTCTAAACAGCTGTCTACCGCCGTTGCAGGAGGAGTTTACCAAGGTACCCGCTCAAAGACGAAATCTGCCACACTGGAAGATTCGTCCACATCTATGGGAGACACTGGAGCCGGGGGTAGCATTCCTCTAAATATCCACAATAACTCGGTGTTCCAGGAAGATAGTCCGGGGGGAATGGTTCACCCAACAGATGCAGCAGATCCCGACGTCCCCGAGGACGTCCACAATTCCCAAGACGAGGCAAGCTCTGAAGCTGGGGGTACCACTCTTTCTGAGTCAGAACCAGAGGAGGGCATTCCCACATACCCGGACGACTTTTTTGTACAAGGGTATGACTCAGAGGGCACGTCCTCTACCGTTCCTTCCATCTCTCCTCATGTGAGGACGGTATTCATGACAGACAGCAACCAAGAAGGTTCCAGTGATCGCCAACGCATCGACACTCTGGAGGCCATACTACATGCTTTGGTCAAATCTGTAGACGAAATCAAAGCAGCCCTTCCAACTCTGCAAGGAAGAACGCCTGGCTAAACAAGCTTGGGTCCCGCGGTCAATGCGAACTCGAACTCAGCTGCACCAAACCCGGGCGATAGTCCTCCTGAAATATCGACTCCTACCGCTACAGACGAGGCCAGGGACGCAAGAAGAGAGGTCCAAGAGCTCCGGGCCATGTTCCATGCCCGAGAAAACTGCCAAGACCTCAGGATACGACAACCGTATCCCGCTGCGTGGAGAGATGTTCCCTTCCCACCAAAATATAAACCATTCCACGTCAATCCATATGATAGAAAGACATCTGCAAGCAGGTACATCACCTACTTCAAAGTCACAACTAACCATCTGCCTCATGACGACGCCATCCTTACGCGGTTATTCATCGGAGCCTTGGAAGGGGTCGCCTTCGACTAGTACCGCAACTTGCCGGACAATTGCATCCACTCCTTCACCGGCTTTGAATGCATGTTTCTAGAGGGGTTCTATGAAGTAGGACAAGACATGACAATGTCCACTCTCATGGACGTTGTTCAGTGAGAAAAGGAGCTAACAAAAAATTATATCGAGCGGTTTCGCCAAACCGCGATGAAGCTGCCTTCTGGCAACCCTGATTCCTCCTTAATTGAAATTTGCCAAAAGAGACTGCTTCCCACAATCAGCCTCTGAATGGGCGAAAGTCAATTCAAGGATTGGAAGACGTTCATCATCAGTGTCACTAGCGCAGAAGACAAGGTGAAGAAAGCCCGCCAACTGGGATTGCACATCTCGGAAGGGGAAGACAAGGGCAAATACCCTAACATCAACAACAACGGTGGTAATTCCTCCAGCAATCGAGATAACAAGGGCAAGCAGGCTATGGTGACCGACACAGCCCCAAAACCCGAATCAACGCCGGCAGAAAAGTAGTGGCCTCAGATGACCTACTCCTTCGAGGATGGCCATGTTAAACCCATCTTAGACATGCTCATCCAAGGAGGATGAATTCAGCTCCCTCCTCCCAGGCGAGAGCCTCGCCCTGCAGATACGGAGAGCCCCAAGTACTGCCATTACCATCGCTATGTTCACCATGCTACACAAGACTGCTATCAGCTGAAGCGATACATCCAACATCTCATCGATTCTAAGGCCCTGGCCATTGATTTCAAAGAGGTGACCGTAGCAGCCAACATGGTGTCAGTACAATTTGGCAACTTCCCTCCGACAAGGACTCAAGACGGAGTAGTACCTGTCCCCCAAGCAAGTATGGAGGTCGCCAACCTTCCACCTCCCCGAGACCAAGCTGCTGGTCTAGTACCCCTTACCACATCACGAGGGGAGATCATGTGGGTCCATCCGGACTTGGTACCTGAGGTGACTCAGTCAGCATCTCCCTCCACCAGCAAGAAGAAGAATGGGAAAGTCAAATCATGTCGCACGATCTCGACAGAGGTCGAAGAAGCTGCTGCTGTTGTTACCCGCTCCGGCGCACAAACCCAAACTCCACCGGGTAACTCGGCTGAAGATCAGCAGCCGACAGCTGCTGATGCTCCAGGACCTCCGCAGCCTTCGACGACCGACAAGCCTAGGCCAAAGAAGACTCGCTTTGACAAACCACTCCGAAAAGAGACGCCTCATGGGCTAGAGAGGCCATACAACTTTGACATCCTGGCACAATTGGCCAACACATCCGCCAAATTATCGCTATATGAGCTCCTGAGACTCTCCAAGGATGTCCGCATCGCACTAAGCGAGGCACTTCAGAATGCCGACGCATATCTAGCTCAGTCCAACCTCACCGGGGAAAGCTCGCCTGCAGATCTCCAGGACAGCGCTTGTACAGGGTCAATGCCGAATATTGTCTTCACTCCGCAAGATATGCTCATCAAGACCAACCTGCACGATCGCCCTCTGTACTATACTGGATACATTGGCGATATCAAGGTAGATCGGATGCATATTGATCCCGGTTCTTCCATAAGCATCATCCCGAAAAGCCTACTACACCATCTGCGCATTCCGATGCATCGTCTGACGCCGATAAGCACCGCCATCAGCGGTTTTAATTCGGGCAGGAGCTACCCGATCGGGAAGATTTGCCTAAAGTGCCAAATCGGCGACCTTCAGTCAGAAGTAACCTGTTATGTCATAGATGCGGACACTTCCTATAATATTCTCCTGGGGCGTCCTTGGATACACGATTACATGATCGTGCCCTCCACACTGCACCAGTGCTTCAAGTACGTCGATAAGCACGGCCTCGTAAGAACAGAATTTGCTGACATCGATCCCTTCAAAGGGGTCGAGTCCTACTACTCAGACTCGTGCTTATATGAGAAGTCGAAGAAGCATCTCGCCGAAGGAGATACTCAAGCTCAAACTGAAGCAGCATCTGGATCAGAAGAACCTCTGACGATCCACCTCCAAGCACGCAAGCCTGGCATAACTGCGCCTCTTACAGCTACTCTGCGTAAGGACACAGTTAGCCTCTCTGCACAGGAGGAACATATGATAATCCGACTGCCAAAGTCTAGCCAAGCGCCAAGACCCACGACAGAGCTACTGACAATTAGGCTGTCTAAAGCTAGCCGGCCACAAGCAGAGGAGATCAATCCCTCTGTCAAACCGATGAAAATTCGTCTTCCCAGAATGAATCGACAACCGAGCACTAAGTCAGGGACTGCTAGCCAGCCAACAACTCCCTGCCCAGCACCGAGCACCAAACTGGGGGTAGCTAGTATGCCAACAACTCCACGTTCTGCTCCACCCATGGAGCCCCTGATAATCAAGTTGTCCAAGTCATCCTTTCAGTCTGTATTTACACAGGGGGTGGCTGAAGAAGAGTCAGAGTTGGCCAAGTATGTGGCTGCTTACACTGATGTTCCATCCGCAGACGATGTAATCCCACTGGAAAAGATATCTTATTTCATCAATAAAGGGCTATCTTTGAATTACCTCGAGCTTAATAAGCTTTATACGATGTATGCTATGGAATACGGTATAGGCACTCACCTGCACACACAAGTGACAAATGTCTACACCGCAAACCAACTTACTCCGGTAGAAGACGTTTATCGCATAATCGAGGAAGGGGATCACCCAATCATCTTCGGCCGGAAGAATGATCCACGGCCCTTCAAGATAGAAGAAGTTGAGCTCGAACCCGACACCAGGAGATTGCCCCTTTATCTGTATAGTCCCCAATCCAAGTACCTTATGCAAAAATAAGGGTATGATCTGGAAACTATACCAGGCTTGAGCTATGGCACTGGACGACGATTACCCTTACAATCGTCGGTCCCGGCTGGGAAACCACGAGACTACTACAATAAAACCAGATGTGGGCTAGGTTATGTCACACCCACGACGACACCTGAAAGCTCAGACGAAGAGTGCGACTGGCACTCACACTCAACCGGATCACCTACTTCCGATTCAGATATCAACATCGGGGATATGCTCAGGCAAGTCTGGTCCGTCAATATGGCACTTGTCGATGCCTACGAAGAAGATGAAGACATTCTCGAACTTCTTGAGCTAGAGCCATGGGCACAACAACTAGATGCGCAGTGGGAGAAGCGGTTCGAACAAAGAGAGCCTCCCACCGAGGATGAGGTTGTATAAGTCGATCTCGGTGATGAGTCCTCTCCAAAGCCCATCTTCGTCAGCAAGAACTTGACAAACGAAGAGCGAGAATCAATACTGCAACTCGTCAGAGAATACATCGGCGTATTCGCCTGGAGCTACGAAGATATGCCAGGACTAAATCCCGAGATTGCACTTCACAAACTCAACATCCGTCCGGACGCAAGACCCGTCAAACAACAGCAGCAACGATTTCGTCCCGACGTCATGAATGCCATTGAAGCTGAAGTCAACAAACTGATAGCCAGCAGCTTCATCCGTGAGGAACAGCATCTTGACTGGGTCGCCAATATAGTACCGGTCCTCAAGAAAAGTGGAAAGATTCGAATCTACATCGACTTTCGCAATCTGAATGAGGCTTGTCCTAAGGATGAGTTCCCTCTCCCTATCACAGACATCATGATCGATAACACATACGGCTTTGAACGTATGTTATTCAGGATGGATTCTCGGGGTATAACCAGATCAAGATGTTCCCTGACGACGAAAAGCACACATCATTCCGAACACCGATTGGCATATACTGTTACACAGTCATGCCTTTCGGTTTAAAGAATGCTGGCGCTACCTATCAAAGAGCTATGAGCATCATCTTTAGAGACCACTTGCGCAAAACAGTAGAATGCTACGTTGACGACATCGCCGTCAAAAGCCGCTCTAAGGAAGATCATCTGCATGATCTAAGGACAGTATTAGACCTGATGCGAACGCACAATTTAAAAATGAATCCGACAAAATCTTTCTTGGGCTTATCCAGCAAAAAGTTCTTGGGTTTCATCATCACCTCCCAGGGTATCCATGTAGACCCTGAGAAGACGAAGGCAATCATGGAGATGGGTCCCCCGAAAAATCTCCGTGAACTCCGAGGCCTTCAAGGGAGGCTAGCCTACATCAGGAGGTTTATCTCCAATCTCTTCGGACGATGTCAGCCATTCACCCACCTCATGAAGAAGGGCATTTCATTCGTATGGGATGAAGAAGGCCAGCGCGCCTTCGACAGCATCAAAGAATATCTGACGAACCCTCCAGTTCTGGTAGCCCCGATTGCAGGAAGACCATTCTTGCTCTATGTACGAGCGATGGAACATTCTCTCGGTGCTCTGCTAGCACAAAACAACGAGGCAGGCCACGAACAAGCAATATATTACCTTAGCTGAATGATGATGGGGCCGGAGCATCAATACACTACTATAGAAAAAGAGTGCCTAGCTCTGGTTTTTGCCATTCAGAAGACGCGACACTACGTCACAGGACAAACCATCTACGTCATATCAAGAGTCAACCCCCTCAGGGTCCTCATGACTAAGCCAGGTGCACTCAGCTCTCGCCTTGCTACCTGGGTGATATTACTGTCCTCCTACCACATGATTTTTGTCCCACAAAAGGCTGTTAAAGGTCAAGCTCTGACAGACTTTTTAGCAGCTCATCCAGGTTCGGAGTCAACCAGAATAGACGAAAAGATTCCAGACGAGGTCGTTAATTCAAATATGGCCTTCCATGGTACCATATGGTGAATGTTCTTCAACGACGCTTCTAGAACTGGGCCCAAGGGCAACATCATCGCTGGAGTCGGAATAGTGCTAATTTCTCCTACCGGGTTGGTGATGAATCGAGCTTATTCCCTTACGGAGCCCTGTTCAAACAACGTGGCCGAGTACAACGCTTTGGTCATTGGCCTCCGACTTGCAAAAGAGCTGGGGGTAGAGTACCTTGATGCATACGGCGATTTGCAGCTAATCGTCCATCAGATCCGAGGTTCATATGAAGTTCGTCATGAAGATATGATCCCCTATCACCAAATAGCAGTTGACATCATCTCGTCCCTGGAGGGGTTCTTCATAGAGCACGTTCCCAGGCTCCAGAACATTGAAGCCGATGCCCTAGCAGGCCTAGCCGCTTCCTTAGCAGTTCCGAATCATGCTCATCATCTGGTTGACATCATAGGCCGTGAGTTGGTCTGTCCCAAGAATAATGTTCAGTATGCCGAGAGTTACTCTGCCCTGACAGTCGACGAAGCACCATACTGGAGACAACCGTTTATTGACTTCGTAGTCTACGACATCTTGTCGGGGAATCCGAAGGAAGCCACTTCAATTAGAAGACGTTCCCTCAGATTCTTCTACGATACAGAGACAAAAATGCTATATCGATGATCATATGATGGATTACTACTTTGATGCCTGTCAAATACAGAAGCCAAAGAAGCCGTACGTGAAGCTCACGATGGCATCTGTAGGGCCCATCAGCCTGGCCCAAAACTACAAGATCGCCTTCGTCGAATGGGCTACTACTGGCCCATAATGGTTGCAGACGCAATAGACTATGCACAAAAATGCAAAGCCTGTCAAGTCCACGCAGATTTCATCCACCAGTCATCCGAGTTTCTACACCCGACGGTGGCATCCTGGCCCTTCGAAGCGTGGGAAATGGACATCATCGGTCCGATCACTCCGCCTCCGTCCCGAGGACATCGCTTCATACTCGCAATCACAGATTACTTCTCCAAATGGGCGGAGGCTGTTCCGCTTGCAGAAGTAAAGACTTCAAACGTGATCAGTTTCCTTAAGCATCACGTTATCTATCGCTTTGGACTGCCCCGAAGGATCATCCATAATAATGGTCCGCAGTTCGCAAGCCACGCCTTCTATCGGTTCTGCGACAAGCACCGCATCCAGAATATTGCCTCAACACCATACAACCCAGCGGCTAATGGTCTGGCTGAAGGATTCAACAAAACGATCATCAAGCTTCTCAAGAAGTTCGTGTCATCAAACAAGCGCGACTGGAATGAGAAGCTTGGCGAATGCTTATGGGCGTACCGTACCACCGTACGGACTGCCACCGGGAACACACCATTCTCTCTAGTATACGGGAGTGAGGCAGTTCTCCCGCTGGAGACTCAAATCCCCTCACTATGCGTAGCTCTCACATACAGATTGACGACGGATGATAATCACCATCGCAGACTACAAGAATTGGAGGCCCTAGATGAGAAGCGCCTACTAGCTCAACAACGAATCGAGCTATACCATGCACGTATCTCCGGAGCCTTCAACAAGAAGGTTAAAACCAGAACATTCCAAGTGGGCGACCTCGTTCTGGCAGTTCGAAGGCCGATGGTCATGACTCAAAAAACCGTCGGCAAGTTCCAGCCAAAGTGGAAAGGCCCGTTCATCATCGATGTTGTATTCTCCAATGGAACTTACCGCCTCGCAAAACAAAATGGAGACCTGCTCATGCTGCCCATCAACGGCAAGTTCCTAAAGAAGTATTATGTCTGAAACGACATCTGCTAGGGTGTTGAGTTACGTACCCGCTGGTACCGCTGAACTCACATCCCGCCTACAAATCTGCCACAGCAATGAAGTACGTACCCCCTGGTACCGCTGACCTCACATCTCGAAAATAAATCTTCCGAAGCAACGAGTCATGTACTCTCTCGTACCGCTGAACTCACATCCCTACTACAAATCTTCCAGAATGACGAGTCATGTACTCTTTCGTATCGCTGAACTCACACCCCTACTACAAATCTTCCAGAATGACGAGTCATATACTCTTTCGTACCACTGAACTCACATGCCGACTCCAACTCTCCCAGATTATCGAGTTATGTACCCGCAGGTACCGCTGAACTTACACCCTGGTCACTACAGATAAATCTATATTGCCTCTCCTAGGTAGTAAGTCATGTATGATCATACCTCTGAACTTTCCTCCTAAAAGAGCTTCCTCCTTATGATCTAATACCCGCACTTTCAGTGCACAAAAAGGGTAACAGATCCACAGATTTTTCGAAACAACCACGTCGATGCTACCTCTGAGTTGTTTCACTTCCATCAAAAACAAACCGTCCCACACATAGAACCTCCATGTCCTCATTACCTCTGAGTTATTCTATATTCCCTTCATGGAGCCCACTCCTGCCACGTCCTCATTACCTCTGAGTGGGAAGGCTCCATCGAAGAAACCCTTATATTTACCACGTCCTCATTACCTCTGAGTAAGTATGTTGGTTCTTTCTCGACCTATTATCCGTACAAAAAAAATCAGGGTACGCCAAGGATAATAGGCCCACACATGTCCTCTATTGACCACAAATGTCTACTGTTGACCGTAAATGTTGTACTAAGTTTTCTAGTACATGCCCCTCACTTCCCATCATGCCCCGGGGGCCCAGCTGCCCCACGGCATTCTTTCTCCCGATACCAGGAACGTCCATAGCCACCTTACTGTGGATTTGTTCCAAATATCCCCATCAACTTGTTATCCATACATAAAACTAAGGTATGCCAAGGGTAACAAGTCCGTAAACAGCTCCCCAGTGGGGCAAATACCACAAACACCATAAACACAATAAGCAGTACAAATAAAGGGTAGGATAAAGCATACTCTTTTGTTTGAAAGGCAAAAATACTATATGTTCTGGGGACCACGTCCCACTTAAGGAAGGAAAAGAACGAAAACGAAAAGAAGGAAAAAAGCCGACTATTGTTCGGCGATACATAGTGCCCTGAGATGATCCCTCAATAAGGCAGTCGACCGCTCAAATCTCTGCTTGGCCCGACGTTCAGCCTCCTGAGTCAGCAGCGCCGCATCTTCCAAGGGCGCGTGAGCCTGCCAGCCCTCCTCAAACTTCTCCAGAGCACGTTCCAGGTTAGCGGAAGCTCTGGAAATCCTTTCGGCATCCTGAATAATCAGCTCTTTGTCCGTACGAGAAGCTTCAAGCTCAGACTCCAAGAAGGCCAGCTTCTTCTGAAGTTTGAGAATCTGCTCCCTTGTATCGATTACTCCCTGGGAGGCGGCTGCTTCCCGAGCCCGGCAAACCTCGCTCCGGTGGCTCAGCTGGTCGTACAAGAGAGACAGGTCGCCGAGGTCCTTTATTATAACCGGCTTAGATGTATCCCGTGCGAGCCTTATCTTCTCCAAGGCGGTGGTGAGGAACCCCCGCTCATGATCAATTGCTGCGGACAGATCAGCTTGTCGCAACACTTGAAACTGGGCCACAAGCTGATCAGCCTCCAACAGTTTGGGCTCCAGAAGCGCAGCTATCCCTGCCCCGCCGGAGAGGGTTTTGAGAATGTCAATTTGGCCTTGGGCGCATTGTCGGGCCAAGGCGAAAGGGGTTTTCCGCTCCACAGCAGCTCCTACTCCTCTCTTCAAGTGGCGGTAGAAACTATCAACCACATCCTGCGACGCCTCATCCAGAACTTCCGTAGAGGACGGTGTAAAAGGGAGTGTGGCTGGCAGTGTCAAAGAAGACACAGCAGAACTTGCCGCCCCTGCCACAAGGAAAATAAATTCTGAGCGAAAGGACGCTTGAACAGCGGCCAATTCTTCCTCCGCGGCCCGAACAACCTGGATGCTCGGTAAAGCTGTGAGGTCAACCCCCAAGGTCATACGAGCAGAGGAAGATGCAGGGACCATTGCTCCCTGTCCAGGCTGGGCCGCCATATGACCTCCCGAACTCGATCCGGCAGGAGGCCCCTCAAGATAAGTCGAAAGAGGAGGGGGCATGCTCCCTTCCACCAAATCCCCGCTAGCAGAGCCTACCTTAACAATGTCCGTCATCGGCACTGAAAGGGCAGGACCTGTATGTCCAGAGCTACCATCATTCAACGTAACCCGAAGGATGTGATAATAGAGCGAATGGGCCTCCTCACTAGTCAAAATTTGGCTTATCTTACCAAGGAAGGATTACGGAGGCTGAGGTTCGCTCACAACCGCCATAGTCCCCTCACTAGTAACCCCCAAGCCGAATTCAATTGGCTCTTCTGCCCCAGCCGCCCCGGAAAGAGGTACTACTGGATCAGCGTCACCTTGATGAAATTCGGTAGTTTCGGGGACAGGTTCATCGGAGCCCCCGTCGTCTCGAGTTGCGGCCTCAGCAACGTGAGATCCCTCAGCCGCAATCGAGAGAGCCCCGGCAGAAATAATCCCGACACACATGTCATTGATCAAAGTATTCAGGGCCGGATCGACTTCAGAAACAGTGGCCGGTTCCCGAGATTCCTCTTCTTCTGACGCCTACAAGAGAAAAGGAAAATGATTAAGGTCAAAGTTCAGGAGAAAGGAAGAACTGAATAAAGAGGGTAGTAACTCTATTTACCTCAGAAGCGGGATCGACGTCCTCGCTTCTCTCCTTTATAGTTAGCTTGCGACGTCTGGTTGCAGCCCGTTTCCGGGAGTAAGGAATACCACCAACATGGGAGATTTTTCTGCTACGTTTCCGTACAGGACCAGGTGTAACAGGCGGCTGATCCGCCACCATCTCACCTGACATAACAGACGGTTGATCCGCCCCAACATCTTCTACCAGAAGGAAAGAGTCATCTGCCTCATGCTCATCATTCTCTTCGTCCGCGGTAGTGGACTCCGAGTCAGGCACGGGAACTGTGTTCGCCTTCCTCTTTCTTTTCTTAGACCCCTTGGGCTTCTCCTCCAAGCCAGTACCCACGATGAAACTGGTACTCGGGTCGAAACCAACGGGAGGCCTGCTCGCCGTAACATGATATAAGGTTGCCATGTACAAAATCTCTCCTGGCACCCCACCGTCAGGGACTGAAAAGGTGGTTCGGGTATGAACCGAGTCATAATAATGCCATGCCCTGATACCATCCAGCACGCTACCCTCAAAGCCCAGGCAAGAGCTGGGACTGTCAAAGAACAACTGGCTATACCCGAACTGGCGGGCAAACCTGCTGGGCAGGTAGGGCTCCAGGAAGACGAGGTTGCGGTTACGATACACCAAGTGCGCTGGACGGATATTGCGCAGCCAAAGGAGCATTTTCTCAGGTAATAGGAGAGGAGGTTCAGTACCATCAACATGTACACTCCTCACTTCTTCAGCAGTAAAACGAGGTACGGACACAAAAAAAGTCGTATCCGTCCACTCTCGCCAGCGCTCTCCGGCAGGCTGGCATGGTGCTGTATTCCCAGAGCTGATGGTGGAATCGAAAAATAAAAGCGTCATCAGCTGTAACGCCATCTTCTGCTCCAGGCCGCATCAAAGACCTGTTGTGCATTAACAGCCACCCCATCAGATAATGGTATGGCAGCTCTATGCGCTCAAAATTCATCGTCGTGTCACGGACGATGACCTTGGAAGAAAAGGCGCGAAGGCCATGGTGTATGCTGCACACCTTGGCCGAAAGAAGAGCCAGTTTGACCCCAAAGACCAACTTTACGGCGAGAAGGATGAAGTGGCGGCTGATCCTCTCAATAGAACCTGCCCCTCTGGAGACTACGCAGTTCCGTAGCCACACCATCAAGAATCCCGCCAAAAGCCCCTTCTCCGACAGTGGCCGAGTACCGTGATAAAAATAGCTGAAAGAGTCAGTTCGACTACCACAAATGTTGCCTGTGGACCTCGACCTCCTGGCAGTCGACGCCTGGTGTTGTACCTCCTCTGGGGTCTGAGGATCTCGGGAAGAAACTCGGCCTGAGGCACCAAGGGTAAAAAGGTATGAAACCCAGGACCTGGTGTAAGGAGTGCTCCCCTCCGAGCTGCCATCCTTCTTGATGGCCATCTGATGACAAGTGCTGTGATGACATAACAATTCCCGATACACGGCGACGAAGCCCGGGAATTGTCGGTCCAAATCTTCGAGCTCTTCGCTCGTAGGGGTGTACACTTCAAAAACTTCTTCTCCCCAGGGCAGCTTGGAGATAACATACATCTCGTGAAGAGCAAGTCCCAGCTCCCATCCCGGTGTGAAGAAGGTTCCCATCTACCGGTTGTACATCTCCGGAAGAGCCATGAACAAGGGCTTATTTATAGGCAGGCCATGACGGGTGCTCGAATAGCGTGATAGAGGCCAATCTCACGTAGGAAAGTCGCATACTTTCGCAGAATCTATGAGGTCAAATTGGCCCATGCAGGGATAGGGTTGGTCCAGTTCAGCAACGCCAACCGGCCGACGGGATACGACCCCTTACGAGCAAGCTGGTTCAAAAAGGTATCAGCCTGAAAGAATATAAAGTTTGGACCCGTTACATTTATAAAGGTCCCCGGAGCCAGTCCTATCACATACTTACTGACCGGTTCCCTCCCAGCATACGCTGACCCCAGATTTCTGTTGTAATGGATGTTTTCCACGAATATCCCTGACTTGCTTGGGGTCAATGAGTCTACCATCTTTCTGTCCTGCGGTAACATGTTGAACCACAAGAGAGGAAAATGACGCTCTATCGGAGGGATATGGATCTCCACCCCGTCAAGAACAAAGTCCCAGCTCTCCGATATATCCAGAACCCGGGTGTTTTTCACAGATAATACATCCCCAAAGAGGAACGCAGGCTTCAGGTATTCCCCTTCCAACTGCCCCGAGTTTATCATGGCACAGAGGAAGTGAAAAGACAGCTTCTTGATAGCATTTAGCCTCTCCAAAGGTTCTTTTGGGAGCTGGTTTGTCACATACTCGACAATATGATCATACCTATAGCCCAGAGCAGATTGGACGCGCCCCACCAGAAGTTCTCCAGCAGCATTCACTGGCAGATTCACTGAAGAAGAAAAGAAAGAAAGAAATCAAAAAAGAGATGGCTAAAATGAGACTACTGAGCGCTTTGGCTTACACGAGTTTATGTGGCTCTATTTAAAGACAAGCTTATGCGGCTCTGTTTAAAGACGAGCTCATGCGGCTCTGTTCGAACATGAGCTTATGCGGCACTGATTAAGCGTAAGTTTATGCGGCTTTGTTTAGTGTGGGCTTATGCGGTTCTACTTAGCGGAGCATCATGCGGCTCGTTTCAGAAGGAGCTCGTGCGGCTCGATTCAGTACAGCCTTATGCGGCCCAATCCAGACGAACTCATGCGGCCCTGTTTGATTGGGCTTCATGCGGCTCGCTTCAGAGGGACTCATACGGCTCTGTTCGAAGGGTCATTATGCGGTTCAGTTCGTAAAGCGTCTAGGCGGCCACTGGACAACCCCCATGCGGCTCGGACATGGGATATACCCCATACGGCTCGACGAGAACGAGGAACGCATTAAAGGCTTGTGCATAAAGCATGCTACAGAGCCGTCTTTGTTTCAAAAGATACGATCTGCCCCAAAACCTTACCAGCAATGAGGAAATAAACGTCGGGGTGGACTTCAGGCGCTGGGGCTGACGAAGAAGCCACACCCTTTCCCTTTGCCGCGGCTGTGGAAGCTTTCGGGGCCATTGGTGATGATGATCGGAGAAGGAAGAACAGCAGCTTAGGGCAAGAGAAGAGGAAGACAAAAGCAGGCAAAGAAGTTTCTTTATCCTAACAGCACCCTATTTATAGGCCGACATAGGGGGGCACGTGGTCCGATAAATCGCTTCAGGTCATGCTGCAGGCAAAAACCGACTCCTCGGATTTTGCCCCCTCTCTCATAAAGAAGATTCATCAAAGAACGAAATCCAAATATTTAATGAACCGACTCTTGGGATTCCCCCTAAAAATGGCTCCAAATCATAACGAATCAAGAGCAATTAATGCCGTCTACGTGGCAGAGAGAACAGTATGCGGCCAGAAGCGATCCATGCGGCCAAAGCAGTTCATGCGGCTAGGGAGTCTATGCGGCCAGACAAGCCATGCGGCCAGACAAGCCTTGCGGCCAAGAACATCTTATGCGGCCAGCGGAGCTCATATAGCCATGCTTCTTATTCAAAGTATTCCAATTTTTTCAAATTGAAAACTTTGAAGGAGGTCTTGTAGAAGCATGGAAAAGAACAGAAGAAGCCCATGCGGCTCAAAACAGAAGAAGCCTATGCGGCTCAAAACAGAAGAAGCCTATGCGGCTTAAAGCGGAAAGAGCCTCATGCGGCTCAGGAATCTATCAGAGCCTCATACGGCTCAGAAACTCTTCAATAGCCTCATGCGGCTCAGGCAAGAATCACGTGACCCTATGTAGCTTTACAACTGGCCATAAAGTGACTGCTCCCATTAAATGCTCTGACATAAAGTAATAACTCCAACACTAAAGATGAAATGATGAACTTCGATATGACGGCGATTCTCGAGAAACGGAGAAAATCTCCTCTGCAGCTGGCACGCCACCAACTACAAAGCCCCCTATGCGGCTGCCACCACCCCATGCGGCTGATGCTCGTATGCGGCTCGGAGCGTGAAGACCCTTGTCATGCGGCCCAAATTATGAACAGTCACCCTATGCGGCCGCTGTTCTCATGTGGCTCGGATCATGGGGATCGTCTCCATGCGGCTCAAATATTGAGAGGCCATGCCCATGCAGCCTTAACACGTAGCTAGTCCTATGCGGCTCAATTGGAAACCACCCCCATGCGGCTCAAATTATGAGAAGTCACCTATGCGGCTGCCACCTTCATGTAGTCTAAAACCTAAGAAGCTACCCTCATGCGACTGTGGCTCGCGGTTATGACACGTGGCAGAAGATCTGTTTCCCACGTGGCACTAAATCAATCAAGAGTTATCAACAAATCCTAACAACCTGATTTAGTGCAATCATCATAATTACCCAAATCAAAACAGATTTATGGCAATTATATGGATTCAACACGTGGCAGGAGATCCGAGCTTCCCAAGATTCATGACGATCAACATTGATTGCCCATACGGATTTTACACAATCAGCATTAATTGCCCATACGGATTTGGCGCAATCAAGAATTAACTGCCCAGATGTAATACAATCAAGATTAATGGTCCAGATGATTGGCCGTCGACTTTTTAAGAGGGGAATCAATGCAAACCCTAATGATCACACCCCCACTTCTATAAATAGCAAGGTGCCATTCCCTTGCAAACCCCTGGAGAATTCAGGAGAAAAAGAGGAGGAGAGATCGGATCCAGAAAAACAAAAAAAATATAGCAAGGTGTCATTCCCTTGCAAGAGAGATCCTCTCCACCCGGCTGGACACACAGAGAGACAAAGGCACGCACAGAAGAGTCTTCCCATCTTGAGAGCAGTTCTTCACCGGAGCCAAGGCTACGTCTGATCGTCCAAGGAGTAAGGCAGAGCGGTCGTCGCTTTCCCGAGCCTCTACCGTCACCCCCTAGAATTAAAACTAAACAATCGTACATAGACTGCTGTACCTAGATTTTTGTCCCTAGGCTTTCTTTGTACGAGCGAGTTTGTATTGTGAGTCTAAGTCCAGTCCTCCTATATAATTGTTCTGTACTTTTACAATCAATGGCAAATAGCGGCGCTAATAAGCACGCACGCATACTGTTTATCTTCCCCAACCAGCACCAAAAGCTTGGTTGAACCCGTGAACTCCAAAGGCCATAACTCCCTCAAAACAAGTCAAAATCGAGACTTTCAAGGGTCCAAATTGTGTGGAATTGAATTTCCCATAACATCTCAAAAATAACAAGGTTTAAGAGATCAAACTGTAAAAAACTATAAACTTTGATCTACCAAAATCCATCTATCAAAACCAAAAATGCCAAGTCCTAAAGAAGCTTAGAATCATACAAGGAAGAGAATAGAACAATAAAACTTAAGATCCATCATGAAGCAAGTTGCACTTGCCTAGGGTTTCTTTGTAGGTGGGGAGGAGTAAATGAAGAAAAAGAGAAATAAATGAGAAGTAATGGAGGAGAGAGAGGAGTTGACTTATATATCAACCTCTCCATCTCAAACCAAACCAAACCAAACTAAATCAAACAAAGAAAAGCCAAGCCAAGACGAACCAAAATAAACCAAGCCAAAGCTAAGCAAGACAAGTCAAAACACGGGACACCTGACAATGTCAAAAATCCATATATGTATACTGGAAATGTGCATAACGAAAAACGGGAGTGACAACCCTACCCACCTCAAAAGAATTTCGTCTTTGGAATTTAATCAAGAGGCTAGATGTCAGGGCAAGCTATACTAACCATAGGCAATCTACGATTAGCAGGCAATCATTCATGCAAGGAAGGAATTAAAACGTAAGTTATAAGAAAGACATTATACCTTATGAGTCAAACAGGTGTAGATATCGCGATTGGATATAATTCTCACGTTTCCAAGTTGACTCATCCAAGGAGTGATGGCCCCAAGTAACATGGACTAAACTAATAGTCTTGTTCTTGAGTACCTTCTCTCTTCGGTCCAATATGGATACGGGCCTTTCCTCATACGAAATATTAGTACCAACAACCAATTCTGAATGATCAAGGATATGGATCGGATCCGAGATATACCGTCGTAATTGGGATACATGGAATACGTCATGTACCTCACGTAACGACGGCAGAAGAGCGAGAGGATAGGACACATCACCTACTTGCTCGAGAATATCAAACGACCATATATACCTAGGACTAAGCTTTCCCCGTACGTCGAATCGAATGACGCCATGGGTAGGCAAGATCCTAAGGAATGCATGGTCGTCAACAGAAAACTCAAAAGGATGTCGATAAGAATCGGCCCAATGACTGACGATCTTGTGTAACTCAAAGATGATCTCTAACTTGTCTGACCACCTCGATAGTCTGCGTAACCATCTCTGGACCAATTATCTGCCTCTCACCTACATCATCCCAGGCTAAAGGTGATCTGTACTTCCTGCCATATAATGCCTCAAATGGTGTCATCTGGATACTGGCTTGGAAACTTTTATTATAGAACTCTACTAGATGTAGGTGATCTTCCTACGAACCACCGAAGTCAAGTGTACAGGATCATAACATATCCTCAATAGTTTAAATCGTGCGCTCTGATTGACCATCTGTCTGCGGATGATAAGCTGAACTAAACTTGAGACGAGTTCCCAAACTCTCTTGAAGACTTCGCCAAAATCTCGAATCTCTGTCGGATATGATACAGACTGGCACTCCATATAATCTGACTATCTGTATGAGGTACATCTGTACAAGCTGATCCGTTGACTGACCAATTTTGAAAGAAAGAAAATGAGCTACCTTGATAAGTCGGTCAACTATAACCCATATAGCATCTCTTCCAGCTGGAGATTTAGGTAATCTAGTTACAAAATCCATGGTAATATGCTTCTATTTCCATTCTGAGATCGATAAAGGTTAAAGAAGTCCAGCTAGTCTCTGATATTCAGCCTTGACTTGTTGGCAAACTAAACAACGAGAGACAAACCGGGCTATCTCCCTCTTCATGCCATTCCACCAGAAATGCTGACGGATATCACGATACATTTTCGTACCACCTAGATGGATTGAATACTGCGAATTGTGAGCCTCTGCCATGATCTCTTGCCTGATGTCCCTACTGGGTACACAAAGACGCCATCCATGTCGGAGTGTGCCATCTTCGTGAATGCATAACTCTGCTCTCCATCCCGCTTCATATTCTGGCCTAAGCCGCTAAAGTTTAGAATCCGATGACTGAGCTATCTTGATTCTCTCAACTATACTGGACTGAACCCGCATTCTGGCCATCAATGCCATATTGGTAGGAAGAACTATCTTTATTTCCATCTTCTGAAGGTTCGCTAATAACTCTGGTTGCGTTGTTAGAAAATAAGCTCCTGCTCTTATACTCAATACATCTGCAACTATGTTGGTGTAAGCCCCTGTTTTTCAAAATTTTATTTAATTAGTGTTTATTAATTATTAGTATCAAATTTAGCCTTAAAATAATTATTTAGATTTTTAGAAATTTTTCTAGAATTTTTAATGAATTTTAAATAAGTTTTATATATTAAAAATACCACTTTGTAATTTATTTAAATGTTTTAATATCATTTTGTAAATTTTAGAATTGTTTTAATGTAGATTTGTAATTACTTTAAATGTTTTAAATGCGGAATGCAAATTCTATTTTGCATTTAGCTACTGTTGGGGCCTTTCTGTAAAACCTAAAACTATGGGGGCCTAGTTGCTAACCTACACTACCCCCCCCCCCCACACGACCACACTCTCTCTCCCCTCACCCACTCCGCTGACCGACGACCGCCAGCGCGGCCTGTCCCTGCCCTTTCCGGCTGCCCTCCGACCGCCTCAACCCCTTATTTAAACCCCCTCACCCCCCCCTCAGCTCGACCACCCCCACTTCGACCCACCACAGCCACCGCAGCCCCCCGTCTTCCCCATTTAAATCCCGCTTGAACCCTAACTCTGGCGTACCCTACCACCGCCTCATCGACCATCGTCGTCGAGCGCCACCACCACCATTCGGTTCGCCCCGACGAGAGAAGCCCAGCGCCACCAAGGCGCCCCGACCACGACGTCTCCTCCGTCCGCCAGTACCCTCGAATTCCCCCTTCGACGTCGGACACGTGAGTAACAGAACTCATCTCGTGTCATCCGTGTCCCAAAGCCACGTGCGTGGTTCGCCAGGACACGGGGACACTAGTCCAGTTTTTGGACACGTGTTTTAGCATTCGTGTGTGTCGTGCATAGCACGGACACGTAGAAATCCTGTGTCCCTAACTGTCCGGACACAGGATCGATTTTATTATTTTTTTAAAATGTTAATTAATTCAAACCTAATTAAATCTAACCTAAACCCTAACTCTCACACAACCCTCGGGCTGACCCCCTGGCCAGCCCAACCCGACTTAAAACCCCCCCCCCCCCCCCCCCCCCAGCGCGCTCTGGCTCGAGTTCGAGCCCCCTTACTACTGTGTTATTTCTTTTTCTTTTTCTTTTTTCCTTTTTCTTTTCTTTTGTTATTTTATATATATATATATATATATATATATATATATATATATATATATATATATATATATATATATATACACATATAATTGTATATATATATGTATATACTGTATATAGGCAGTATTTTTACATATGTATATATATTTTTTTACACTTAGTAAATTTTATATATATATTTGTATTTATATACATATATGTATATATGTATATATTTCATATGTATGTATATTATTATATATATGTATACAATATTTGTATATATATATATATATATATATATATATATATATATATATATATACTTTATAATTAAGTATTTTCTTATATATATATGTACTTTTAACATAGGTATGTGTATATTCATTTTGTATAATTTTACCTTATTATAATATTAATATTTCATTTGTACTTTTACCAATTTATATTTTAGTGTATTTAAATTACTGCAACCATTTGGTGTCCAAGCCTAGCATGGGTTTTTGGGCCCAAATGTGTTTTACACATTCAAGACCTGTACAAGTCATATTGGACTTGATTCATGGCCTTGGGTCCTGTATTTGAACTTTGGTTCAAATTATGTACATGGACAAAATACGCAGATAATTAATTATTTTAATTTCAATTGTGTGTAATGCTGTTTTTGGATTTCTAAAAATACTTAAATGTACTGTTAAAATTCTGGAAAAATAGTATTTAGATACTATATTAATTTAGCTAATTTAGTATAATTTTTATAGTATTTAATTTACAGTTTTGCCTCTAGTTTGGCATATGAAACCAAAACTTATTTTCTGTATACTTAGGAAAACTGATTTTTATAAAATACTAGTACTTGTTAATAAATTCCAGAAAAATTATAATAAATTTCTATAATTAACAACGATCATTTTGGTACTTTATTTTATGTAAAACTAAGCTTTTTGTCTATCTCAAAAATTGTTGAAACACAATGATCATTTGATTCATTTATTGATTAATTACGACTTGTAACTTTTTGTGCTATTTTGAGTTTAGTCGTATTGAACCCCACCCCTCACTAGTGTAAAGACCCTAGAGAGTTAGTTAAAGTAGCGTGTCACCCCATATTGGTCTCTTATGCTAAATCATCATTTTGGCTAGGTGCCCAGTCACAAGTCGTGTTGCACCAATTAGTGTCCTAGCGTTTTAGCTTAGTGTAAAAACTAAGTTTATGTATTTATTTCTACAGTGACGAGTTACCGGACATCTATAGCACTTTTATCGCAGCTTGTCTTGCTTTGCTTTGCTAGAGGCAAGTACTTTCTACAAACTTTATATACTGTTACATAAATGAACTGCTAATCCAACCATGTTAAATGCTGATCCTTGGGGTAGCAAGTTAAAATATCACATGTTGTACTTTCAGTTACTATCATACTTAGAACAGTCTTTATGTATCTCTCACATGATTAGAATATGGGTTATGGGGAAACTGATAGTTGAGTACGTGATCATGTCCCCTTCTCTGTACGTATGTACCGAGCAAGGTTGACATTTTATACGTATACCTTGTCGTAGGCTTTATCTCAAAGCGGATTTGTATGTATGTACATCTATCGCCTTATCACTTGTACGGAAGTATATTTCATTATGTGCCCCTGCACATTGTACATCTATTGACCGATCACGTACCTGCTACAGTTTTAAACATTACATATACATCTGTCTCTATGACATATGTGTCCTTGCCATGATAGACTATGTGATGCCATATTTCCAGTTATTTCCTCTTATGTTTATTTCCATGTTTCATATGCTAGTTTGCTAGATTCAGTACTTGCTCCCGTCCTGATAGGATAACGTTGTAGGTGTCCTTACTGAGGAGGAGTTACTCTGCGACACATATTATGGAGTTACTGCCGAGGACCCGACTCTGCTTTACGAGGATGTTCCTGCGGGGAACCTCGTCTAGTTGTCTTTTGTTTTTAGACTTTTGAGAGTAGTCATGTATTTAGAATATGTATTTTGTAACTGGACATGTATCCAGTTTTACATTTCAGACTTGTACTTTGGACATTTTACTATATGAGACGACTTTTGTGTTTGGAGCATTTATGACCTATATTCACTTATAGAACTGTTAGCACATTTAGTCTTATCCTGTTGTCTTTAGAACAGCTTACTACGTTTTATATCAAACGTAGGCTGGGCATGACTCGGCCTGGCCCAACAATTTGGGTAGCGGGTCGTGACATGTTTTAGTGGTGGCCCATGCAAGTCCTACTAAATTGTTTGGTTACGTTATTGTACCAAGCATGCCTGCAATTAGGAACTTAAGGTAATTAGACAACATTAGGAATGACGCTTAGAACACTTAGAGGAATGCTAGGATTGCAACATAGGAAAACATCACATGTTTGCTATTATAATTAGATTTTCTTGTCTATGATTGCTTACTTTAAACAAGTCCTTATAAGTCCTTTTTATTGTAATTAGATGGTGCTTACTCGTTCATTCCAGTACGTCACACCTGAGAATGGCGTACTTCCTATCCAGTCAGCTGACCAGTTGACTGATACACCCCCACCTCCACCTACTACACTCCCCCACTCCACAGATCCACAAACCCAGATGCCTCCACCACCTTCCACATCCCAGTCCCAGCAAGCCCCGATACTTCCACCACCCCCTATCATCATACCTACCCAGGCTTCCGTCACACTCGACGGGAACCAGCTAGCTCACTATATCCAGGGGTTCCTAACAACCCATCAGGAGCAGACTGCCCTACTCCGCCAGAGCATGGAGCGTTCTGAGGAACGTCCCGTGGTCCCACCACCTGTAGAGCCACGGCAGAGAGCGGGGACGATCAAGGACTTCATGGGTCTGAATTCCAAGGAGTTCTCAGGGACTGAGGGCATAGTAGTAGCAGATGACTGGCTAGACTCGGTAGAGAGGAAGCTCCTTGGAGTTAGGAATGCCGGGTGACCTCCAGGTCGAGGTAGCGGGATTTCTGCTGATAGACTTGGCAGGAGTCTGGTTCCGGAATGAGCCATTATTTGCGAGAGGGAGAGCCACTTGGGATCAGTTCAAGACCCAGTTCAAGAAGAAATTCTTCTCGACCTACTGCTAGAGTAGCCATGGGGCTACGATTCCAGAACATCCAGTAGGGGAACCGTTCTGTTGACGAGTATGCGGTAGAGTTTAGTCGCCTGAGCCAGTTTCGCTCCTAGTCTGGTTGCAGATCCAGAGGAGATGACCCGTAGGTTTTGCCATGGTCTAGTTCCAGACATCGGCATTCTTATAGTGGCGAACGGTACGACTGACTACTACCAGAGCCTAGAGTTGGCCCGAAGCATCGAGGAGCGTCTTCTGTCTAGCAAGAGGCCGGCTTCTGTACATCACGAGGGACCGTCCAAGCGTCAGTCTTTCCAGCAGAGAACACCGATGCCGTCCCCAGCAGACTTACCGTCCCCCCTACATCACATCATCAGACCCCGCCAGTTAGAGCCCCGGGACCCCGACATCAGCAGCAGCAGCAGCAGCAGCAGAGGGGAGCTATATGTTCTTTCTGCGGATGACCAGGGCATGATTACACCGTCTGCAGAAGAGGTTAAAGCAGTGTTTGGCTTGTGGGTCTCCCACCCATCAGCTTCGAGAGTGCCCAGTAGCGAAGACTAGAGGACCGCTTCCGACTCAGCAGCAGAGATTTGGGCAGCATCTGCAGCAGCAGAAGGGACCTCAGGGGAAGGTTTATAGTCTAGCTCTTGAGCCGGAGCCGGAGCCGGAGCAGGTTTCACAGCCAAATTACTTAGCTAACGTCATCACAGGTCATGTTTATTTATATACTTTTCTAGCTGTATGCTTGTTTGATTCTGGTGCATCTCATAGCTCCTATCATTAGAGTTTATGCATAAACACCATCTAGTAGCTACACCTACTGCAGAGATTAGTAGAGTGATGACGGGAGGAGGACCAGTGCCTATTAGATCTATCTATAGATGTTCTATTTTTATAGCCGGGAGAGAGTTCAGGGGACGATTCTTTGTGATGCCACTCCCCGGTTATGATATCATATTGGGGATGGACTGGCTTAGCTATGCCCATGCATCTATAGATTGTCATGAGGATAGTATTTTGTTAAGTCCCCCAGGCACAACACCATTCAGTATCAGGAGGACAGGGCCGGAGATCAGCCTAGAGCCGAACTGTTGTGCGACAGTTGGGGACGTAGCACCGCCACACCCTATCATCAGGGAGTTTATGGATGTATTCTCAGAGGATCTTTCAGGGCTTCCGCCTGACAGAGATGTGGAGTTCACTATAAATTTAGTGCCGGGTTCATCACCAGTATCCCGGGCTTGCTATAGAGTGAATCCCAAGGAGGCAGTAGAGATAAAAGAGCAGATTGATGACCTATTAAAAAAAGGTTTCATTCGATCCAGTGCTTCTCCATAGGGAGTACCAGTGCTCTTTGTGCCTAAGAAGGATGGTACAGTCCGGTTGTGTATTGACTACCGGGCCTTGAATGCCATCACCATCAAGAACAAATATCCTCTGCCCAGGATAGATGATTTGTTCGACCAGTTGAGCGGGGCGAAGGTATTTTCTAGGATAGACTTGAGATCCGGGTACCACCAGGTGAAGGTCAGGGCAGAAGACGGCGTTCAATACGAAGTACGGGCAGTACAAGTTTCTGGTGATGCCATTTGGTCTCACAAATGTGCCAGCTGTCTTTATGAATTTGATGAATAAGATATTTCACCAGTACCTGGATAAGTTCGTCGTAGTGTTTATCGACGACATCCTGATATACTCGAAGACGTCGGAGGAGCATGCAGAGCACTTGCGGATAGTTTTGGGGATTCTGAGGCATGAGAGATTGTTTGTCAAATTGCCGAAGTACGAGTTCTTTTTAGACCGAGTGGAGTTTCTCGGCCATATAGTCACTGGAGATGGAATCTCGATGGATCCCAGGAAGATTGCGGCAGTTGAGACATGGAAGGCTCCGACGTCAGTTTCAGAGATCATGAGCTTTCTGGGTTTAGCAGGCTATTATAGAAAGTTCATCCAGGACTTTGCTAGGATAGATGAACCCATGACGAAGCTGACGCGGAAGGACGCAGAGTACATCTGGTCAGAGGACTGCCAGGCAGCATTTGAGAAGCTGAAGAGGAGGCTGACGACCGCTCCAGTTCTGACATTACCTTCAGGTTCTGGAGGTTTCACCATTTACAGCGATGCTTCTGGGAAGGGGCTAGGATGTGTCCTACAGCAGCATGGGAAAGTGATTGCTTATGCATCTAGGCAATTGCGGACTTATGAGAGGAATTATCCTACCCATGACCTAGAGTTAGCTGCGGTGATCTTTGCACTCAAGTTATGGAAACATTACTTATACGGAGAGCGTGTGGAAATCTTTACTGACCACAAAAGCTTGAAGTATGTGTTTACGCAGAAAGAGCTGAACATGAGACAAAGATGATGGTTGGAGTTGATGAAAGACTTCGACAACGATTTACAGTATCACCCCGGGACGGCAAATGTGGTGGCGGATGCACTGAGCAGGCATCCGATGGCATGGTACCTGATGATTGATCGGCATTTATGGGAGGATCTGGAGAAGCTCGGTATCGAGCTAGTTCGGCCAGGATCAGTGATACAGATGATGGCGCTTGACATTCAGTCAGGTTTGATGGAGCAGATCAGGGAGGCACAGTCTACAGATGAGAGCCTTCGCAGACTTCGAGCCCAGGCGTTAGGATTGCTGGATGACTTTATTATAGCAGAGGATGGATCCCTGAGGCATGGCAGCCTATTGTGCGTGCCGAAGGGAGAGCTGGTAGAGGCAGTCTTGCAAGAGGTGCACCGATCGAGATATTCTATTCACCCTGGTGCTAACAAGATGTACCGTGACTTGCGGGAACATCTTTGGTGGCACGGGATGAAGAGGGATGTATCACATTTTATCTCGAGATGCCTAGTTTGCCAGCAGGTCAAGGCAGAGCGCCAGAGGCCAGCTGGTTTGTTGCAGCCGTTACCCATTCCCGAGTGGAAGTAGGAACATATTACGATGGACTTCGTCTCAGGGCTTCCTCGTTCCCAAGGAGGGAAGGATGCCATTTGGGTCATCGTGGACAGGCTGACGAAGTGTGCGTACTTCATACCCTTCAAGGTGGGGCTTTCCACCGAGAAGTTGGCGGAGCTATACATGTATCAGATAGTTCGCCTATATGGAGTGCCGGTGAGCATCATGTCAGACAGAGACAGCAGATTTACATCCCACTACTGGTGGAGCTTGCAGGAGGAGTTGGGCAGTAGGCTCAAGTTCAGTACGGCGTACCACCCGCAGACAGATGGACAGTCCGAGAGGACGATACAGATACTGGAGGATATGCTGAGGACCTGCATGCTGGACTTTGGAGGATCATGGGAGAGCCATCTGCACTTGGTAGAGTTTTCATACAACAACAGCTACCAAGCCAGTATCGGTATGTCTCCTTTCGAGGCGCTTTATGGACGACGATGCCGCACACCGCTCTTTTGGGATGATGTCGGAGACAGAGTTATGCTTGGGCCAGAGATGATCACGGATGCAGCAGAGAAAGTCGGGATGATCAGAGACAGGCTCAGAGTAGCTCAGGATAGGCAGAAATACTGGGCTGATACTAGTCGTAGGCCGATGGAGTTCGCAGATGGTGATATGGTGCTAGTGAAGATATCACCTACTAGAGGGACGATCCGGTTCGGACGAGGAGGGAAGCTGAGCCCCAGATATATCGGGCCGTTCGAGATACTTGGCAGGATTGGAGAGGTAGCTTACAGGGTTGTGCTTCCACCCAACCTAGCAGGAGTTCACGATATCTTTCACGTATCTCGACTGAGGAGATATGTTCCGGACCCCAGTCATGTGCTAGATCATACAGAGTTGGAGGTCGGACCGAGCCTTACAGTTTCTGAGTAGCCGGTGGAGATATTAGACAGGAGAGAGAAGAGGCTGAGGAACAAGGTTATACCCCTAGTACGAGTAGCTTGGAGCCGTCACTCTCCAGGTGAATCTACTTGGGAGAGGGAGTCGGACATGAGGGAGAGATACCCTTACTTGTTCGATCCAACCGCTGCGAGGGAACCACCCGTTCTCGCTTGATGCCTTAGAGTTTAGTTTCGATCGCAGTCTTAGTCATTTTGTTGCATTACTCACTATGTTAGAATATTGTAGGGTCTTCAATCCTTGTGAATTTCGAGAACAAAATTTTTCAAGGAGGGAAGACTTGTAAGCCCCTGTTTTTCAAAATTTTATTTAATTAGTGTTTATTAATTATTAGTATCAAATTTAGCCTTAAAATAATTATTTAGATTTTTAGGAATTTTTCTAGAATTTTTAATAAATTTTAAATAAGTTTTATATATTAAAAATATCACTTTGTAATTTATTTAAATATTTTAATATCATTTTGTAAATTTTAGAATTGTTTTAATGTAGATTTGTAATTACTTTAAATGTTTTAAATGCGGAATGCAAATTCTATTTTGCATTTAGCTACTATTGGGGCCTTTCTGTAAAACCTAAAACTATGGGGGCCTAGTTGCTAACCTACACTACCCCCCCACGACCACACTCTCTCTCCCCTCACCCACTCCGCTGACTGACGACCGCCAGCGCGGCCTGCCTCCGCCCTTTCCGGCTGTCCCTCGACCGCCTCAACCCCTTATTTAAACCCCCTCACCCCCCTCAGCTCGACCACCCCCACTTCGACCCACCACAGCCACTGCAGCCCCCCGTCTTCTCCATTTAAATCCCGTCTGAACCCTAACTCTGGCGTACCCTACCACCGCCTCACCGACCATCGTCGTCGAGCGCCACCACCACCATTCGGTTCGCCCCGACGAGAGGAGCCCAGCGCCACCAAGGCGCCCCGACCACGACGTCTCCTCCGCCCGCCAGCACCCTCGAATTTCTCCTTCGACGCCGGACACGTGAGTAACAGAGCTCATCTCGTGTCATCCGTGTCCCAATGCCACGTGTGTGGTTCGCCAGGACACGGGGACACTAGTCCAGTGTTTGGACACGTATTTTAGCATTCGTACGTGTCGTGCATAGCACGGACACGTAGAAATCCTGTGTCCCTAACTGTCCGGACACAGGATCGATTTTATTATTTTTTTATATGTTAATTAATTCAAACCTAATTAAATCTAACCTAAACCCTAACTCTCACACAACCCTCGGGCTGACCCCCTGGCCAGCCCGACCCGACTTAAACCCCCCCCCCCCCAGCGCGCTCTGGCTCGAGTTCGAGCCCCCTTACTACTGTGTTATTTCTTTTTCTTTTTCTTTTTCTTTTTTCTTTCTTTTGTTATTTATATATATTTATATATATATATATATATATATATATATATATATATATATATATATATATATATATATATATATATATATATATATATAATTGTATATATATATATATGTATATACTGTATATAGGCAATATTTTTACATATGTATATATATTTTTTTATACTTAGTAAATTTTTATATATATATTTGTATTTATATACATATATGTATATATTTTCATATGTATGTATATTATTATATATATACTATTATATATATGTATATAATATTTTTATATATATATACTTTATAATTAAGCATTTTCTTATATATATATATATATATGTACTTTTAACATCGGTATGTGTATATTCATTTTGTATAATTTTACCTTATTATAATATTAATATTTAATTTGCACTTTTACCAATTTGTATTTTAGTGTATTTAAATTACTGCAACCATTTGGTGTCCAAGCCTAGCATGGGTTTTTGGGCCCAAATGTGTTTTCACACATTCAAGACCTGTACAAGTCATATTTGACTTGATTCATGGCCTTGGGTCTTGTATTTGTACTTTGGTTCAAATTATGTACATGGACAAAATACGCAGATAATTAATTATTTTAATTTCAATTGTGTGTAATGCTATTTTTGGATTTCTAAAAATACTTAAAGTACTGTTAAAATTCTGGAAAAATAGTATTTAGATACTATGTTAATTTAGCTAATTTAGTATAATTTTATAGCATTTAATTTACAGTTTTGCCACTAGTTTGGCATATGAAACCAAAACTCATTTTCTGTATACTTAGGAAAACTGATTTTTATAAAATACTAGTACTGGTTAATAAATTCCAGAAAAAATATAATAAATTTCTATAATTAACAAGGATCATTTTGGTACTTTATTTTATGTAAAACTAAGCTTTTTGTCTATCTCAAAAATTGTTGAAACACAATGATCATTTGATTCATTTATTGATTAATTACGACTTGTAACTTTTTGTGCTATTTTGAGTTTTAGTCGTATTGAACCCCACCCCTCACTAGTGTAAAGACCCTAGAGAGTTAGTTAAAGTAGCGTGTCACCCCACATTAGTCTCCTATGCTAAATCATCATTTTGGCTAGGTGCCCAGTCACAAGTCGTGTTGCACCAATTAGTGTCCTAGCGTTTTAGCTTAGTGTAAAAACTAAGTTTATGTATTTATTTCTACAGTGACGAGTTACCGGACATCTATAGCACTTTTATCGTAGCTTGTTTTGCTTTACTTTGCTAGAGGTAAGTACTTTCTACAAACTTTACATACTGTTACATAAATAAACTGCTAATCCAACCATGTTAAATGCTGATCCTTAGGGTAGCAAGTTAAAATATCACATGTTGTACTTTCAGTTACTATCATGCTTAGAATAGTCTTTATGTATCTCTCACATGATTAGAATATGGGTTATAGGGAAACTGATAGTTGAGTACGTGATCATGCCCCCTTCTCCGTACGTATGTACCGAACAAGGTTGACATTTTATATGTATACCTTGTCGTAGGCTTTATCTCAAAGCAAATTTGTACGTATGTACATCTATCGCCTTATCACTTGTACGGAAGTACATTTCATTATGTGCCCCTGTATATTGTACATCTATTGACCGATCACGTACCTGCTACAGTTTTAAACATTACATATACATCTGTCTTTATGACATATGTGTCCTTGCCATGATAGACTATGTGATGCCATGTTTTTAGTTATTTCCTCTTATGTTTATTTCCATGTTTCATATGCTAGTTTGCTAGATTCAGTACTTGCTCCCGTCTTGACAGGATAACGTTGTAGGTGTCCTTACTGAGGAGGAGTTACTCTGCGACACATATTATGGAGTTACTACCGAGGACCCGGCTCTGCTTTACGAGGATGTTCCTGCGGGGAACCTCGCCTAGTTGTCTTTTGTTTTTAGACTTTTGAGAGTAGTCATGTATTTAGACTATATATTTTGTAACTGGACATGTATCCAGTTTTATATTTCAGACTTGTACTTTGGACATTTTACTATATGAGACGACTTTTGTGTTTGGAGCATTTATGACTTATATTCACTTATAGAACTGTTAGCACATTTAGTCTTATCCTGTTGTCTTTAGAACAGCTTACTACGTTTTATATCAAACGTAGGCTGGGCATGACTCGGCCTGGCCCAACAATTTGGGTAGCGGGTCGTGACAGTTGGCCTTCCCAGGATGATACTGCAGGTTGATGTCATAATCCACTAACAACTCTAGCCATCTTCTCTGACGCATGTTGAGATCCTTCTGGGTAAACACATACTTAAGACTCTTGTGGTCGGTAAAAATCTCTACCCGATCTCCATACAAGTGATGCCTCCAAAGCTTAAGTACAAAAACTACCGCTGCTAACTCCAAGTCATAGGTTGGATAATTCCTCTCAAGATCATGAAGCTGACGAGATGCATAAGCTACTATCTTGCCATGTTGCATCAAGACGCATCCCAATCCTCTGTCTGAAGCGTCACAATAAATTAAGAATCTTCCAGTCCCATCTGGAAGCGTGAGAATGGGTGCCGCCATCAATCCTTGCTTTAACTTCTCGAATGAACTCTGACACTCGGTCGTCCAAGCAAACTGTACATCCTTACAGGTCAACTGCGTCAATGGCGCTGAAATCCTAGCAAAGTCTCATACAAATCGCCGGTAATAGCCCGTCAATCCTAGAAAACTGTAAAATTCTGCGATGGTACTGGGTACTGGCCATGTTTCTATAGCCACTATCTTTTGGGGGTCCACTTCCACTTTACCTCTAGTGAGGATGTGAACTAAGTACGAAATGCGATCAAGCTAAAATTCGTACTTACTGAACTTCGCATACAACCGGTGCTCTCTGAGAATCTGAAGGACTACTCGGAGATGCTGCTCATGCTCTGCTTCACTCTTGCTATAAACTAAGATGTCGTCTATAAACACTATCATGAATTGATCCAAATAAGGCATGAATATACGATTCATGAGATCCATGAATATTGTCGACACATTGGCCACTCTGAATGGCATAACGAGAAACTCATAATGTCCATATCTAGATCTGAATGTCGTCTTCAGAATGTCTTGCTCTTTAACTCTGATATGATGGTATCCTGACCGCAAGTCAATCTTCAAGAATACTGCTGCCCCACTGAGTGATCGAATAAGTCATCTATCCTTGGTAGGGGATATTTGTTCTTAATTGTTACAGAATTCAAGGTACGCTAATCAACACATAATCTTGACGTACCATCTTTCTTCTTCACAAGAAGTATCGGGGCTCCCCAAGGTGATCTACTAGCACGAATGAATCCTCTGGTTCTGAGTTCTTTAATTATCTTGTACAGGATCTCCAATTATGATGGTGTCATTCTGTAGACTCTTTCTGATACTGGTGTCGCCCCTAGAATCAAATCAATGGTGAAATCTATCTCTTCTAGCGGCATGCCTGGAAGCTCTTCAAAAAATACGTCAGGAAATTCTTCTATTACTTTAAAAAACTGAACTGCTGCTGCTACCGCCATCCGCAAGACTGGTGGAGAAGGTTCTACTTCGCCTCTGGAAAATGAAAACTCTTCTTCGTCGGGATACCAAAAATAATCATGCCAACATGGCTATCTATTCTTGCATACTGATCCTTCAGCCAATCCATTCCTAGGTACACCTCATAATCAGTCATCGAAAATTCTATCAATCTAGCGAAAAACTTCCTACCGCTAACCATGATTCGATACGAGGAAAAAACTTCATCTACTCCCATAAGACCGCTACCAGTAAGTATATTGAGCCTTACTGATAATGATTCAGGCTCCAGTTCTATCCGTGTTGCAAATCATGCAGATATAAATGAATGCGATGCACCTGAATCACATAATACTGATGCTGGAAAAGAGTTGACAAGAATGGTACATGTTACTACCTCACATGATGCTAATTCTTCTGCCATGGTCAGAGCCATAGCTTGACCCTGTCCTCTTAGTGCTGGTCCCCTCTGTTGGTGACCTCTCTGCCTGTTCTGAATCTGAGCTTGGGCCTGAGCATACTGTTGAGCCTCAGAGGCTGGTACTGCTGATGTTGCTGCATTGGTGCTAGTCCCCTAACTGATGGACTAGTTAGGGTTGATGAAGATGAACCGACTCTCTGCGGACAGGACCTATCATGTGGTCCGGTGCCTCACAAGCCAAGCACAATCCTTGTGCTCTGCGACACTCTAATACCACGTGCCCAGGCTTCCCATAATGAGCGTAGCCCATTGCGGAAGATTGCTTTTGCTTCTGTTGGGGAGGGTACATCGGAGTCGAGTGCTGAATCGATGAAACTGTGGTCGCCCTCCTTGGAGCTCCAATAGTCAAGGCCCTAGCTGTCGGGGCTAGTACTGAGGACTGAGATATCTATCCATGAGGCCTCTTCCGTCCTCCAACTCGATCTACTATCCTCTGAGAGGTATATTCATGCCGCCTTGTTGCTCGCAAAACTGCATCAAATGTCTGGTGCTCAAACTGCTCTACCACTAGAATGACCTCTAGGTAGAGTCCCTGCTGAAATTGCTGTGCTCGATCCAATTTGGTCGCCACCAAGACGGGAGCAAACCGACTAAGCCTCCAAAACTCAGCCGCATATCCATCGACCGTCCTTCCCATCTGCTTGAGGTTGCTAAACCTTGTCCGCAGATCATACCGAGCTACTGCATGAAAGTACTTCATCGAAAATTTGTCATTGAATTCCGTCCATAAGACAGGCATCACCAAACCAACTGCTAGCATCGCCCACCAGCTGCAGGCTAAGTCCAATAATTGAAAGCGCACAATGGCCACCTTCTCTTTCTCTGGAATCCTAGCTGCCTCTAGAATAACCTCTATATCCTGAAGCCACGCGTCCGCATTAATAGCATCTTTACTGCCGTCAAAGAAGGAAGGGTTCAGGCGCTTGAAGTTGTTAGTCGCATTGTTCCCTTGATAGCCAACTCTGCCCATAGTATCTTGTACTGTTCGCTGTAGAGCACCACCTCGACGATCTTGTGACGCAAGCAAGTCCCGGATGAGTCCCATCAAGGCTCTATTGTCAGGCTCTGTAGGCTGGACTGGATGAACTAGTGGCTCTGGATCCCCGAAAGGTATGACTCGGGATACTGCCCCTAAGTGCTGGGCTTGATCCCGAGGTTGCGGCTGGTTCACTTATTGTTGGTTCTCTGGAGGTGCTCCACCTGGCTGATCGATAGGACCAGGAACAATGCCACTGAAGAAATGACATAGGGAACAATAAGGAAGGACTATGATAGATCAAGGATAAAGCACCTTATCAGGTCAACATTCTTTTGTCTATTTTTAACCACCCCAAATCGGGAGGTTAACGAGAGAAAATGAGGAATTTTGTTTAAAATAACATTTATATCCTTTAGTTGTCCTATAGGATATTATAACTTTTTTTATTTTATGTGCTTTCAACCTGTTGTCCTGTAGCTTATAAATGGTAGAAGCCTACATCATGTTAATTAATTTTATTGTGTTTGGATTTTAGTTATTTTTTTATATAGGTATCAAATTTATACTATTTTTTGTGATGATATTTTTGATAAGCTTTAATTAAATTTAAATCAAATTAATCTAATTTTATGCCATATGTAATAAGGACATTTTTTAAATATTGTGTTTTTATTGATCTTCCTCCCACTCAAAATAGCAATCCAAGCGAGAGTTATTAAACACACCCCACTTAACTCTCCTTCAAATCCAAACAAGGTTATATGTATTGACTCGCCTCCCCTCACTTAAGTTTCCTTTACTTAACTTCACGTAACTCTTATTATTATTATTATTATTATTATTATTATTATTATTATTATTATTATTATTATTATTATTATTATTATTATTATTATTATTATTATTATTATTCTTAAAATATTCAATTCAAGCAAATTATTAAATACACCCCACTTAACTTTTACTCCAATCAAAATAAGGTTATATGGATTGACTCTCTCCCCTTCACTTAACATTCCTTAACTTAATTCCATTTAACTCTACTTAGGACAGACACAGCCAGCTACATACGTTGAAGTACAACCCACCTCGCAATACGGTCACGGCTGACTAGATGCATGAGAGTTTATCTACAAGCCAACAGTCTCTTATGGTCAAGAACAAGCCTAATGTCTCAATCTCAAGCAAGCAAATAATTGTTACAAGATGTTAGATCATCGAACATACAAAGTAAGACATCCCAAACATTATATTCAGACGATCATGAAGCTAGTCATACAAAATGCAAGACTAGCAAGAGTTAAGTGATACATGATCAACCCTATGATTTATCAATCATGTTACAGCCCTTAGGCAGACAGAAATAAAGTTTCAACACGAGCTAACACATGCTCGACGGCTAAATGCCTAAAAAGAATAATTTACAATAGAGTGGGAGAGCAAAATAAGAAACCCACTCGTTGCCAGGGTTACGCCTGGTATTCACCATCTGGCTGGAAGGCAGGCAGATCTTCGAGTGCTACTCCAAAATTTGGCCATACAAAACCAGCTGGGTCAGACCCCAGAAAGTGCAAGTGCCACAAGGGAGGCTCCACTTAGGAACTAAAACCAGCATAAATGAATAGAAGAACTGATGAATGAACATAACTAAATAACATAAAAGACGTGCTTTAAAGAATCATATTAGCTAGCATTAAGAAGACAAGAGGTAGAATATAATTCCCATGTTAATCATGAGATAACCATTCAAGCACGGCCAATCAAGTCCTACGACTTACTATCATTAGCTAACTAGGGTTGTCACATGCCTAGATACTAACAAGATGCAATGAGATATTCCCACAGTCACAAGTCCTGTAGACTATCCAGGTTATCCAGGCAAGGTTACAAGAGTTTAACAAGAGTTGAGAAATTATTAGATGACTTAGAGTGCAACACATGATAGTGTGCTGGAAAGGTGCCATACTCGACGGCAGGCTACAAGTCCACTGGTGTAGCCAGGATAACGGGATCGCCTGTGACTGAAAAATCTCTCTATATGAACTACTTGATAGTCTAGTTGTTAACCTAGTCAGATTCATTGTAAATCCCTGACCATGGTAACCAAGAATTCATATCCTAGACATGATGCAAGACTAGACAGGTAGCTTATACAGGCACAATCAACCATGGTATCAAGACAAGAGTTACATTTAGCAAGTCAGGATAGTTGTCGCAACAGCAATCAAGAGTATACATGTTATGTCAGGTTTACTTGTCATGCCAAGAGTACTTGTCAAGAGTGCGCCTCGACGGGACACTATCAAGATTATACAAGACAGGTTCATGTTATCATGTTCAAGTCAAGTCAATAATCAGTTCAAATCTCATCAAGCTTAAGTTCTATCATGCATAGTATTAACAAGTTATCAGTCGAGATCGTCGTAAGTTAGGCTAAGTACAAGATGTATGTAAAGGTCAAGATATTACACTAAGAACTATATGAATAAGCATGGAGATATGGGACAATGGGTATCATAGCAAGAATGGCGCTAGACAAATGGCGTTGGGCCAAATGATGCTGGGTGGCGCTGGACCAAGAGAGCACTGAGTGGCGCGGGGCCAAAGAGAGCTAGGTGGTGCTGGGCCAAGAGAGCTAGGTGGAACGGGGCCAAAGAGAGCTAGGTGGTGCAGGGCCAAAAAGAGCTAGGTGGCACAGGGCCGAGTGGCGCCAGGGGGACAGGTGGCGCCAGGGATAGCACGACACCAGGTGGCGCGCGCTCGCAAGGATGGCGCGGCGCTAAAGAGCGTCGGCTGAAAGGTGCAACGCTAAAGAGCACATGCAACTGAGATGGCACGACGCTAATGAGCACGCACGCACACTGTTCATCTTCTCCAACCAGCACCAAAAGCTTGGATGAACCTATGAACTCCAAAGGCCATAACTCCCTCAAAATAAGTCAAAATTGAGACTTCTAAGGGTCCAAATTGTGTAGAATTGAATTTTCCACAACATAGAACCATTAGATCTCGGAAATAACAAGGTTTAAGAGATCAAAACCAATAAAAACTATAAACTTAGATCTACCAAAATCCATTCATTAAAACCAAAAATGCCAAGTCCTAAAGAAGCGCAGAATCATGCAAGGAAGAGAATGGAACAATAAAACTTGAGATCCATCATGAAGCAAGTTGTACTTGCCTAGGATTTCTTTGTAGGTGGGGAGGAGTAAATAAAGAAGAAGAGAAATAAATGAGAAGTAATGGAGGAGAGAGAGAGGAGTTGACATATATATCAACCTCTCCATCTCAACCCAAACCAAACCAAACCAAGAAAAGCCATGCCAAGCCGAATCAAAAGAAACCAAGCCAAAGCTAAACAAGACAAGTCAAAACATGGATCACCTGACAATGTCAGAAATCCATACATGTATACTAAAAATACGTATAACGAAAAATGAGAGTGACATTAACATATTGATAAATGCACATTTTATATTTATTAATACACATTTTAAGTAAAATGTGTATTAATAGATGTCATGTTGGAAGTACCCATGTAAAATTCATATTTATCATTGAGTTAACATGTGCTCTTAGGCCATATGTTAACATAACCCATTTTTTTCTTCTCAATCCAAGCATAAGTTGATTAACTATTTAACTAATCTTAAAACTTTTAATTATATAAAAAAATCTGACTAAAATTACAATTAAAATTTAAATATATTTAATTATAGTATACAAAATAATAGGAGTAGTATGAAAGAGTGTCGAGACATGAGTCACATTTAGAATGTCACAAATAATAAATCACAAACCACCGACTGCTATATATTCTACTCTTTATAAGGAGGCTTGAAAATGGCTCAGCCGTCTAAGCTGTATGTATGTATATACTCACATAATTAAAAAAAATTCTAACTAATTATTTAACTACATAATATCATCTAATTACAGTCAAATACCTCAAACTCATGTGGTTAAGGTGGAATGTATTCTCTTTGGTCGGATAGGTTTGGTTCCACGAGATAGCTACTTATAAAAAATTCTAATAAAAACATTTTCAACAAATTTTTGTACACGTGTGCAGTGCAGGTGCACATTACTTGTAAAAAATAAATCATGACATAAATAATTTAAAAATAAATTCTAGAAGGCTTTGGACTTCAACAACAATAAATGAATAAATAATAAATAATAAATGCATAATTTTAACTTGATACCCCTCAACTATTTTAGTTTTTTAACTTGATACCCTAATCATTAACTTGACACCCTAAAAAGACAAAACTAGCCCCACCCCTCCTCCTCCGTGCCCCCACCCCGCACCTCTACCGCCCTTCCGTGCCCCTCCAGTACCTGCCCCCTACCAAAATAAGTCATATTCTTGAGATATGTCGCTAATATGCAAAAAATGTCGCTGAAAAAATTAGCGACGAATTCGTGATGTCACGTTATTGTGGTCACTGACACCAAAAATGTCGCTACTCATCGTTGTAGCGACGTCTTTGTGAGCACCCTAAATTTCGGATTGATTTTTTTATTTATTTTATTTTATTTTCTGATTGATTGGTTTCGATAAATAATATATTATGTGATTTTTTCTTAAGTGTGCTTTTCCGTGCCTTTGATATTTGGAGTGTCAGGGATGTTCAACTCTGGAAATCTTCTTTACGAGTTTTAGAGTGGACAGGATTACCTTCATGATGGTATATAGTGTCCCACTCAGACTTGTTCCCTTGTACTCTTTTTACTTCGTTGAACTTCGGGTCGAATTAGACCATTTGATCATTAATTAATTTTTTCACTCTTTTCCTTGATCATTATTAGTACGTTACCGTGACTTTTAATTTGGGAGTACAAGACCAGTCAGTTTCTTGAATCGAACTTCTCATGCATGATCTACTCGAGACGCTCGTCACCCATGACCTTCGTGTCCCACTCAGACATGCCATTTTGTGCTCCATTTGCTTCGCACAACTTTTCTGACATGTGACCCGATTTTATTTTACCCCACGGTGTCACATTCATCTTCCAACTTGATTTGTGGGTCCCCTGTCGACCAAAACCTGTCAGCCCCAATTATGGACATGGCCCACATTGAGCCTACTATCCGTCCGACACTTGTGTCCCATTTATTGGAATCCCCATGTGCTACTTATTTACCCATGATCATCAACACCTATTTCAATTCGATTATTTCGTAGTATCTAGTTTTGACCCAATTCGGCTCCACCGAGTCCAGCCCAGCTTCGTGCTACCCTCCATCGTGACACTCTCATTTTCCGTGTCCAAAAATAATATTCAATACCTGCTCTTATATTTCAAATATTGAGTGTAACTTTTATTGAATTTTAAATCCCAATTAAATCCAATCCCCCTAATTAATCTCCACCCTTGATTTTCCCTCATTCAATCATCCCCATTTATTTCCCTCACACTCACACACACACCCTCCAATACTTTGGCCAGCCCTAGTTTTAGGAACTCCTTTCCCTCTCTCTTTCTCTCTCTTCAATTATTATTATTCATCTCTCTCTCTCTTTCTATTATTTCCAACACACAAACAGCAGCTACAACACCAACACTAACCCGAACACCACACCTGACCGAGCTCCTTTCTTCGACGTGGCCTCACCACCGGCCACCCCTGGCCGAGCACAGCCCGGCCATCTCCTCCCCTCTTCCTTCTCCATTCGGCCATCACACCACCACCCCACCACCAACATAAAGTCACCACCATCACCATGGTCTTCACCACCACCATCCTCCCTCCGGCCAACCGCCGCACCACCACCCCCATCTTGCGCAGTCGTCGGCCTGGCCGAGCACGGCCGAGCCGTCGCAGCAGCACCGCGCTACCTGCGCGCAGCAGCAGCAGCAGCTGCACAGGCGCGCACACGCGCACGTTCGGGCCGCCGTCGTGCGCCGTCGCACCGCCGCGCGGGGCGCCGTAGCCCCCTAGTCGTGCGCCCCTCCCCGGCGAACTCTTCCCTGACGTCCACCGTCCTCCGGGACGTGCCGTCGAGGCGATTCGTGCGTTTCGTACGAAGTTCCGTCGTGACGCGCGCGGGATTGATTCAGAATTTGCGCTCCGTCGCAACGACTTTGCACATATTTTCTCGAGAATCCGACCGTTGGATCGGCAATTTCTTTACTCCGTAACAATCTTGGTATATCCACCTTCACTCCTGTCAATTTTTGTCCGTTAATTTTATCGTTTGATACATCAAAACCGGCCACCAAGTTGACCGTTTAAATTGTACTAAATTTGGACAGTTTTGCGGGGCCAACTTCGTCAGCTTGTACCTCCTCCACCGCAGCTCCGTTTGGCGTGCTACCAGTTCCTGTGCGAATCTGGTATAACCCTCTTTACCCCTCCAGTTTCGTTTTATTATGAGCTTGTTTGATTTGTTGAATTTGACGCCAAAGTTGGCCGTCCGAATTCGTAATTTCCAACTTGTAAAATTCCATTTTTGAACACGGGACTCCAGATTTCATTTCTGACACCACCAGTAGACGTGTGGCGTCGTTCTGGCATGTTTTCATATAAAATTTGTTAGATTTGGAGAACGTGGGCCCTGGCACGTTTTCGGTGCAAAGTGGGTCCCACATTCTGGGTCAACAGGACTTTTTGACGCCGGCTCATCGAAATCCAATTTCGAAGATATCGTTGAGTTCGTATCGTCATTCTGGACTCGTTGACATATAATTTGCTAGGTTTTGGTGGACATTGGATCCGGCACGCATTTCGGTGCAAGTCGGATACCAATATCTGGGTCAACGGGTCATTTTGAGATCGGCTCATCGGAATCCAATTTCGGAGATACCGTTGAGTTCGTATCATCATTTTGGACTCGTTGACAGGTAGTTTGCTGAGTTTTGAGAACTTTGGCTCCGGCACGTATTTTCGTGCAAATCGAAATTCCAAGTTCTGGTTAACGGACCAAATTGAGATCGGGTCAACGGAATTCAATTCTGGAGATACCGTTGGGTTCGTATTGTCATTCTGGTTTCGTTGAAATATAATTTGTTATATTTTATAGACTTGTTTTCTTGCATATTTTTTGGTGCAAAATGGCTCCGACACGGACACCATTTTGACCCAAAATTACCTTTTTGCCCTTGTATCCAAATTAGACCGTTGGGTAGGCTATCCTAGCTAATTTGACCATTCTGGACACGTTGGCGATGTTTATTTCATCGTCCGACAATGTTTGTTGATAATTTCTCTGAGTTTGGCCTTTTTATAATTAATTAATAACTAATTTTTATAATGTTCGTATTTCGGGATTAGTATAACGAAACTGAGCTCAGTCAATTCCAATGATCTCACATCGCTGAAATTGACAAGATGGACACGTGGATCACTATAATAAGATTATCAACTTTACCGATAATCTTCTTATCTCGATTTGCGTGACGTAAGTTTCGACGTACAAATAACGAAGTACACTTTATAATTAGACTAGAAATTGACCCTGTTTGACCAGAGTTAACCAGTTGACCCAAAGTCAACTGTAAGTCAACACTTGACCTAGTTTGACTAAATTATTGACCGGAGTTGACCTAGAGTTATTTTGACTTAGAAGAACCTAGGATAATGTAGATTGATTATAGAGATTCATTTATTACAACTTGAACACCTTGTAACCTGTGTTGCTTTAAATAGGACTCTATGGCTTCAGTTGGACCCCCTATACTTATTAGCTGTTCAGGTTATCAGGCGAGTACATTCTCTGATCATTTCATATCCTGCTTAGAATTATTTCCTGCATTAAATTACTTTACTTGTTACTGTCACATTGGTCACACAGATGAGTACTATACGGATCCCTTCTTGAGATGTTATCCTTAGGAAGCATCGGGTACTACATGTTCTGTGTGTTTCACTTACATGACGTATCACTATGCTTCACAGGTTCTTTGATCACTTGTGACATATATCCTTATGATCACAGAGTCTCCTAGAATCTCTTATCCTATTTACTGGGTATCCTAGAATCTCCTAGAATCCCCATTCTTGGGACTAATATGTACCACCCTTCGGGGGCTATTACATAGAATCATAACATAACCAGTTTGGATCCTTGTATACTGATTGGAGGTACGGGAGAGTAGAAGTAGACACGTGAATACTATCCAAGTAGTGTAGTATCAGAATCTCTTCCATAGTGTAGCATCAGAATCTCATATGCCATTTACATGTCTATATTGTACTCTGACTCACTAGCCACATGTTAGTTCTCTATTTATAGTAGATATTTCTATTACAGCTTTCTCTCTCTGTTTACATACTGCACTTCTTTCAGTACTTGTATCTTACTTTACTGCATGATTATATTTTCTAACTGCTATGAACTGTTGAGATGTATTGTGCTCGCTCCTGTCCTGACTGGACCTGTTGATAAATTTTACAGATGGCCTGGGATTGCCTGCTAGCCTAGAGGAGACACAGTAGAGGTTGTTTAGATAGTTATTTCATTTTGTCTGGAGTTGTATTTACTTTGTGGATTACTGTATTTGAGTTTTGAGACGTATTTCTGGGTTTATGTATCTTTGACACTTAGACTTCTATCTCCTGTATCTCTTTTGGATTTTATGTTTTATCTATCTTTATCATGCTCTACCTTAGATGTGATTGAGACTGTATCTGCTATGTCACCCCCATTCAGGGAGTATAAACTGCTTAGCATTATTTTGTTAGATGATGTGACCTAGGACAGCGTTCTACCGCCGACACTGCAGCGTAGGCTGGGCGTTGTTACGTTCTCGTGCCCTTACTCTAGGGTATGGGTCGTGACATATTTTTAGTGGTGGCCCATGCAGGTCGAGTTTATGTAGTGGTATTCGAACTAGAGTACCACTACAGCCTGCAGTAGGAATAGGATATATTTTGAAGATACTCAATCATAATTAGGATCCCTTGAGAGATTCCTGGGACGACCCTTGAGAATCTTGTTTAACTCCGATTTGAAAACTCTTTTTCCTTGATTTGATTTATCTTTACTTTCTGTTGTTGAATTTGATTTTGATGTATTGTTATTGAATTTGAGTTTGTATTTATTGATTTTGATGAAGATTGTGGAATTTTGAATCTTGATGTTAGCTGTAGCATCCGAGTTTGTAGTTATATGATTTGAAAGATTTTATTCATTTTTGAATTTTGATGTTCGTTGATAAATTTGATTTTTTTTGGTATTCATTGTTGATTTAATTTAATTTTTGGCAAGATGAAATTATATAGGCTAGGTCATCTGAGTTTTGGAATCTAGTCTTCTATAGTCACATTAGCCAGCATGGTGAGGACATATAGTCTGACTTTGGATATATTTCTCGGGTGTGGGAATTTAAGGTTTTCGCAGCCAAGCTAGCGGCATCGCAAAAATGTTAAATACCATGATTCTAGAGGTATGTGCATAAGTCAAGGACTCTGTGATTATCGTAGCCTTGCTTACTAGTATGACGAGGATTTAGAGTACCATGATTTTGGATAGACGCATATGATTATCAGATTGTACCTTAAATGTTTTCGAACATGTTTTTTCTACTTTTGTTTCAGTCATTCAAAAAAAAAGAATTATTGTTGTTTTGTTTTGTTTCGCTTCTCATTGTTTAACTTAGGATGTAGCTTTAGCTGTTTTTATAAACCTTGTGTAACTTCTTGCTATGAGTTTTTCATAATACAATGAATCGATGATTTTGCTAAAGGCCTCATGTTGGATTGATATTTTAGCTCTGGGTTTCAAAAGGGTTCCTTCTTTTAGACAAATAAGCAAACAGATTTTATTGTTATTTCTTTCTTGCTATTATTCCTGTATTAAATAATAATAATAATAAAACTGTCTTGGTTACGTCAATCACCTACTTTGTAATCTTGGTAGGAATCTAATTGTTGGACTTAATGTAGAATTAAATTTTTATACTGGGACGTGAGAATCTATATATATGAATATATATAGTGGACACTTTCCTGACACTTATGCATGCTACACTTGATTTCCACCTATCTGAATACATTTAATATGTCGTTAATGTTTAATTTTCAAAATCCCACTATTTCTGATTTTCTACTTTTTCAGTTTAAATTCGTAATTCAAATATAAATTTTATGATAATAGTTTTGTTTACATCACTGCACATGTATGTTATACATAGGGTTTCAATTCAAAAAAAAATGTGTTTGGTTGAGTTTTTTGTTTGAATTTGTCAAATCTAAGACTGTGTACATATTAACCTTAATACGGGATTTTAAATGTTAGTTCAAATTGTTGTTTTAAATGTAATATTTAGAGTTGTGTACATTGTTGTTGTAGGGATATAATGTTAGGTTTCATATTATTACATGATAGGTTGTGATAAACATTGAGTTGGTTTTGATGTGCAATTCTCCAAAATCCTGAAAACTGAATACATGTTAAGATTTTTACATTGATTTCCATGTTTAGTTCAATTTCAGATTCAACATGTAATATTGAACTGTATACATAGATAAATGTATGGATAATATGTTAGAGTTTCATTTCTATCATGTTAGGATGTATTGGGAGCATTGAGATTAGTTGTGATGTTTCAAACTCCTAAATTTTGAAATTGCATTATGTTAATATTGCACTGGTTTAAATGTTAGCTTATTTTCAGATTTTGTATGTAAATGCTGAACTAAAACTGGGTTTAACCTTTCAATACTAAGCTATAATCCTGTACAAGGACACACACACACCCTAACTTGGTGTACACTGTCATGTAACCTAACCCTTCCCCTCTATGTTATGATTATATATCTAGATAGATATATATAGAGCTTAGGCATACATGTTATAATATATATAGATACATAACTAAGTCTCTACCTTTATATATATATAGGGTTAGCCATGCATGTTATGATTTAATAGGTTGTATATTGTAGATTGTTAACCCATATGCCATGAGTAGTGTAACTGGATAGCTATTGTTTGAAGCCCAAATCCTCATATACAATTTCATGTATATTTCACCTACATACATGCCTACTATCTAACCATATGGACCTGTTCACATACACCCATACACACACAAACCACATAACATTACATAATGCTAGTTTTTCCTCTCTAACGCTCTATATATATATATATATATTGTGATTGGATTTCAATGCAAGTGACTTTCAATTCTTAACTTTTGAATTTAATTTTATGTACCCTTTTAGATGATTGGAAGTTACCTTTCTTTATTTTTTTAATGAGTACCAGCTTTCACATAGGATGGTAGACAGTCTTACAGTTTTGATGATTTATTATTTCTGTATCTTTTCCAGTTTAGCACCCTAGATTGCTTGTGTGTTTTGATACCCTATGACCATTTTGGTTTAGCATGACTAGTATACCTAGATGAGACTTAACTACCACCGTATGCCATGCCCCTGTATGCCATTTTTTTTATGGTATGAGTTGTTTAAGTTCTGGGACTTGATTGTGGGGGTTTGACCTAGAAGGAGTATGAACAATTTTAATTTTGAGGACAAAATTTTTATAAGGTAGGTAAGATGTGAGCACCCTGAATTTTGGGTTGGTTTTTTTTATTTATTTTATTTTATTTTCTGATTGATTGGTTTTGATAAATAATATATTCTGTGATTTTTCCTTAAGTGTGCTTTTTCGTGCCTTTGATATTTGGAGTGTCAGGGATGTTCAACTCTGGAAATCTTCTTCACGAGTTTTGGAGTGGACAGGATTACCTTCATGATGGTATATAGTGTCCCACTCAGACTTGTTCCCTTGTACTCTTTTTGCTTCGCTGAACTTCGGGTCGAATTAGACCATTTGATCATTAATTAATTTTCCCACTCTTTTCCTTGATCATTATTAGCACGTTACCGTGACTTTTAATTTGGGAGCGCAAGACCAGTCAGTTTCTTGAAACCAACTTCTCATGCATGATCTACTCAAGACGCTCGTCACCCATGACCTTCTTGTCCCACTCAGACACGCCATTTTGTGCTCCATTTGCTTCGCACAACTTTCCTGACACGTAACCCAATTTTATTTTACCCCACGGTGTTACATTCATCTTCCAACTTGATTTGTGGGTCCCCTGTCGACCAAAACCTGTCAGTCCCATTTATGGACATGGCCCACATTGAGCCTACTACCCGTCCGACACTTTTGTCCCATTTATTGGAATCCCCATGTGCAACTTATTTACCCATGATCATCAACACCTATTTTAATTCGATTATTTCGTAATATCTGGTTTTGACCCAATCTGGCTCCACCGAGTCCAGCCCAGCTTCGTGCTACCCTCCATCGTGACACTCTCATTTTCCGTGATATTCAATACCTGCTCTTATATTTCAAATATTGAGTGTAACTTTTATTGAATTTTAAATCCCAATTAAATCCAATCCCCCTAATTAATCTCCACCCTTGATTTTCCCTCATTCAATCATCCCCATTTATTTCCCTCACACTCACACACACCCCCTCCAATACTTTGGCCGGCCCAAGTTTTAGGAACTCCTTTCCCTCTCTCTTTCTCTCTCTTCAATTATTATTATTATTCATATCTCTCTCTCTCTCTTTCTATTATTTCCTACACACAAACAGCAGCTACAACACCAACACTAACCCGAACACCACACCTGGCCGAGCTCCTTCCTCTGGCGTGGCCTCGCCGCCGGCCACCCCTGGCCGAGCACAGCCCGGCCATCTCCTCCCCTCTTCCTTCTCCATTCGGCCATCACACCACCACCCCACCACCAACATAAAGTCTCCACCATCACCATGGTCTTCACCACCACCATCCTCCCTCCGGCCAACCGCCGCACCACCACCCCCATCTCGCACAGTCGCCGGCCTGGCCGAGCACGGCCGCGCCGTCGCAGCAGCATCGCGCTACCTGCACGCAGCAGCAGCAGCTGCACAGGCGTACACGCGCGCGGGCCACCGTCGTGTGTCGTCGCACCGCCGCGCGGGCCGCCGTGGCCCCCTGGACGTGCGCCCCTCTCCGGCGAACTCTCCCCTGACGGCCACCATCCTCCAGGACGCGCTGTCGAGGCGATTCGTGTGTTTCGCACGAAGTTCCGTCGTGACGCGCGCGGGATTGATTCAGAATTTGTGCTCCGTCACAGCGACTTCGTGCACATTTTCCCGGAAATCTGACCGTTGGATCGGCGATTTCTTCACTCCGTCACAATCTTGGTATATCCACCTTCACTCCTGTCAATTTTTGTCCGTTAATTTTTTCGTTTGATACATCAAAACCGGCCACCAAGTTGACCGTTTAAATTATATTAAATTTGGACAGTTTAACGGGGCCAACTTCGTCAGCTTGTACCTCCTCCACCGCAGCTCCGTTTGGCGTGCTACCAGTTCTTGTGCGAAGCTGGTATAACCCTCTTACTACCCCTCCAGTTTCGTTTCATTGTGAGCTTGTTTGATTGGTTGAATTCGACGCCAAAGTTGGTCGTTCAAATTCGTAATTTCCAACTTGTAAAATTCCATTTTTGAACACGGGACTCCAGATTTCATTTCTGACACCACCAGTAGACGTGTGGCGTCGTTCTGGCATATTTTTATATAAAATTTGTTAGATTTGGAGAACGTGGGCCCTGGCACGTTTTTCGGTACAAAGTGGGTCCCACATTCTGGGTCAACGGGACTTTTTGACGTCGGCTCATCAGAATTCAATTCCGGAGATACCGTTGAGTTCGTATCGTCATTCTGGACTCATTGACATATAATTTGCTAGGTTTTGGTGGACATTGGATCCGGCACGCATTTCGGTACAAGTCGGATCCCAATATCCGGGTCAACGTATCATTTTGAGATCGGCTCATCGGAATCCAATTCCGGAGATACCGTTGAGTTCGTATCATCATTCTGGACTCGTTGACAGGTAGTTTGCTGAGTTTTGAGAACTTTGTCTCCGACACGTATTTCCGTGCAAACCGGAATTCCAAGTTCTGGTCAACGGACCAAATTGAGATCGGGTCAACGAAATCCAATTCTGGAGATACCGTTGGGTTCGTATCGTCATTCTGGTTTCGTGGACATATAATTTGTTATATTTTATAGACTTGTTTTCTTGCACGTTTTTCGGTGCAAAACGGCTCCGACACGGACACCGTTTTGACCCAAAATTACCTTTTTGCCTTTGTGTCCAAATTGGACCGTTGGATAGGCTATCCTAGCTAATTTGACCATTTTGGACACGTTGGCGATGTTTATTTCATCGTCCGACAATGTTTGTTGATAATTTCTCTGAGTTTGGCCTTTTATAATTAATTAATAACTAATTCTTATAATGTTCGTATTTCAGGATTAGTAAAACGAAACTGAGCTCAATCAATTCCAGTGATCTCACATCGCTGAAATTGACAAGATGGACACGTGGATCACTATAATAAGATTATCAACTTTACCGATAATCTTCTTATCTCGATTTACGTGACGTAAGTTTTGACGTACAAATAACGAAGTACACTTTATAATTAGACTAAAAATTGACCCTATTTGACCAGAGTTGACCAGTTGACCCAAAGTCAACTGTAAGTCAACACTTGACCTAGTTTGACTAAATTATTGACCGGAGTTGACCTAGAGTTATTTTGACTTAGAAGAACCTAGGATAATGTAGATTGATTATAGAGATTCATTTATTACAACTTGAACACCTTGTAACCTGTGTTGCTTTAAATAGGACTCTGTGGCTTCAGTTGGACCTCCTATACTTATCAGTTGTTCAGGTTATCAGGCGAGTATATTCTCTGATTATTTTATATCCTGCTTAGAATTATTTCCTGCATTAAATTACTTTACTTGTTACTGTCACATTGGTCACACGGATTAGTACTATACGGATCCCTTCTTGAGATATTATCCTTAGGGAGCATCGGGTACTACATATTCTGTGCGTTTCACTTACATGATGTATCACTATCCTTCACAGGTTCTTTGATCACTTGTGACATATACCCTTATGATCACAGAGTCTCATAGAATCTCTTATCCCATTTACTGGGTATCCTAGAATCTCCTAGAATCCCCATTCTTGGGACTACTATGTACCACCCTTCGGGGGCTTACCACCCTTCGGGGGCTATTACATAGAATCATAACATAACCTGTTTGGATCCTTGTGTACTGATTGGGGGTACGGGGGAGTAGAAGTAGACATGTGAATACTATCCAAGTAGTGTAGTATCAGAATCTCTTCCATAGTGTAGCATCAGAATCTCCTATGCCATTTACATGTCTATATTGTACTCTGACTCACTAGCCACATGTTAGTTCTCTATTTATAGTAGATATTTCTATTACAGCTTTCTCTCTCTGTTTACATACTGCACTTATTTCAGTACTTGTATCTTACTTTACTGCATGATTATATTTTCTAACCTGCTATGAACTGTTGAGATGTATTGTGCTCGCTCCTGTCCTGACTGGACCTGTTGATAAATTTTACAGATAGCCTGGGATTGCCTGCTAGCCTAGAGGAGACACAGTAGAGGTTGTTTAGATAGTTATTTCATTTTGTCTGGAGTTGTATTTACTTTGTGGATTATTGTATTTGAGTTTTGAGACGTATTTTTGGGTTTATGTATCTTAGACACTTAGACTTCTATCTCATGTATCTCTTTTAGATTTCATGTTTTATCTATCTTTATCATGCTCTACCTTAGATATAATTGAGACTGTATCTGCTATGTCACCCCCATTCGGGGAGTATAAACTGCTTAGCATTATTTTGTTAGATGATGTGACCTAGGACAGCGTTCTACTACCGACACTGCGGCGTAGGCTGGGCGTTGTTACGTTCTCGTGCCCTTACTCTAGGGTGCGGGTCGTGACAGTCTTGCAGCGACGAAGTCACATCACTGGTTTTTTTAATTAGTGACGTTTATCGATGTGTCGTTGCTAAACAACGACGTCAAAATTCCTTGCTAAACATCGTAGATTTAGCGACAAATATAGCGACATTTTGGTACAAAAATGCTGACATGGCAAACCTTGCCAAGTCAGCTGTGTAGCAATGTTTTGCGACAACGTTAGCGACGTCTGGCTTCCAAAGGCTGATGTGACAAACTTTGCCATGTCAGCTTGGTAGCGACGTCCTCTAGATGTTAGCAACGTCAACGATACAGGGTAGCAATATTCTAATACACATTTAGCGACGTCATGATATGTCGCAGAACGTCGCTAAATGTTGCTAAACTGTAAAAAAATAGAAAAAATAGAAAGCAGTTTGTTTTCCAACCAAAATTTGCTTGTGGTTATGAAATCACAGTTTATAAAAAGTAGACCTGGAGCAACCCTTCGTTGAATTCTCTGGGTTCGTCGTCCCCTTCAGTAGAACACTCAACACCGAAAAAGCATATAGAGTTATAAATATAGATAATAAAGTAAATAAATAAAGTTGCATTAAATTAAATATATATAATATGACATCAAATACTGTCCAATAAAGACCCAAGAATAGGCTATCACATCACATCACATACAACACATCAAATACTATCATAAAAGTCCAAAATAAATACATGAAGATCCAAAAATGGGCCAGCACACAAACAACCAAGCACAATCTGTCTAATTAAGGACTACGGCTGATCAGGAGAAGGAGGAACACCACCCGCACCACTGGGATAGAAGGAAATCATAATGCTCATGTGAAAGCGTCACCGATGACGACAAAGGAAGCAGTGTATTCGATAGAGTCTGTGTCGATATCGGCAGACCAAAAGAACGTGTCTGCTTGTAATGCCTGTGGTTCGTATTACGTATTTCTGGAATACGTATACGTATTTATTTTTGTATTGCATGATTTCCTTGCTTAATTTCTCCCTGGGCTTGGTTTATTCTTGGTTAGGGTTGGCTTGGTTCGGTTTGGGATTGCTCTTGGTTTATCATGAACCAAGGGGTAAACCCCCTACCTACCACCACCATCCCCCTTTATAACCCACCTAACTTTTCTCTCTCCTCCACTTTCTCATTAACTCTTCTTCCTTCTCCATTAAACCCACCACCAACCAAGAACACCCCTTAGGCAAGTGCAACTTGCTTCCACAAGGGAGCCCATTTTTATTGTTCCATTAGCTTCTCCTCATGTTTCTAAGACACATTAGAACTTGTCATTTTCCATTTTGAGGCTTTAATTTTTGTAGATCTAGAAATTAGTTATTTTTAGATTTTGGTGGTTTTGATCTATCAAACTTCTTTGTTTTCAAGTTTTGATGGTTCCATGTTGTAGAGAATTTTATTCTACCCAATTTTGACCTTTGAAAAGTTGGATTTGGACTTATTTTGACCAAGTTATGGACTTTTGAAGCTTTGGATTCAAACTATTGAGTTCTTGCTGATTTGGAGAAGACAGTGAGCAGTGTGTGCGAGCTTTTTAGCTTGTGCCACTGAGTTGCGCACGCTCTTTAGCGCAGCTCAGTCTGACTCATACGCTGCCTTGACAAGGAGTCGTATGGACCTCATACGCTGCCTTGATGAGGAGTCGTATGGAGTACATACGCTGCCTTGAAGAGGAGTCGTATGGAGTCCATACGCTGCCTTTTGGAGACGTATGTCTTGTATACGCTGACTTGAGCGTAGCCTGACTTGAGCGTAGCCTGACTTGAGCGTAGCCTGACTTGAGCGCAGTCTGACTCAGGCGCAACCTGATGTTTAGGCGCAACTGGACCTGACCCTACTTACCCTGGATCTTCTATAGCCCTGTATATTGATATTTTATTAGATATTTAACGTCCATTTTATATCCTTACGCCTTTTGTCCTGAACTTGATAATCACGAATTTACTTGATATGTTTGGAATTGATAATTGAGCATAACGTGATAGTGACCCGTAGTGGTGCACTCCTGACATAATAACCTGACATGACCTGATAGTGGCCCGTCGTGGCGTACTCCTGACAAGTACACTTGGCATGATAACCTGACATGATTATCTCGAATAGCTGTTGCGACGGCTACCTGACATGACGTGACCTGTATAATTAATCTGGACACCGTGGGCGATTGTGTTTGTATAAATAAACCAGTCCTGTCTTGCATCATGTCTAGGACAGGGACTCCTGAGTACCACGGTCAGGAGTACCTACTAAAATAGACTAAGGCTAATAACTAGATTAATACATTAGTCATGACGAGATTTCCCAGCTACAGGCAATCCCGTTACCTGGGCACGCCTTGGGATCTGTAGCCTGCCGTTGAGTAGGGCACATTTCCAGCACACTGTCATGTGTTGCCCCCTTCAAGCTACCTAAGGGTACACTCATTTTCTGGACGATGTACCCACCTGAATTCAACTCTAATCTTTTAACCCGGGTAACTTGGATGGTCTGCAGGGCTTGTGGCTGTGGAATAATCTTACTGCATCTTGTTAGTAATTAGGCTTATGACAACCCTAGTTAGTTAGAGTTGTAGAAGCATGAAAAAGAAGGAATCTTTCTTTTAATCCCACATCGGAAAGGAGAAGAAGGGAGGCCTCATTCCACTCTATATATAGAGACCTCTTGCCTCCTTTGAAAAGGGACCAAAATAAATAAAGAAGAGGGAGCCCATTATCCAGGGAGCCCGTTCGAGCCACAAAAGTTGCAGTATTCTTCTGGGTTGGCTGCAAGTTCTTCACTCGCTGTCATGGCGGGGATAATTTGGACTCTGAGTACTATGCGTCCCACGGGCTAGTACGAAGAAGTCCAAGGCGGCACAGGCCATGCGCCTCAAACGTGCTATGCCAGCAGTAAACCAGAAGCATGCGCTCACAATCATGCGCGCTGCTGATGGTAAGCTGTACAAGGTCGACTCGGGTGCTGCGGCGCCAGAAACGAGCCGACCTTCAAAGTCCTTGTCTCACTTGGGCGCATCTATTGCGTTCACAACCAAGTCGAGCAAGGCAAACCCAGTGGTCTTGAACTCCCGCGCCTCCTCTGGTTGTGCGTCTGAGGTCCGTTCAAGTCACTTCAAATGCTGTGGTTCCCCCACTACTGATCGTGATGCCTGCTTGGTATTAGATCAGGGGGCGCAGCACTCACTTGACCACCCCGGCACTTGGCTTTGCCATGCGCCTGAAGGGGGTGCGAAGGTGGCACTCTCACTTGACCACCCCGACGCTTGGCCTTGCCATGCGTCTGAAGGGGGTGCGAAGGTGGCACTCTCCCCCAACGATCTGTGCAACGTGATCACTCACAAGCGCCGATCAGGAGAGCCGACCAACAAGCATAATGTGCCCCTCACAGGGCACACTTGTGCTACGGTCGTCATCAACTGCTGCTACCGTAAGACAGTGACTCCACCACCAAGGCAGTCTGTGTTCCAACAGTTGCAACATGCTGTACATGTCTCCCAACGTATCACTCTGCCCCGTCTGAGTGAATCACTTCTTCGTCAACGTACAGGTGCATCTACCAGCCTGGGGCTATTATCTTCTGAAGGAGTTCACCGTCAAAGCTTCTTTGAACAAGGAGAACCGTCATCCACAGTATAATGTCTTGCCAAAGAGGAGGATCAGTCGAATCCATCTTCGTCGAGAAGTCAAGGGAGAGACAACAAGACTCTCTCAAACTGTTGCTATTCATAGGCCAGGGCAAATCAAACCCATGCGCCAAGTGGCAACCTTCCCGAAGTTAGTGCAATGAACTTGTATTTTTGATGAATGAACTCGCCTCTTCGAATTCAGCTAAGTTAGGGAGCCACTAATGCTCTGAAGAACTCAACAGACGGACCAATGAAGATGCGCCATGCACGGACGCGCCCTTCGGCATCAGGCGCATCACATAGACGCGCCCTTCAGTATCAGGCGCATTACAGAGGATGCGCCCCCACACATCTCCATGCCGAGTGGAACACCAACCAATGTGCCCACTCAGCTATCCATCGAACGTCACAAACATTAAATGCTGAACTGACACCAGAGTTGGCAGCACGCTTCCCAAAGTCTGAACAGTTGACAGCTTTTTCAGAGAACGAAGCGTCGGCAACGTCAGCATCATCATGACTCTGTTCCGACAGCTACTGCCACGTGGCCATCCGCATGCGCCTCTACGGCCATGCGTCCAAACCAGCATGCGCCTCTACGGCCATGCGTCCAAACCAGCATGCGCCTCAAAAGCCATGCGCCTCAGACCCTTCACTGATCCCTAAAGACAGAAGAAGGGTCTCCAGTTGAAGCTTTGCATGCGCCTCAAAAGCCATGCGCCCTAGACTGATCTCTGATCCCGAAAGACAGAAGGAAAGTCGCCTGCATGCGCCTCAAAAGCCATGCGCTCTAAACGGTTTGTAACCCCTAAAGGTTATGAGCCGCAGCCTCCTCCTGTGCCCAATCAAGGCGCAGCTCACCAGATTACTTCCCCCCACCAAATCCGAGATCTTCGAGCCATGGGTCGATGACACGTGTCCTTTGACTCAACTCGTCCAAGATTTCAGCAACAGAAAGATCTTCTCCTCTGCTACGTGCCGGCTCACAACAGCAGTATGAAGAGTTCTCCCCCTCAATCAGGGTACATCATCTACGTGCCCCCATCAGCAACTTCCACGTGGCGTCCCCACGCACCGGCGCATCCTACATATGCGCGCATGAGCAGCCAACCTGCCCAGCTATAAATAGAGGGATCATTTCCTTCTCACAGAGGGGGACAACACACAGAATCCACAACGAACATACAAGGAATCATCAGAGAGGCAGATACAGACACTCAACGTCTTCCTCCTCTCAGCAAGCTCCAGCACCCAGAGCAATCCACGCCTTCAGAGAACCGATAACCGTCGTCAGCCGGTCAACGGAGTCAACGCATTACCACTCGCTCCATTGGCACTAAGGACCCAGCTTAAACAAAAGTGTACTCCTAGGACTACATCTAAGTCCTACATTGTAACACTGTTCTGTTTGTATTAAAGTTTTCAATCAAACAATTTTAATGGCAAACAAGCTGGCGACTCTGCTGGGGACCTCTTTCTCCTTTTTCGAGAAAGTTGTGTCACAGGCCGACGACGTGAAGGTGGGCTCCTCCCACAAGACGCTGGTCGTGCGCCTCAATCAACAGGCGTACGAGGAGTTCATTTCTGAAGGAAGTGCGAGTCCTTCGAAGCGGCTACCAAAGCCGAAGAAGATCCGCACGGCCTGGGTGCGCAAGGTCGACGCCTCGGGCACCACCACTGAAGGGGATGCAGCAATCCAGCCTTCCCTTCCTGCTGACATTCTCAGCAACCAAGGTGCGCCCGCCGATGCAGCGCATCTCTTGGGGAAGCGTGCGGCCGACCACGTTCCCCAGCTATCTCCCTCTCAGGCGAGGAAGATACGTCGACAGAGCAGGGGCGCAGCCAATGCCCCGCGCATCACCTCTGATGCGTCACAAAAAGCCTCTGTCTTTGACAGACTCACTCGCTGTAATGGCGAGGAGAATTTGGATGCTGAGTACTATGCGCCCCAGCGGGCTGGTATGAAGAAATTTAAGGCGGCACGGGCCATGCGCCACAGACGTGCTATGCCAGCAGCCGGCCAGAGGCACGCGCTCGTCATCACGTACGCTGCCGATGGCAAGCTGTACAGGGTTGACTCAAGTGCTTCTGTACCAACAACGAGTCGATCTTCGAAGCCCTCATCTCGCTTGGGCGCATCTACTGCGTGCACAACCAAGTCGAGAGAGGCAAACTCAGTGGTCTTGAACTCCCGTGCCTCCTCTGGTTGTGCATTTGAGGTCCGTTCAAATCACTTCAAATGTTGTGGTTCCCCCACTACTGATCGTGATGCCTGCTTGGTATTAGATCAGGGGGCGCAGCACTCACCTGACCACCCCGGCGTTTGGCCTTGCCATACGTCTGAAGGGGGTGTGAAGGCACCACTCTCCTCCAACGACCTACACAACGTGATCACTCACAAGCGCCGGTCAGGAGAGTCGACCAACAAGCACGATGCGCCTCTTACGGGGCATACTTGTGCGGTGGTCACCATCAACTGCTGTTGCGAGGCGGCAGCTCCACCAAGACAGTCGGTCTTCCAACGACTACAATCATCGACACCTCTCCGACGTCGCCTTGGGGCGAAGGTGTCAGCTGAAGAGGAGCCAAAGGTCGCTTCATGCAACGTGGTCTCCAACTCCTCATCAATCCGGAAGACGACTGCCAATTCCTCGTCTTCATCTAAAAGCCAGCCGAGGAAAACCAAGGCAGCTGTCTCGACCTCTGGAGTGTTTGAAGGCACTTGGTTGAGGAAGAAGTCCTCGGAGAAAGCTGGGGGTAGCCAGACCCTTGTTGAGCCTCCTCCCGAAGAGGAAGATGTCCAAAGCACAGCAGCGGCGGATCTCCATCATCAAGGCGAGATTACTCTCCCTGAAGCCCCTCAAAATGAGGATGTCCTCCAGGACACTGCCGGGGATAGTTCTGGAAACGAAGAGGTCCTTCAAGATGGAGCCGAGGGCAAGCAGACCCTTGCAGATGCGCCTGTTGAAGATGAACTCCAGAATGTGGCTGGGGGTGGCCTAACACCAGGAGAAGTGACTCCCCCGCATGAGAGTGAGGCCGAAAGCGAAGCCTCAACCAATCCATCCACTCCTGGCCGTGTCAGGACAGTATACATGGCTGGGGATGATGTCGAGTCTGATGCGCCGTCGCAGGACATAGTCCAGCGCATAGACTCATTGGAGGGAGGACTCAAAACCCTCTCTGCCTCAATGCAAGCACTGACTCAAGCAGTGTTTGAGATGCGATCGGCCTTGATCAGGACACCTTCAACTGGTCCTGACCCAGAAGCTAATGGGGAGTCGAGTGTGCCCCTCCAACGGGCGCCCTCGGATACAGAAGCACCTCGGACCTCAGAGCCCTCAAACGCTCCAATCCAGATGGTACCTCCTTCCCCGACTCCTAGCTCTACGGAGGATGTGGTCGAAATGATCAAAGACCTGCGGAAGCGCTTCGAGTCCAAGAACAGGCAAGAGGAACGCCAGAAGATGGGCATTCCCCAGCCTTATCCCCTCGAGTGGAACAAGGTGGTTTATCCCCCAAAGTATAAGCCACAAACACTCACCCCATACGACGGGAAGGACTCTCCGCGATGGTACCTGACGTACTTCCAGTCACAGACAGGGCATCTTCCAAAGGAGGACGCGCTCCTCACCAGTATCTTTGTCGGGGCCCTGAAAGGAGTAGCATATGACTGGTACTACAGCCTCCCCGACAATTCTATATCATCCTTCGACGACCTGACGCGCCTCTTCCTCGACCGCTTCTACGACGGCGGGAAGGACATGACGATAGCGTCTCTCATAGAGATACGTCAGAAGGAGAAGGAAACGGTTCGGGCGTTCATCGAACGCTTCCGACAGGCTTGCTTCAGGCTACCTCCAGGCATGCCAGAACATGCGCTCCTCTCCGCTTGCAGCATGAACATGCTGCCTGCAGTAAAGCTCTGGCTCAACTCTACTCCTCCTCCTGACTGGAGCTCCCTGATCGTCGAAGCTGAAGCTGCAGAAAAGAAGGCGGCCAATGCACGTCTTCTGGGTGTCAGCTTCCCCGCCTTTGACGATAAGGGGAAAAAGTCCGCAGCTAACAGCTCTGGACGAGAAGCAAAGGGGAAACAGGCATTGACTGTTAATGCCTCAAAAGGCGCATCTGCGCCTACTCAGAAACCTCCACTGGCACCAAGACCCAAGGAGGTTTATTCATTCAATGATGACGATACCCTGCAACTTTTTGAGATACTGAAGCAGGGTGACAAGATCAAGCTACCGGGCCCAAAGCGGCCCGATGAAGTTAGGAAAGTGGACAACCCAAGGTACTGTCACTACCATCGGTTTGTCGGACACCCGACCAAGGACTGCTACGTCCTCAAGAATTACATCCAGCGCATGATCAATGCGGATGTAATCTCCGTCGACTATGAAAAGAAGACGGTGTCGGCCAATGTGGTTTCGCTTCAGTTCGGCACCTTGCCGCCAACTACCACACAAGATGGCGTCGTCCCCATCCCTAAGGCGACAATGGAGGTGGTAAACTTACCACCTACTCGTGACAATGTGAGTGGACTCACCCCGCTCACCACATCTCGAGGAGAGGTCCTCTGGGTTCACCCCGACCTCGTCTCCGAGGTGACTCAATCGGAGGTACGCCCTACCTCCAAATCAAAAGGCAGGAAGATCAAGTCTTGCCGTACAGTCTCTTCTTCAACAGAAGAGGCACTTCCAGTGCAAACACGTGCACAACAGAGCTCCCAATCCGGCGAAGCTGCCGCCGAGGTGGTGCCTCCTAACACCATCCCTGAAGAGGGTCCATCTAAACCCTCAGCAGCCAATAAGCAGAAGCAGGTGGAGGCCCGTTTTGACAGACCTCTACGGAAGGAGAATGCTTCGGGGCTGTCCAAGCCTCACAACTTCGACATTCTGGCACAATTAGCCAGTACACCTGCGCGCCTGTCTTTGTTCGAGCTCCTACGTCTTTCTAAAGATTCCCGAGAAGCTCTCTGCGAAGCTCTGAAGGACGCTGAATCCTTTCTCAGTCAGGTCAAGCAGCCTGAAGACCTCCCAACTACTTGTGCGCACTGTCATTGTGCGGATGAAGTTATCCCAAACATAACTTTCACCCAACAAGACATGCTGCTCAAGCATCACCGACATAACCGACCGCTGTATTATACAGGGTACATTGGCTCGGTTAAGGTGAGCCGGATTCAGATCGATCCTGGGTCTTCCCTAAGCATCATTCCAAAGGCGCTGCTATCAAAGCTGGGGATCCCGATGTACCGGCTGGCGCCCTCCAATACAACCATCAGTGGCTTCAATGCTAGCAAGAGCGAGCCATTGGGCAAGATCCGACTGAAGTGTCACATTGGCAGCCTCAAAACTGAGGTGACTTGTTATGTAGTAGATGCCGAGGTCAACTACAACATCCTGCTCGGTCGACCATGGCTGCATGAGTACATGGTGGTGCCCTCCACGCTCCACCAGTGCATGAAGTATGTATCCACCAATGGCGTCATCCGGACGGAGTTTGCAGACATCGATCCTTTCAAAGGGATTGAAGCCTACTTCACCGATTCCGACTTGTACAAGCCCATTGACGAGGAGGAAGCCAACGACGCTGATGATGAGGCAGAGACGGCAACAGAGCCGGACATGGAGCCTGAGGCGACTCCCGACGCCCCCTTGAAAATCCGACTGAAGGGGAAACCACCACAGAAGGCACCTCCAATGAGCATCAAGCTATCAGGAAAAGCGCCGGCTCGCGAAGCACCCCTGAAGATACGCCTCAAGGGAAAGCCACCTCAAACATCGGCTCCCCTGGTGGCAAAATTACAAGGGAAGGCACCACTCACCGGAGGCGCAACCGAGGCGCCTCTCAAGGTGCGTCTCAAGGGCAAGCCGCCGCAGTCATCCAAGGTGTCAGAGAAGGCTCATATAACCCTCTCAGACCCCAAAGCTGTGTTCGACTCTCCTAGTCCGCCCCCAGTTCTTACAGACGAGGAGCTTGAAGATTATATCTCGGCTGACGTAGAGGCACCCTCCTTTGACAATGTAATCCCACGGGATAAGATCTCGTACTTTATCAATAATAGAGTGTCTTTTAATTATTCTTGTCTTCCACACTGGAATGCCATGTATACATTAGACAACGCTCTATGGTCGTTGCAAATACAAATAACGACCGTCTACCATAATCAAATAGTACCGTCTCAAGGAGTCTTCATAGTCCCTCCACGGAGCCGAGACCAAGGCACCATCATCTCGGGCAAAGTCAAGCGTCGTCGGGACCTCCCGTCAATCGAGCCCGAACCTGATACCGGCAGAGTACAAGTCTATCGGTACACGGATGCGGCTAAGCACATCATCCAAAAGATGGGCTACGACCTGAAAAGCAACAAAGGCTTAAACTACGGCAAGGGTCGACATCTCCCTGTCCGGCTTTCGATGCCCAATGGAAAGCCACAGGATTATTATAATCGGATTGGACGAGGGTTAGGCTATGTCACGCCGCCATCAACCCCAGAGAGTTCAGATGCAGAAGACAGAGAACATTCCTATTCGTCCGAAGTATCGACTTGGGATTCCGATACCAGTATCGGATCAGTCTTCAGGAAAGTGCTGTCAGCTAACATGACGTCAGCACAACCTCAAAAAGGTGAAGGCGAAGACCAAGCGCCAGAACCCTTCGAAGAAGAACCCTGGGCCCAACGCCTAGGGGAACAATGGGAATCTCGTTTTGAGCTTCGTGAACCTCCCACCGAAGACGAAGTCGAGCAGATCGACCTCGGGGAGGAGTCTTCTTCCAAACCCGTCTTCATCAGTAAAAGCCTGGAAGGAGAAGATCGAGAATCTTTAATCCAACTGGCTAAAGAGTATATCGACGTCTTCGTCTGGAGCTATGAAGACATGCCGGGACTCGATCCACATATCGTAATGCATAGGTTGAACATCTTACCTGATGCCAAACCTATCAAACAACAGCAGCGACGCTTCCGCCCGGACATCATGAATGCCATCGATCAGGAGGTTGACAAACTCTTGACTAGCGGCTTCATCCGTGAGGAACAACACCCGGATTGGGTAGCCAACATCGTTCCCATCACCAAGAAGAACGGGAAGATACGAGTCTGTATCGACTTCAGGGATCTCAACTCTGCTTGCCCGAAGGACGAATTCCCGCTTCCAATCACTGATGTGATGATCGACAACACATGTGGCTTTGAGCGCATGTCCTTCATGGACGGGTATTCAGGCTACAATCAAATCAAGATGTTCCCCGATGACGCAAAACACACGTCATTCAGGACTCCAAAGGGTATTTTCTGCTACACAGTAATGCCCTTCGGCTTGAAGAACGCCGGTGCGACATACCAGCGAGCTATGAGCACCATCTTCCGTCAACATCTTCGCAAGACAGTCGAATGCTATGTTGACGACATCGCAGTCAAGAGCTGCCTCAAAAGAGATCACCTACAGGACCTGAAGACGGTCTTCGATCTCATGCGGGCGCATCAACTCAAAATGAACCCCGCTAAATCCTTTCTGGGGGTTTCTAGCGGCAAATTCTTGGGCTTTGTCATCACAGCGAAAGGCATTCATGTTGATCCTGAGAAGACCAAAGCCATCCTCAACATGGACCCTCCGAAGAACCTTCGAGAACTTCTAGGCCTACAGGGACGTCTAGCATATATCCGGAGGTTCATAGCAAACCTTTTCGGTAAATGTCAACCCTTCACTCAGCTCATGAAGAAAGGAGTCTCTTACGTCTGGACAGAGGAGTGCCAGAAGGCTTTCGACGACATCAAAGCCTACTTGACGAGCCCACCAGTCCTGGTAGCGCCAGTCACCGGCAAACCATTTCTCCTCTACGTCCGTGCCATAGATCATTCTCTTGGCGCTCTGCTCGCTCAAAACAGCGATACAGGCTACGAGCAAGCAATCTACTACCTCAGTCGAACACTCATCGGGGCCGAACACCTGTACAACCCCGTCGAAAAGGAGTGCTTGGCTTTGGTGTTTGCCATCCAGAAGACTCGTCATTATGTCTCGGGTCAGACAATTCATGTCATTTCCCGAGTCAATCCGCTCAGAGTCCTCATGACGAAGCCAGGATCATTGAACTCCCGGCTGGCTACATGGGCGATCTTACTAATACCGTACAACATGGTGTTTGTGTCCTAAAAAGCTGTTAAGGGTGAAGCTCTGGCTGACTTTTTAGCTGCACACCCCATCCCAGAATCCTCAAAACTCTATGAAGATATCCCGGATGAGGTCCAAGAATCCAACGTCACCGAGGGAAGCCCCGTTTGGCGGATGTTCTTCGACGGCGCTTCGAGAACAGGCCCTAAAGGCCAAATCATCGCAGGAGTGGGGGTAGTCTTAGTCTCCCCTGATCAGCTGGTCATCCAGCGTGCGTACTCTCTTTCGAAGCCGTGCTCCAACAACGTTGCTGAGTACAACGCACTCGTCATGGGACTCCAACTCGTACAACAGCTGGGGGTCGACCATCTGGAAGCTTACGGCGACTCAAAACTCGTCGTAAACCAGGTTCGGGGACAATACGAAGTTCGCCATGAAGATTTAATCCCTTATCATGAAGTCGTATTGAACATCATTTCAACCTTCACCGGGTTCTTCATTGAACATGTCCCCCGTTTACAAAACTTGGAGGCCGATGCTCTGGCTGGCCTCGCAGCCTCATTAGCAGCGCCCTTTGGGACTCAACACTATATCACGGTAACAGGACGAGATCTGATTTGTCCCAGAAATAATCTATGCTTGCAGGTGGCTCACGCCATGCTGACAAATACTGGTGTTAATGTCCGAGACTAGAGGTTCCCGTTCATCGACTTCGCTGTCTACGGAATCCTTCCAGAGGACCCGAAGGAAGCCGTCTCAGTCAGGAGACGCTCTCTTCGATTCTACTACGATGCAGCTACCAAAATGCTGTACCGACGCTCCTTCGATGGGCTCCTCCTTCGATGCCTGTCCAACGAAGAAGCAGCCGAAGCTCTTCAAGAAGCTCATGACGGAACTTGTAGAGCTCATCAACCCGGTCCTAAGTTGCAAGATCGACTGCGACGTATGGGCTACTACTGGCCAACCATGGTTGCCGATGCTGTCGAATATGCCAAGAAGTGCCACGCATGCCAACTTCATGCAGACTTCATACATACACCATCGGAGCCGCTACATCCTACAGCCGCCTCCTGGCCCTTCGAAGCCTGGGGCATGGACATTGTAGGGCCAATCACCCCTCCTTCATCGAGAGGACACCGTTTCATCCTGGCCATCACCGACTACTTCTCCAAATGGGCGGAAGCAGTTCCACTAGCAGAAGTAAAAAGCTCCAGGGTGGTCAGCTTTATCAAACACCATGTCATTTACCGTTTCGGAGTGCCCCGGCGGATCATCCATGACAATGGTCCTCAGTTTATCAGCCACATTTTCAGCAGGTTCTGTGACAAGAATCGCATTCAGAACGTGGCCTCAACCACCTACAATCCGGCAGCAAACGGATTGGCTGAGGCATTCAACAAAACTATCGTTAGGCTGCTCAAAAAGGTCGTATCATCCAACAAATACGACTGGGACGAAAAGCTTGGCGAATGCCTTTGGGCCTACCGCACAACGGTACGGACCCCAACAGGCAACACTCCATTCTTCCTAGTCTACGGGAGCGAGGCAGTACTGCCTCTCGAGATACAGATACCTTTGCTCCGCATAGCAATCACAAACGAACTCACAGGAGAGGACAATCAACGTCGTCGTCTGCGGGAACTGGAGGCACTTGACGAAAAGCGTCTCTTAGCTCAACAACGCATCGAGCTCTACCAAGCCCGTATATCACAGGCTTTCAATAAGAAGGTCAAACAGAGGACTTTCCAAGTTGGCGACCTGGTTTTAGCAGTCAGAAGACCAATGGTGTTGACCCACAAGACACCAGAAAAGTTCGAGCCCAAGTGGGAAGGACCTTTCATCATAGAGACGGTATACTCAAACGGTGCTTACCGCCTCGCCAAACCCAATGGGGACTTGTTCATGATGCCCATCAACGGCAAGTTCCTAAAGAAGTACTATTCTTGACATCCTCCAGACATGTACTTCCCCAAACAACCTCTTTCCACAAACTCATACGCCTCCGGAACCCAGCTGTTCCGTGGCATCTTCCAGTAGAAAGATAACCATGTCCATATTACCTCTGAGTTGTCTCTCTACACCCTACAAAGCAGAATCTTACACTTCGTAAGCCTACGCTACCCTTCATGTTTACCACGTCCACATTACCTCTGAGTAAACATCTTGTACAAACAACCCCTGCGTTATTGTACATTTATCGCAGAACTTCCACGTCCATATAACCTCTGAGTTGTTCAGCGTATCCCCCAGGATCATTCCTACCACGTCCATAATACCTCTGAGTAGGGAGATTCTATCATTTCGAACCCAATGATTGCCATGTCCACATTACCTCTGAGCAAACATAATGGTTCCTTCAAACTTATTATCTGTACCTAAAAACTAAGGTGCACAAAAGATAATAGGTCCACACAAATCATTAAGTTCATGACAATGAAAATGAACACATCACAGAAAATTGTGTACTTCTTTATTTCTAAAAAGACAGAGTAAAGGACTACACCATCCCCAGCAGAACTTCCATGTCCATATTACCTCTGAGTAGTTCCGCGTATCTCTCTCCATAGTCATTCCTACCATGTCTATATCACCTCTGAGTAGGAAAAGCTCTACCATCAATCCCATATTTACCACGTCCATATTACCTCTGAGTAAATATGTTGGTTCTCTCTCTCTCAACTTATTATCTGTACCTAAAACCAAGGTGCGCCATGGATGATAAGTCCACATAAATTCCCCAGTAGAAGTACCCAAACCTATCATGTCCATACTACCTCTGATAGGATTGTCACACCTAAACAGCTCTACCATTCATGCTTCTTGTTCAAAGTATTTCAAAACTTGTCCAAAAGTTTTAAAAACTTTGAAGGGGGTCTTGTAGAAGCATGAAAAAGAAGGAATCTTTCTTTTAATCCCACATCGGAAAGGAGAAGAAGGGAGGCCTCATTCCACTCTATATATAGAGACCTCTTGCCTCCTTTGAAAAGGGACCAAAATAAATAAAGAAGAGGGAGCCCATTATCCAGGGAGCCCGTTCGAGCCACAAAAGTCCTTGTCTCACTTGGGCGCATCTATTGTGTTCACAACCAAGTCGAGCAAGGCAAACCCAGTGGTCTTGAACTCCCGCGCCTCCTCTGGTTGTGCGTCTGAGGTCTGTTCAAGTCACTTCAAATGCTGTGGTTCCCCCACTACTGATCGTGATGCCTGCTTGGTATTAGATCAGGGGGCGCAGCACTCACTTGACCACCCTGGCACTTGGCTTTGCCATGCGCCTGAAGGGGGTACGAAGGTGGCACTCTCACTTGACCACCCCGACGCTTGGCCTTGCCATGCGTCTGAAGGGGGTGAGAAGGTGGCACTCTCCCCCAACGATCTGTGCAACGTGATCACTCACAAGCGCCGATCAGGAGAGCCGACCAACAAGCATAATGTGCCCCTCACAGGGCACTCTTGTGCTACGGTCGTCATCAACTGCTGCTACCGCAAGACAGTGGCTCCACCACCAAGGCAGTCTGTGTTCCAACAGTTGCAACATGCTGTACATATCTCCCAGCGCATCACTCTGCCCCGTCAGAGTGAATCACTTCTTCGTCAATGTACAGGTGCATCTACCAGCCTGGGGCTATTATCTTCTGAAGGAGTTCACCGTCAAAGCTTCTTTGAACAAGGAGAACCGTCATCCACAGTACAATGTCTTGCCAAAGAGGAGGATCAGTCGAATCCATCTTCGTCGAGAAGTCAAGGGAGAGACAACAAGACTCTCTCAAACTGTTGCTATTCATAGGCCAGGGCAAATCAAACCCATGCGCCAAGTGGCAACCTTCCCGAAGTCAGTGCAATGAACTTGTATTTTTGATGAATGAACTCGTCTCTTCGAATTCAGCTAAGTTAGGGAGCCACTAATGCTCTGAAGAACTCAACAGACGGACCAATAAAGATGCGCCATGCACGGACGTGCCCTTCGGCATCAGGCGCATCACATAGACGCGCCCTTCAGTATCAGGCACATTACAGAGGATACGCCCCCACACATCTCCATGCCGAGTGGAACACCAACCAATGTGCCCACTCAGCTATCCATCGAACGTTACAAACATTAAATGCTGAACTGACACCAGAGTTGGCAGCACGCTTCCCAAAGTCTGAACAGTTAACAGCTTTTTCAGAGAACGAAGCGTCGGCAACGTCAGCATCATCATGACTCTGTTCCGACAGCTACTGCCACGTGGCCATCCGCATGCGCCTCTACGGCCATGCGTCCAAACCAGCATGTGCCTCTACGGCCATGCGTCCAAACCAGCATGCGCCTCAAAAGCCATGCGCCTCAGACCCTTCACTGATCCCTAAAGACAGAAGAAGAGTCTCCAGTTGAAGCTTTGCATGCGCCTCAAAAGCCATGCGCCCCAGACTGATCTCTGTTCCCAAAAGATAGAAGGAAAGTCGCCTGCATGCGCCTCAAAAGCCATGCGCTCTAAACGGTTTGTAACCCCTAAAGGTTATGAGCCGCAGCCTCCTCCTGCGCCCAATCAAGGTGCAGCTCACCAGATTACTTCCCCCCACCAAATCCGAGATCTTCGAGCCATGGGTCGATAACACGTGTCCTTTGACTCAACTCGTCCAAGATTTCAGCAACAGAAAGATCTTCTCCTCTGCTACGTGCCGGCTCACAACAGCAGTATGAAGAGTTCTCCCCCTCAATCAGGGCGCATCATCTACGCGCCCCCATCAGCAACTTCCACGTGGTGTCCCCACGTACCGGCGCATCCTACATATGCGCGCATGAGCAGCCAACCTGCCCAGCTATAAATAGAGGGATCATTTCCTTCTCACAGAGGGGGACAACACACAGAATCCACAACGAACATACAAGGAATCATCAGAGAGGCAGATACAGACACTCAACGTCTTCCTCCTCTCAGCAAGCTCCAGCACCCAGAGCAATCCACGCCTTTAGAGAACCGATAACCGTCGTCAGCCGGTCAACGGAGTCAACGCATTACCACTCGCTCCATTGGCACTAAGGACCCAGCTTAAACAAAAGTGTACTCCTAGGACTACATCTAAGTCCTACATTGTAACACTGTTCTGTTTGTATTAAAGTTTTCAATCAAACAATTTTAATGGCAAACAAAAGTATCAAGCCATAATTCTTGCTTGGCCGTGAAGTGATTGGACGGAGTCTAACCAGTCTAGTCTTGCCCTGATCCTGTTCTAGATTATTGAATGACCAGAATGCTTGTATTTATTTTACCGATAAATGGTGAGAATTCCAAGTTCTGTTCAGACGAAGGGTTACAACCCCGGTCCTTATTTGGTTTACGGGTTGTAACCTGGTTATCTGAATAGTTCCATGATTATCTCGTCGTATATCTTCCTGGTGTATTTTCTTTATTTCCAATTCTTACTTTTATTTATATCTTGTGCTGATTGCTGGTTTTAGTTCTTAAGTGAAGCTTCCTTTGTGGCACTTGCTCTTTCTGGGGTCTGACCCAGCTGGTTTTGTATGGCCAGATTTCGGAGCAGCTACCGAGGATCTCCCAACCTTCCTGCCAGATGGTGAACACTAGAAGGAATCCCGGCAACGAGTGGGTTTTATTTTGCTCTCCCACTCCCTTGTAAAAATATTCTTTTGAGGCGTTTAGCCGACGAGCACCTGTTTAGCTCGATTGCACTTACTTACTGTCTGCCTACGGGCTGTAACATAATTAACAGATCCTTGGGTTGATCATGTATGACTAAACTCTTGCTAGTCTTGACATTTTGTAACGACTAGCTTCATGATCAACTGAATATGTAATGTTTGGGACGCCTTACTATTGTATATTTAATGATCATACATCTTGTGACTTTTACTTACTTGCTTGTGATTGAGACACTAGGCTTGTTCATGACCTTAAGAAGACTGTTGGCTTGTAGATAAACCCTCATGTATCTAGACAGCCGTGACCGTATAGCGAGATGGATTCCATTTCATATACGTAGCTGGCTATGTCTGCCCCCGCTCTCCAGTATTCTGGTTCTGGGGCGTGACACTGCTCCAATGCGTCGAGTTTAGCATTATATATATCCAAAGCAGATGTCAGTCTCGTACTGTTATGAGCCATCACATCTTGTTGCCTCAAAAGCTGATTGCCTATGGCCATCTGTGTCCCATGTAGCATCGTAACGCTATGATATGTCCTCTTGTCCATCTCCATGATCACATGCTTAAGCGTATCAAATCGTGTATTGAGCGTCGCATCGTCCATTTGCGGCTAAGACTCGGATTGCTCTGTAATCCTCCTAAGCATCTCGTCAGCAGATCAGCAACATGTCAAACAATGCTCTCCTCGACTCGGGCCGACTTCTATGAGGGTTGTGGGGAACGCACATTAGCAGAGGGGACCCTGGATGACTGCTTCGCAACAAAGGCGTCATAGGATCTTATCACACAAATCAGCAACCTGTTCTCCTTTGGAATGATGCATCTTCTAAGATTCGACATGTACCCGTCTAAAAATTTTAGCCCCTGAATGTACCTACAAAGTCTTCCTTTATCCTCCTTGTCTAGGGTGAAAATTGTCTTAGGCTGCGTATACTTTCATTCCTTTCCTCTATTAAATGCAGCGCAGGGTCTGCATATATTTTTCAAGTCCAACATGGCCTTGGGGTCGTCTTTCGTCTTTCCGTTTACATCCATCACAGTATTAATTATGTTGTCAAATACATTCTTCTCCATATGCATGACATCAAGGATATATCTGATCAGATTGGTGCTCCAATATGACAGATCTTAGAATATACTTATTTTTGTCCAATTATGAGTGTGACCAAATCCATCACACTTGTGTAGGGCCTAAAAATCAAGTTGTGCCATGAACCTACTAACCAGTGATCAAGTTGCGCCCTAACAATCAGGTTGCGCCACTGATATGAAGCTCAAAGAACAAACTACGCCGCTGAACAGGTTGTGCCATATATCAGACTGCGCCCAGTCTTATTGTGCCAAAGTCTACATGGCGTCTGACATTTAATAGCCATCATCACCTGAAAGCACTAACAACTGACACCACAGTGAACGAGAAAAATCTCTTCAAATCCTGTAAATTATGTCGCTCGAGGAGAGTTGGTTGACAGCTGTCCTGTACGCTTTGTAAGTTGCGTCTAGACGCAATCCAGACAAAATCCTTAGTTGCGCCTAGGCGCAATCTGAATGACTTCTGCTCAAGCTGCCACGTGTCTAGGCGCAGCTCAATCAGACGCAGTTTTACTCATTGACTGAAGTTCGCACAATCTGATAAAGTTGAGACAATTTTCATCTCTAAAGCGGGATGACATGGCGCACATGCCACTAATCTCTCAAGACGTGTCTACTATCCTATACATGACCATGCGCATCTCAATCACATGATGCCACGCGTCTAAATACAGTTAGTACACGACTTATAACTGAATGAAAGTTGGTACAACAGAAGATTGGCGCAACACAATGTGGCACAATCAAGCCTCGCGCACATCAGAATAACTGCTAAAACAGTTATTTCCTGAACTCTATAAATAGAGTTTCCAATCATTGTTAAAGCATCACATACATACGCACAGAGATCAAGAACTCTTGCAAAATTGCTGCTGTATTCTTCAGAGGCTACAGTCTTCAAGTTCACATAGTCCAAGGGATAAAGTGATCGTCTTCTGATCAGATTACTACAGTTGTACTTCTCCAGAATTTATTGTACTTTGTATTATTCTTTCACAAGTTTGGAATAAACTTTTTTATTTTTGCAAACAAAATAGCGACTCTGCTGGGGACGACTTTCTCCTCCGACGAGAAGGTGACAACTCAATGTGATACTTCGTCGATCGACAAGACGCAGAAGACTCTGGTTGTTCAAGTCAACCAGACAGCCTACGAGAATATGATCAACACCAAGAGCAACAAGCGCACTGTGGCTATCGCTAAGAACAGGACTGTGTGGACTCCTAAATCTCCTGCAGTTGTTGTTGTCCAGGCGCAACTTGAGTGCTCAGTGGCCAAGGCACAATCCGCCTCAGTGGCTCCGGCATAGCCTGCTTCTGCTGCCAGGGCACAATCCACTCTTCCTGCTGCCCGTACGCAGTCTACTACTCTCTTGACTGCCAAGGCGCAGTCTGTTCAAGTCGTTGTTGAGGTGCAGTCTATCCATGTTGCTGCCAAGGCGCCACCAGTAGCCCGTAGGACTATGGCGCAATCCAAGCAATCAGCAACTCAGGCATAGTCTGCTGCTCTGGCGCAACACAAGGGAACTAGTCTTTTGGCTATTCCCTCTTCCAACTCTCCAGTTTTGAACTGGGAGAAGCAATATTCTAGTACTGCCACTAGACAGAACAAAGGGAAGAGTCCTTTGACACTTTCTCAATTGGCGCAATCCGTGCCTAAAATGGTCTTACAACAGAACAAAGGGGAACGCTTCTTAGCTAACCCTCTACAAAATAAAGGAAAGCACCCTTTGGTCTTTTCTCAAACTTCCCTGGTCTATGACTCAGAGGAAGACACATTAGATTATATTCCTTTAAACATAGGTCTTCGGATCTCTGATATCGGAAAGAATACTGATCAAAGAGGTATCTTACCTACCCCTATGGGGTCTGGTCAAGACCTTCCCACCTTGCAAATTTCAAGATCTAAGCAAGGAAAATTAAGGGTATCACAAATAGAGACACCTGGAGCAGAATTTTCTGATTTACGCGCTTATCTTAATAGGCGTCAACCAGTATCAACTTTGGTGAAACGTAAGAACCCTATGCCAAAGGCTAACCTATACCAGAAGCCAAAGTTTGAAAAGAATGACCCAACCACTTATGCTAATGAGTTGAGTACATCTTTGTACACTCAGGGAACAAAACATCTGAAGAATAGGAGACTTGTTCCTAACATCATTAAGGAATATGTTCCTCCGACTTCTTCTCGTCCTGTAGTTGTAACTGATCTTCGGCAACGTCTTACACAAAGACGGAAGATTACAGGGATGTCTCCCTCACCTCCAAATTATGCTTCAGATCGCCACTGCCTTCATGAAGTCATCATCAACTGTTGTTGCCAATCGGCTCGACGATCTGTCTTCGATCGTCTGAACTATGCTTCAACTCCCGAACATATAATAGAAGATGAAGACGAGCTATTATATGCTTCTGTTAACATGACTTCTCAAGGCACTGGGGGTAGGAAATGTCTAAGACGTAATGCATCCCGTAATCCCAGTCAACAATACTTGGATCGGATTCATGCATCCCCTTCACAATACACTAGATCGAGAAATCGACATTTGAACCAAGGTGTCTTTAATCAAGAAGATCTCCCCATCGCCCATGTAGGAGAGGACTCTTTTTCAGAGTTTGATGCAGATAGTGAAAGTTCTGAACAAACAATTTCATCAATAGCATCAAGAGAAGTGACGGCATATACCATTACGGAAGATCAAGACGCCTCTACTTCAACCAGTCAAGAGCAACGAATTGTTGCATTAGAAGACAAATTGAAGACCATGGCAGAAATGGTTGCAAGCATGTACACTATAATTGTGGCTCAACATATAGTGCCACCGATTGTAAACTCTGCTACAAATCCTAAGCTTATAGCATCTTCTGTACCTGTTAGTCAGGGGGTACCACCTCCTCAGGTTACCTCTGTGCCAACTCAAGCTGATACCAGTCAGTCTGGTGCTGGAGGTGGTAATTATCATGTTGTTCCTCCTCCTAACATTTCTAATCAGCCTACCAATTCCTAAACATCAGGGGATGCTAATGAGGCTGTGAAACTCTTACGCACTCAGTTTGAGGCCTTCAAGCAGAAGGATGGCCTACAAAGACTGGGCATAAAGTAATCCTATCCTACAGAGTGGAAAGAAGTTCTATTCCCTCCTAAATACAAGCTTCCAACCATTATGTTATTTGATGGCAGTACCTCTCCAAGTCAGTACATCAATCACTTTGAGTTGATGACTGATCAATTACAGCCAAATGATGCTCTCCTTACCAGAGTGTTCGTCGGTTGTTTAGCTGGCACAGCATACGGCTGGTATCATAGCTTGCCTGATGGTTGCATCACTTCTTTTGCTAGTTTCAAGCAAATATTCTTGGAACGGTTTTATGAGAGAGTCAATGACATGACAATGTCTGCCCTCATTAAGATTAAACAGAGGCACAATGAATCCATGGAGAGTTTTATTGAAAGATTCCGCCGAGAGGCACTCAAAATGACTTTAGGAACTCCATCTGTTGTAACAATAGACACTTGCAAATCAAACTTGTTGCCTATTATCAGTATGTGGACGGGATCTACACAATTCCTGGATTGGCCTTCTTTTATTGTGAATGCTAAGACGGCAGAGGTCAGTACCGAAAAGTTCAAACATATACGAGTTCTGATGACTCATCCTAACCAAGACGAACATTCTACACCCGTGGGTAATAATCGCCAGAATAATCGCAAAGGTAAAGAAACACTGGCCATCAATCTCAAGGGTAAGGAGTCTTTGGCTGTCAACGTCACTCAGACAGCACCCACTCCATCAGCACCACCGCAGAAGACAACTCGTCCAAAAAAAGAGTATTCTTTCGATAAAGATGATACTTTAAGTATCTTCGATTGCTTGATTAAAAGTAATAAGCTTCAACTTTCAGAGGCAAAACGGCCAGAAGAAGTGGGTAAAATTGATCACCCTAAATATTGTGTTTATCACAGATTTATAGGGCATCCAACCAGAGCATGTTATGTGCTCAAAGGTAAAATCCAAGAGTTGATCAACTCTGGAGCAATTACTCTTCAGCAGGACGAGAAGATGGTGACTGCTAATGTCGTTTCTGTGCAATTTGGTGACTTTCCACCACAACTTGTACAAGATGGTGTTGTCCCTATTCCAAGGACTACTCTTGAGATCGTGAATCTCCTACCTCCTCAAAATGAAGGTCTTATTCCATTATCGACTGACAGAGGAGAGATTATGTGGATTCATCCAGATCTGGTAGCAGAGTTTGAAATGCCTTACTTTTCTAAGCAAAATAAACACTCCAAATCTAAAGCTAAGAACTGCAATATGGTATCTTTTGAACCAGTAGCAGAAGAAAAAATTCTAATAGGCACTAGATCTGGGAAACCCTATCTTCGGGAATATCCCAAAAATTAAGAGAATCCTGCTCCATCTCCTGATGTTCCTCCTACATCATCTTCTCCTGCTGAGAATATACCATCTACATCCCTGCCGGTGGTTGAACCATCTCCTCATAAACCAACAACAGCAGACAAGGGAAAACAACCTGTTCGCTTTGACAAAGCATTAAAGAAGTCGTCATCTCTTGGACTCAAAAAGCCATATAACTTTGATATATTGGCTCAATTGGCCAATACTCCAGCAAGATTATCAATCTTTTAACTTTTACGTCTCTTAAAAGAAACTCGAGAGACGTTAAGTGAAGCCTTGATGCAGGCTGGCGCTTGTCTTACTATTCTCAAGAAGCCTGAAAAGGAGCCAGTCAGCTGCGTACATTGACATAGTGTATTTGAATTAATGCCCAACATCACTTTTACACAAGATGACATATTGTTAGAAGACAATCGTCATGATCATCCTCTCTACTTCACAGGATATGTAGATACCATGAAAGTCGATCGCATTTTGATTGACCCCGGGTCTGCACTTAGCATCATGCCGAAATATTTGTTAGATGCTTTAAAAATCCCAGTGCATAACCTCTCTACAACTATCACTACCATCTTGGGGTTCAATCAAGGAAGAAGTAAACCTTTGGAGAAGATACGTCTAAAACTTTAAATTGGCAATCTTCGTACGAAGGTAACTTTCTATGTTATTGACAATCATGGTTCATACAATATTTTGTTAGGAAGGCCATTCCTCCATGAACACAATATTGTACCTGCTACTCCCCACCAATGTTTCAAATATGTGGATGGTAATGGAGAAGTCCAAAAAGAGGTTGCAGATCTGAATCCTTTCAAAGAGTTGAAGCATACTGCAACGATTCTCGCATGTATAAGGAGGAGTTCATGAAGGTGGTACTAGCAATGGACACAGATGAAGAACAAAAAAATGTGCCGGATAATACATTGGTGATCCCGGTTAAAAGATGTACCTCTTGTCCTCAGTCTTCCAAACCACTGACAATCTATCTTCCTTTCCATGAGAAGCAGCCCAAGGGTGATAGTCAGGAACAAAGGGAGCTCGCCTCTTCTGAGCCGCTTGTAATCGATCTTCGTCGCAAGAGGCCCCCTCCGCCTTCTCGTTCTTCTTCTCCCCCTCTTGTCATCAATCTGACTAAGCCTGCTAAGGCTAAAGTTCCTGTTGTAAATGATGGTGTAAAAATTAATAAAGCATCTCCTTTGAAGTATACTGATGTCTCTTACTATACTTAATGTTATTTGGATATGCTAGATAGCTTTAAACCACTTACAATAGAAGTCGTATCACCTCTACGAAATGTGGTATCACTGGATTCAATACAACAGTCATACTTCTTAGTACCGTCTCGAAAGAAAGATGAAAAGCCTATATTCTTCAACAAAAGAGATGAACCAAAAATTATGCTCTATAATGATAATAGAGATGATACAGGAAGGCTACAATTACGTCGCTATAGTCCACAATTCAAAGCAATCATCCGCAAAATGGGCTATGATTTCAAAACTGGCCTCAACAACGGTAAAGGAAGGCGAACTCCTCTTCGTATTGCTGTTCCAAAAGGAAAATCACAATAATACTACAGTAAAACGAAAGGGGACTAGGTTATGCTTCACCACTTCCAACTCCAGAACCTTCTGAATCTGATGAAGAAGAACGATCTAACTCTTCTGATTCTATTTCATGGGATTCTGACACCAGCATTGGTCATGTTCATAGGGTGATGGTATCTTCTAACATGGTGTCTGCCAAATTTTCGAAAGATAACGAAGATGACATTAAAGAAGCTCCTGAAGTGGACCCTTGGGCACAGAGGATGGACAATCAGTGGGAACTTCGTTTTGAACAACGAGAACCACCTACTGAGGATCAACTAGTCCAAATCGATATTAGAGAGAAGGGCGTATCACGACCAATCTGTTAGTCCAATGATTATATCATGTTTTTGAATATGGCTAATCAATTAAGTTTAACATAATGACATCATTAATATTCATCTAATCACTATCATGTTGCTACTTAAACTTAGCATTGTCCTATAATCTTAGCATTGTCCTATAAACTTAGCATTGTCCTAAATGATCTATATCATATTGCTATGCTTGTATCATACTACATCATATTATTTTGTTTCGTCTAACATGTACTTGCAGACAAGCAGTAAGCATGATCAAAACAGGACATATACAACAAAGAATTATTGATGGGCCAAAGACGACATAATACAAGAAGATTTCTCTGAACCGCCTAACGACCTATCTGGGGCCTCGCATCGGGGGTTCCGCTGCCCGGTCAGCGGACAGGGGTAGAGGGGGCAGCGCCCCCCGTCAGGAGTTCGGGGGCGCAGCTCCAAAAGGTATTCAGATTTTCAGATCTGTTTATCTTTGGACGACTGCCGTCAAAGAAAAATACGTCTTCAATGTCAGAAAAAAGACGTCATCAAAAGGTCTATTGGTTTTCATATTTATCCTGTATTTTTCCTTTTATTGAGTATAGAAAAAATGTGAGATTGATCGGATCGGTACTGGCTTAGGTTTTTTCAGTCCACAAACAAAAATAAGCCTACCTACTTATCCCAAAAATCTACAATTCCAAAAAGCCCAAAAACGCAAATTTGGTCAAATTCCTTACTGTTCTGACCCAGCAGAACTCTGACAGAACTCTGACTGAGTTCGGTCCGAGTTCGGCCCGAGTTCGGTCTGAGTTATTTGAATTTTAGTTTCCACCAAATCTGCATCCAACGTTCGTATGCAAAATCCTGGCATTCGAACTCTGCCCGAACTCTGCCCGAGTTCGATCCCCCAGAAATACTATAAATAGAGTTAAGATTATCATTCATTATCAATCTTCCAATTTTATCTCTTCTCTTCTCTATCTAAAGTATTCTGGGCTTTTTAGTTTCATATATAAGCCTTTACGACTCTTAGCCAAGCCAGTACAGTTTCTGTTTAATCTAGAGTTTGGTGTTGAAGAGTTGTATCAGAGGCTGTATTCAGAAAACATTCCAGTTTTCCAATTGCCTTCTGGAGTCGGTCGTGCGCTCGTCACCAAGCATGGTGTTGTGAAGTCGGTCGTGCACTTGTCACCAAGTATGGTGTTGTAAAAGTTGCAAGCACTCAGTTAAAGCTTGTGCCATAGTGGATTAACAGCGAGCAAGAGTACTCGCGACTGGACTAGTCCTCTCAGAGGAAAACCAGTATACATCGTGGTGTTCACTGAGTTTGAATTCTTGACTCTTACTTTATCGTATTTTATTTACCGTCTTTTATCTGCCATAATTGTTTAATATTTTTAATTGGTGATTATTTTTTCGCTGCACACGTACACACTCTATTCACCCTCCCTCTAAAGGTGCTCAACGCTCCTACACAATCTTCATTAGCAAAAATCTCTCAGAGGATGATAAACAAGAGTTAATTCACCTTATTCGTGAATATATTGATGTCTTCGCCTGGAGTTATGAAGATATGTCGGGATTAGATCCTCAAATTGCAACTCACAAGCTCAATATCTTGACGAATGCCAAGCCGGTCAAACAACAACAACGGCGATTCAAGCCTGAAATGATGGATGTAATTGATGATGAAGTCAAAAAGTTTATAACTTGCAGTTTTATCAGAGAAGAGCAGCATCCTGACTGGGTAGCCAACGTTGTTCCAGTCTTGAAGAAAATCAAAAAGGTTCGAGTTTGCATAGACTTTCGGGATCTCAATGATGTTTGCCCTAAAGATGAATTCCCTCTCCCAATTACTGATGTCATGATCGACAATACATGTGGATTCGAACGAATTTCTTTCATGGATGGATTTTATGGATATAATCAAATTCGGATGAATCCTGAAGATAAGAAACATACTTCGTTTCGTACTCCTCGTGGAGTGTACTGTTATACAGTTATGATGTTTGGTCTAAAGAACGCATGTGCAACTTACCAGCGGGCTATGAGTACTATCTTTCGCGGTCATCTACGAAAGGCTGTCGAATGCTATGTTGACGATATTGCTGTCAAAAGTCGTCTCAAGCAAGATCATATTCAAGATTTAAGAACTATCTTCAATCTAATGCGCCAGCATCAACTCAAAATGAACCCCACCAAGTCTTTCTTGGGTGTCTCTAGTGGTAAATTTCTCAGCTTTGTCATTACCTCTAAGGGTATACACGTTGATCCCGAGAAGATCAAAGCCATTCAAGAGATGCGTCCACCACACAACCTAAAAGAGCTATGAGGATTCCAAGGTCGACTTGCGTACATCAGGCGGTTCAGTTCGAATTTATCTGGACGTTGCAGACCATTTACTCAATTAATGAAGAAAGGTGTATCTTTCGTTTGGACGAAAGAATGTCAACGAGCATTTGATGACATAAAGCGGTATTTAATGAGTCCACAGGTTCTTGTACCACCGATCTCAGGAATACCTTTCTTAATGTATGTCCGGGCAATGGATCATTCATTTGGAGCTTTGCTAGCTCAAAAGAACAAGAAAGGTCATGAACAAGCCATCTACTATCTTAGCCGAACGATGATTGGAGCTGAACATCGTTATAGTCCGGTATAGAAGGAATGTTTAGCCTTAATGTTTGCTGTTCAGAAGACAAGACATTACATTATAGCCAAACTATTCATGTCATATCCCGAGTCAATCCTCTTCGAGTCTTAATGAAGAAGCCAAGTACACTCAATTCTAGGCTTGCAACATTGGCCATATTATTAGCACAATATGATATAGTTTATGTTCCTCAAAAGTCTGTGAAAGGCCAAGCACTTGCTGACTTTTTAGCAGCTCATCCTGTCCCTGAGACATCTAAACTCTATGATGAGATTCCTGACGAAACATTGGAATCAAATATGATCTCAGAAGAATTTCCTACCTGGAGGTTGTTCTTTGATGGAGCTTTTAGAATTGGACCTGAAGGTACCATTGTGGCTGGAGTGGGAATTGTTATCGTTTTACCCGATGGATTAGCTATTCAAAGGGCTTATTCTTTATACGAATCGTGCTCTAACAATATGGCAGAATACAATGTATTGCTCATTGGACTCCAATTAGCCAAACAATTAAATATTGAATATCTCAAAGTATATGGTGATTCTAAACTGATTGTTAATCAAGTTAGAGGCATATATGAAGTCCGACATCAAGATTTGGTACCATACCATGAAGTAGCAACCAGGATAGCTTTTTCATTCAAAGGGTTCTTCATCAAACATGTACGTCGCACATGCAATACAGAAGCTGATGCCTTAGCTAACCTAGCTGCGGTATTGGCAGTTCCAGTCAAAAGACAACAAATGGTTGTTATCTCTAATAGAGAACTATTTTGTGTCAAAAACAACCACAACATTGAATTCAGCAATCTAACTGAAGTCAATGTCACTTGCGAGGACTGGAGAGTACCTTTCATTGATTTTGCAGTACATGACATCTTGCCAGAAGATCCTAAGGAAGCTACAAGTATCCGTCGTCGATCGCTTCGATTCTACTATAATCATACTACTAAAACTCTCTATCGAAGAACTTTTGATGGGTTACTCTTGAGATGTCTCGCTGGTGATGAAGCAAAACAGATATTACACGAAGCTCATGATGGTGTTTGTGGAGCACATCAGCCTGGTCCTAAACTTCAAGATCGTATTCGACGTATGGGCTACTACTGGCCCTCTATGGTATCAGATGCTATTAACTACGTAAGGAAATGTCGTGCATATCAAATTCATGCAGATTTTATTCACCAACCGTCGGAATTTCTTCATCCGAATGCTGCTTCATGGCCTTTTGAAGCTTGGGGCATGGATATAATTGGCCCTATCAATTCTCCTTCATCTAAAGGACATCGGTTCATCTTGGCTATAACCGATTATTTCTCCAAGTGGACAGAAGCTATACCTTTGGCTGAAGTTAAAACGAGTAGTATCATCAACTTCATCAAACATCATGTGATATACAGATTTGGTGTTCCTCGCCGAATCATCCATGATAATGGGCCATAATTTATCAGCCAGAAGTTTAATAGGTTCTGTGATGACAACAGAATCGATAATGTTGCCTCTACGGCCTATAATCCTGCGGCTAACGGGTTGGCTGAAGCATTCAATAAGACCATTATCAAACTCCTTAAAAAGTTTGTCTCTATTAACAAACGTAGTTGGAGTGATAAACTTGGAAAATGTCTATGGGCATATCGCACTACTGTCCGTAACCCCACAGGTTGCACACTCTTTTCTCTAGTATATGGGTGTGAAGCTGTCCTACCTCTGGAAATTCAAATTCTTTCATTAAGAATCTCCATTGCTAACGAACTTACTACAGAAAATAATGATCGTCGTCGGCTTCGAGAGTTGGAGGCGCTCGATGAGAAAAGGCTTTTAGCTCAACAGCACATCGAACTTTATCAAGCCCAAATTTCAAAAGCTTTCAATCGCAAAGTCAGAGTGCGAACATTTCAGGAAGGTGAGTTAGTTCTTACAGTCAAACGTCCTATGACTATGACACATATGAGCAAAGGAAAGTTTGAGGCAAAATAGGAAGGGCCGTATGTGATAAATAAATTCTTCTCAAATGGAGCCTATCAATTAACAGATATGGACGGCAGAGTCGCTATGATGCCTATCAATGGCAAATTTCTCAAGAAATATTATGTATAAAGACAAAATATACTTTATTTTCAGAGACATGATGTAAATAAAAGTTTATTTTTATTCAAAAGCAGAATGGAGTTACATAATATTAAGGACGGGGAGGAGGCCCCGATCCTTTATGATTAAATATATAGTTAGTTCAAACATCTCATTGTCTGAACTCACAAGAAACTTGCAGGCAGCCATCCTCAATGCCTCTTCTTCGGCAGTCTTCCCAGGCTCCACTAGCTCAGCAATCAAGTCCCGTCTTGGAACAGGAGCAGTTGAGCCTTCACCTCTTTCTTTCTGAGGAGGCACTGGAGGCTCAGCAGAGGGCATCTCGATCTCTTCTTCAATCTTCGGAGTGAGCAAATCTTTGGAAGACATTTTGTACAAAAAGGAAAGAAAGTGACGATATCTATGAAAGTTTTGTTCTATTTATAGACAGAACAATTAAACAGTCAACAATGAGAACCGATGCGACTTTTTGAAAGAAACCCAACTGTTCGTTCACTTATAACTGTTCGTTCATTTATAACCGTTTGTTTATTTATAACTGTTTGTGTCACGACCCGCACCCTGAAGAGGGGCACGAGTACGTGGTTACGTCCAGCCTACGCCACAGTATCGACGGTAGAACACTGTATATAGGGTCTGTAAATACTACGACTAAAACAAATAAATGTACCTGTACAGAATATACACTCCGAATGGAGGTGACATAGCAATACAGTCTCAATCACATATATCAAACTAAGGTAGATAGCACGGAAAGGAAAATACGATAGATAAAACAGGAAATGAGTCCAAGATCCACAAGTCAGAGCTATACACAAACATCCATGTCTCAGAAAATATATAATAGATACTACAACTGACAGCGCTAGCTGGCTCGCAGGCCAGGCAAACCTAACTAGCTAAGCTACTCAGGGTGAGCAAAATCTAGTGGCTCTACCAACAAGCCATTGTCTAAGTCTACTCCGTCAGACTCTACCCCATAGTAGGTCAGGCAATCAGCCTCGGAATCATCTGTAATATGTCAACGGTATCCTGTCAGAAAAATAAGCAAGTACAAACATCAACAGCAGTTCCATATGAATTGATAAATTCTATAAGAGACATTGTAATGAAATACAAGACAAAATCAACTGGAAATATATATTATGGTGTGAGTACTGAAAAGGACGACGATATGAATGTATATAGGGCGACTTGGGAACTATTCGGAAAGCCGAGTTACAACCCCTAAACCAAATAAGGACTGGGGCTGTAACCCTTCTCCCGAACAGAACTTAGTCACCACAGATAATAAATATAAAAGGTGCTTTGAATTATTAGTGCGTCATGTGATCGGCTTGGAAAAACATGTTCAGGCTTTCCATCTGACCGGCTACGAACAAATATCAAGTGTGAGCAACAAGTGTGAAGATAAGGCCGGTCACCATGGAAAGTTGTGAACAAGTAGCTATGGACAAGTGTTGAGTACAAGTGTGAAGCAACAAGTGGGTATTTTAATCACACAACCACTAATAACTCCCTATCCCCTAATAGTATAAAGGATCCGGACATAACACGTCATGACACGGGATTTAAAAGCAGGTGATAAGCCCACTCCCAAGTCCATGTCTATACAAGTAACAAATCGAGTCATGTACCAATATACCAAGTAATCCGGGAACAACATCTCATGACAGGATCCGACATATACTAGTCCGTGAAATATCGTGTCTGGAAATCAAGTAAGACACTACGACTGAATCGGATATAGCAGATATCAAAATAATAAAAACTATCAGTGAATGTACTCGCCTGTGGTCCTGAGCTGATAGGGTGAACAGATGCTCAGAGTGATCACAGACCTAAAATAAGATACTATGAGTCCAACAGGGCTAAACACTGAAAAAAAGAAACTAATTCAAGTCATGAATGCAAGTCTAAGTCAAAACTAGGTCAATCTAGGTCAGACTGAGTCTTACTAAGTCATACTGGCTCACACTGGGTCATACTAGGTCACTGGAAGTCATTCCAAGTCAAACTAGGTCAATATGGTTCAAGGGTTGACTTACAGTTGACTTTTGGTCAAAAAGTCAACTCTAGTCAACACTGAGTCAACCCTAGGTCGAACTAGTCTAATGTTGACTAACAGTTGATTTTCAGTCAACTGGTCAACTCTGGTTTGGTTTTGGTCAAATCGGGTCGCTTAAAGGCTAAGTTTGACCCTCGGTTGACTTTTGGTCAAAAAGGTCAACCGACGTCAAAACTAGTCTGTGAGCACCATATTTGATCATTACCAACCAAGGGAATCGGGTTCTAACTCTATCTTAGACTCCTAACACTAATACCCTATTTCTAAACCATATCATGAATTTACCCTCTCAACACTCTCACATTCACCCTCACACCACACTCTCACAAAGTACTCTCATATTTACCACACTCATAGGCTCTCCTATAGGTGTCCTACTAGTTTAGACAATAGGCTATCATATATGCCACTAGCTACACTCACTTAGGCCACACACACACACAACATCTCATAGATACACACACACACATAGGTAATTGGTGGGCTGATTTCAAGTGGTATAGGACTGATTTATGGGTGGTATAGGACAGCCATCTAGGGGTGTAAATATGGACTGAATTGTGGGGGAAAATGTGGACAAAGGATGGGGTTAAAGGGGCTGTGCATGTGGGGAAAAAGTGGACTGAAATGAAGGGTAAAAACAGGACAGCATTAAGGGTGTTAATGTGGGCTGTGTTTGGACTGAAATTTGGTAATGTAGGGACTGGTTTTGATGCTGTGGGGGGGGGGACTGCCATGGGGTATTGGTGGACAGCAAGATGGAGGGTTTATGGGCTGTTAGGACAGCAGTAAAGGGAGTTATAAGGGACAGCAGTTTGGGGGTTTAGGGGGACAGCCAAGTGCTGTCCCCAAGGGCTGTTCTGTGGCATTAGGGACAGCCATTTAGGCTTGTAACATGGCAGCATATAGGGGACTGCAAGGTGGGTTAAAGGACAGCCATGAAGGCTTGTAAATGGGACAGTTAGAGGGGGGTTTTTGGTGGACTATTTTGGAGTAAAGTGGGGGCTGTTGTGTGGACAGTTATATGGGGACTGTTGAGTGCAAATGAGGACTATCAAATGACAGCCACATAGCTGCTGGTTGGGTCATCCCCTCCCCCTCCTATTCACTCCAATCTCATGTCTCTATCTCCCACAAACACAACACATATGCACTCAACCCATACCACTCTAACATTTCACCAAACACCACTCCCTCACTCCCTCTATCAACACAAACACACACACACACACACATACACACACACACACACACACACACACACACTCATATGGCCGACCACTCTAGGTACCCACATCCCATCACCAAGATCACACACCACATAAATATATATCCATATATATATAAAAAAAAAAACATACATATATATATATATATATATATATATATATATATATATATATATATATATATATATATATATAACCATATATATATACATATATAGATAATGATAATATGATACATTATGATACATTGAAAATACCTTCTCTAAACAATATAAAATCTGGAATTTAAATGTCTAATAATTAATCACACAATATATATATTAAAACAAGAGTCCAATAGGAATTTCTCCACTTGGACACAAACCTACACATAGGACACTCCTAAAAGTCTCCAAAAGGACACGAAACGGACACAAATGGAGACACAACCATGGGGGTTATTCCTATGGGTCAAAAATAATCCTATATGCATATTGGGGTGATTTAGAAGAGAGATTATACCTTCCGGGAGAGAGATTCAAAGGAAAAGGCCTCCGACTCGACACCGACACGTAGAGATTCCAAAAGGACACAAACGAGCTCCGAATCCTCCCAAACTTGAGGAGCTCCTTCCTTGGATTGAATGGAGAGGGAAGGAAGAAGATTTGGTGGAGAAATAGAAGGATTTGGTGATGGTTTGGTTAGGGAAAGCTCTCTAAAAAAAATGGGAAAGAACAAGAGAGAGAAATGAAAGGGGAAATAATAAAGTGACTTGTGCCTATCCATGCCAAAAGTGGCCAGCCATAATGGTAGGTTTTGTCCTATTAGGAAAGGTCAAAAAGCCTCCTACACTAATCTATTAGTTAATACATGGAAGGGCTTCTAAGTCGGGGGTAGTTTAGTCATTCATAAAACCACTAATCCAAATTAATCCTAACCAAAATAATTAGCCTAGTCACTAACTAAAATATCTAACATGTGGGCCATGGCTAACTAGTGTGTGGGCCCGCTAAGGTCAACACTACCCCAGGTCCCCGATACAAGTCGAAATGAGCTGAAATTTGAACCCGACTCAAATAATCCCAAAATATTACAATAAATAAATAAATAATTCCAAAAATATGCAAAAGTAAAAAATGACAAAAATACCCCTGTTTCTGGAAACTGGGGGTGACAAATCTATCCACCTTAAAAAATTTTGTCCTCGAAATTAAAACCAAACAATAGTAAAATCTCAAATTCACAGGTCAGGGCTAAAAATTTAAAATGGTTTAAAATCTCAAAATCAAAACATGAATTAAATGACTTAAAAATTTAAAATTTGAAATTACTCTCAAATATAAGTCTATCCACCTTAAAAAATTTATCCTCAAAAATTAAAACGAAGCAAACAAACAAAAAATTCATGCAATCTGATAATCGTATGCGTCTGTCCAATAATCATGATACTCAGAATCTCCGTCATGCCAGTGAGCAAGGCTACGATAATCACAGAGTCCTCAACTATGGTACATACCTCTAGAATTATGGTATTTAAAATTTTTGCATTGCCGCTAGCTTGGCAGCGAAAACCTTAAATTCCCACACCCGAGAAATACGTCCATAGTCCGACTATATGTCCTCACTCTGCCTGCTAGCATGACCCTAGAGGATTCTAAATCTCATAATCGAGGCGACCTAGCCCATACGACTTATCTCAGAAAATATCACATCACAAGAACAAAATTTCATCCAACGATCAAAGAACAGATAGAATCGAAGTTCAAGACAGTTTATGAGAAAGCAATGCGAAAATGAGATCGAAAGATTGGAACCTGCTATCTGCTCTGCTACTACCTGAGTGGGCTCAACTGCCATGGCGAACGCACGCCCCAGCTGGCCTCCACTAGCCTGCCGCACTCTATCTTGGCCCTCCTGTCTGGCTGCACGGGCAGCACAGTCCCTCATCTGGTGATCTGGAGCTCCACAGAATAGACAAACTCCCAGCTTCAATCTACAGACCTCCCCGGTGTGCCCTATCTTCTTGCAGAAGGTACACTGGATGGCCTGCCTCTGGCCCTGGCCCTGGTGCTGCTGGGCACGTACCGGTGCTTGCTAAAACTGCAACTGAGGCTGCTGCTGCTGAAACTGCCTCTGCTGGAAATGTGGGTGCTTCGCTGGCCCTGCACTCGAACTAGCTCCAAGAGCGTCACTGCTCCTCTTCGGCTTGAGGCCGAAGTCCTCCTCTGTAATCTGTGCCTCCATAAGGATCTGCTCTAAGGTCGCATCACGTCTTCCAGAGATACGAGTGCACACTGCATGTACAAGACCCCTCCGGAACTTTCGGGCCTTGTACCCCTCATCCTGGACCAAACTAGGTGCGAACCTGCTCAGGCGAAAGAACTCCGCTGCATACTCGTCTACCGACGAGTTCCCTTGCACCAGACTGGCAAACTGTCCCTCTAAAGCTGTCAAAGCTACATCTGGGTAGAACTTCTCCTTAAAGAGTTTCCTGAAGTCCTCTCAAGACAAACCTCTCACTGACGCACGCGGATCCGTGCGGTACCAAGTCAGCACTATATCGAAGAACTGGCTCGCTGCAGACGTCACCCACAGACATCTCGGGACCTCTGCCAACTCCAGACTCCGCTGGACATCCTCTAGCCAGTCGTCCGCATATAGGATACCTTCGGTACCCTTGAACTCCTACGGGTTCATCTTCCTGAAGTGGAGGTGTGTACCGGGCCTCCCCTGACCCTGCTGCTGTGCTGGTGCTCCCTGAACTGTAGCCGGTGCACCCCTCTCCACTGCTGCCATAGCTAGCTGATGCGAGTTCTCCATGGTCTGTCGCAGCACCTCTGCCTGACGATGCTGTGCCTCTGCCTGTGCTCTCTGTGTCTGCAGCATCTGCTGCAGAAGGGCCATCATCCCCTGAGTATCTGTCGGTAACTGAGGCGGCGGTGAAAGAATGTCAGGGATGACCATGGACGGTCTCGCTGATGGAGGTGGAAAACCTCCTGGAACCGTCGATGTTGCTGCTCCCGCCGGAAGGGCAGGGACTGATGTGGCAGCTCCCTGAACTGTAGCTCCCTCAGCTGGAGGTGGAAGACCTCCGGGAACTGCCGCTGCTACTCCTGCCTGAAGGTCAGGGACTGTGGCTACTGCTCTCTCGACTGCTACTCCCGTAGCCGGAGGTGGAAGACCTCCCGGATCTGACCTCTCTGGAACTGTACTGGGCCCTGCTGCCTGAGAACGAGTCACCGTCATCCTGAAGATGAATTGAACCCAAAAGATCAATATGGCACAAGATAAGATATTATCAAAGGAGGACAATTGAATTCAAATACAAGAAGAATTGTCATGGAAATCAAAGATCAGAATTTTCCTAAAATGTGATTGAGTAACTCCTACCATACTCTAGATCCTACGTCCTAGTCGCAGGCTCGTAATTAGCGCTCTAATTTGAGCATCATTACGAGATCGCACTAATTGCGACACTGACCTGCATGGGCCATCACAAAAATGTGTCAACGGTATCCTGTCAGGAAAATGAGCAAGTACAAACACCAACAGCAGTTCCATATGAATTGATAAATTCTATAAGAGATAGTGTAATAAAATACAAGACAAAATCAACTGGAAATATATATCATGGTGTGAGTACTGAAAAGGACGACGATATGAATGTATATAGGGCAACTTGGGAACTATTCGGAAAGCCGAGTTACAACCCCTAAACCAAACAAGGACTGGGGCTGTAACCCTTCTCTCGAACAGAACTTAGTCACCACAGATAATAAATATAAAAGGTGCCTTGAATTATTAGTGCGTCATATGATCGGCTTGGGAAAACATGTTCAGGCTTTCCATCTGACCGGCTACGAACAAATATCAAGTGTGAGCAACAAGTGTGAAGATAAGGCCGGTCACCATGGAAAGTTGTGTACAAGTAGCTATGGACAAGTGTCGAGTACAAGTATGAAGCAACAAGTGGGTATTTTGATCACACAACCACTAATAACTCCCCATCCCCGAATAGTATAAAGGATCTTGACATAACACGTCATGACACGGGATTTAAAAGCAGGTGATCAGCCCACTCCTAAGTCCATGTCTATACAAGTACAAGTAACAAATCGAGTCATGTACCAATATACCAAGTAATCCGGGAACAACATCTCATGACAGGATCCTACATATACTAGTCCGTAAAATATCGTGTCTGGAAATCAAGTAAGACACTACGACTGAATCGGATATAGCAGATATCAAAACAATGAAAACTATCAGTGAATGTACTCGCCTGTGGTCCTGAGCTGATAGGGTGAACAGACGCTCAGAGTGATTACAGACCTAAAATAAGATACTATGAGTCAAACAGGGCTAAACACTGAAAAAGGAAACTAATTCAAGTCATGACTGCAAGTCTAAGTCAAAACTAGGTCAATCTAGGTCAGACTGAGTCTTACTAGGTCATACTAGCTCACACTGGGTCATACTAGGTCACTGGAAGTCATTCCAAGTCAAATTAGGTCAATCTGGTTCAAGGGTTGACTTACAGTTGACTTTTGGTCAAAAAGTCAACTCCGGTCAACTCTGGTCAACACTGAGTCAACCCTAGGTCGAACTAGTCTAATGTTGACTAACAGTTGATTTTTAGTCAACTGGTCAACTCTGGTTTGGTTTTGGTCAAATCGGGTCGCTTAAAGGCTGAGTTTGACCCTCGGTTGACTTTTGGTCAAAAAGGTCAACCGACGTCAAAACTAGTCTGTGAGCACCATATTTGATCATTACCAACCAAGGGACTCGGGTTCTAACTCTATCTTAGACTCCTAACACTAATACCCTATTTCTAAACCATATCATGAATTTACCCTCTCAATACTCTCACATTCACCCTCACACCACACTATCACAAAGTACTCTCATATTTACCACACTCATAGGCTCTCCTATAGGTTTCCTACTAGTTTAGACAATAGGCTATCATATATGCCACTAGCTACACTCACTTAGGCCACACACACACACAACATCTCATAGATACACACACACACACACATAGGTAATTGGTGGGCTGATTTCAAGTGGTATAGGACTGATTTATGGGTGGTATAGGACAGCCATCTAGGGGTGTAAATATGGACTGAATTATGGGGGAAAATGTGGACAAAGGATGGGGTTAAAGGGGCTGTCTATGTGGGGAAAAAGTGGACTGAAATGAAGGGTAAAAACAGGACAGCATTAAGGGTGTTAATGTGGGCTGTGTTTGGACTAAAATTTGGCAATGTAGGGACTGGTTTTGATGTTGTGGGGGGGGCTACCATGTGGTATTGGTGGACAGCAAGATGGAGGGTTTATGGGCTGTTAGGATAGCAGTAAAGGGAGTTATAAGGGACAGCAGTTTGGGGGTTTAGGGGGACAGCCAAGTGCTGTCCCCAAGGGTTGTTCTGTGGCATTAGGGACAGCCATTTAGGCTTGTAACATGGCAGCATATAGGGGACTGCAAGGTGGGTTAAAGGACAGCCATGAAGGCTTGTAAATGGGACAGTTAGAGGGGGGTTTTTGGTGGACTGTTTTGGAGTAAAGTGGGGGCTGTTGTGTGGACAGTTATGTGGGGACTGTTGAGTGCAAATGTGGACTATCAAATGACAGCCACATAGCTGCTGGTTGGGTCATCCCCTCCCCCTCCTATTCACTCCAATCTCATGTCTCTATCTCCCACAAACACAACACATATGCACTCAACCCATACCACTCTAACATTTCACCAAACACCACTCCCTCACTCCCCTCTATCAACACAAACACACACACACACACACTCATATGGCCGACCACTCTAGGTACCCACATCCCATCACCAAGATCACACACCACATAAATATATATCCATATATATATAACCATATATATATACACATACATATATATATATATATAGAATGATATATATATAACCATATATATATACATATATAGATAATGATAATATGATACATTATGATACATTGAAAATACCTTCTCTAAACAATATAAAATCTAGAATTTAAATGTCTAATAATTAATCACACAATATATATATTAAAACAAGAGTCCAATAAGAATTTCTCCACTTGGACACAAACCTACACATAGGACACTCCTAAAAGTCTCCAAAAGGACACGAAACGGACACAAATGGAGATACAACCATGGGGGTTATTCCTATGGGTCAAAAATAATCCTATATGCATGTTGGGGTGATTTAGAAGAGAGATTATACCTTCCGGAAGAGAGATTCAAAGGAAAAGGCCTCCGACTCGACACCGACACGTAGAGATTCCAAAAGGACACAAACGAGCTCCGAATCCTCCCAAACTTGAGGAGCTCCTTCCTTGGATTGAATGGAGAGGGAAGGAAGAAGATTTGGTGGAGAAATGGAAGGATTTGGTGATGGTTTGGTTAGGGAAAGCTCTCTAAAAAAATGGGGAAGAACAAGAGAGAGAAATGAAAGGGAAAATAATAAAGTGACTTGTGCCTATCCATGCCAAAAGTGGCCAGCCATAATAGTGGGTTTTGTCCTATTAGGAAAGGTCAAAAAGCCTTCTACACTAATTTATTAGTTAATACATGGAAGGGCTTCTAAGTCAGGGGTAGTTTAGTCATTCCTAAAACCACTAATCCATATTAATCCTAACCAAAATAATTAGCCTAGTCACTAACTAAAATATCTAACATGTGGGCCATGGCTAACTAGTGTGTGGGCCCGCTAAGGTCAACACTACCCCGGGTCCCCGATACAAGTCGGAATGAGCTAAAATTCGAACCCGACTCAAATAACCCCAAAATATTACAATAAATAAATAAATAATTCCAAAAATATTCAAAAGTGAAAAATAACAAAAATACCCCTGTTTCTGGAAACTGGGGGTGACAGTTCGTTCATTTTTCTTTCTTCAAAAAACCGACATGATGGTTCATTCATTCAGTGTCATTTCTCGAAAATCGAAGTGACTGCTCACTTTTCATAAACGAGAGTTCGCATTCTTCCTGTTTCTGAATTTGGTTTATTTACACCAATAACTTGTCACCTCCACATTTCTCCTTAATTTATTTTCATTATCACCACATCAAAATCAAATCATAAAAGAAGAGAAAATAATTCTTTATTCCTTCTTTAAAAATATAGATACATCTTAATGAAAATCTATTACATCTCGGATTTTTATTCTAAATATAATATGAAGGTCTATTACATCTTTAGATCTTCTTATTTGTTGGTGCCAGTTCCTTGTCGTCTCGACCTAAAGCAATGAGCCAGACAATGGAATCAAAACTCTAGTCTTCTCTCTTAGAAATACGAGAGGAGAACTACAGAGTACAGCAGTCCAAAGATGAGCTGCTGTTAATACAACTGGTGGAGAGAAGACGACCCACCAGGAGAACTAGGAACGAGATCACCATTGTGATACAATTCCTAATTTTGTCTCTCCACCATCCAACTTTCATGTGTATAGGCTCTTCCTACCATCTGAGGAAGACCCTTCTAGAACACAGAGAGTTCTGAGCTGTCTGATCTGAGTGTCAGAATTACGTGAGCTGTCTGATGTGGGTGTCAGAAGAATGCTCTCCATAGCATCCAGATCACCGATGCCAGTTTTAAAGAAGCTTGCCAACCAAACTTCTGCAAATAGGAACAAAGAAAAGAAAAGTCAGTAAAATCAAAACTACGCGCACATCAACAATGTGCTGATCAACAGACGCCTATCAGCAATGTGCGCCTACTCTCAGAAGCACAGGCGCACATCGACAGTGCACTAATCAACAGACACCTATCAGCAATATGCGCCTATTCTTAGAAGCACAGGTGCATTTCAACAGTATGCGTTAATCAACTGGTGCATATCAAAACAGTGCGCTGATCAAACCGGCGCATATCAACATTGTATGTCGATCAACATGCGCGTATCAGTAGTGCGCACCTATGATCAAATCTAAACACTGGACCACAGTACGCGCCTATTCTCAGAAATAGTTAGCGCATACCAACGGAGTCTACAACATACAGATTAGTACTTATCTTCAAAAGTGGCACAAAAAAAAACACTCATATGAGAAAACCATTTGATTCTTTGTTGAGACTTACCAACTTTCGAAGGTGCAGCATGCAAAAGAATAACATCAGGATGAAGTGGCGCAAGGGAACTTATGGATGATGAATTCTTGCTGGATAGTGGAACCTTGTGAGAAGGCATTTGTTTTAAGAAAACATGAATGTCTCTTTCGTTTTGGCTATCCTTTTTAAAATGTTGAAGAATGAAAACGGGCGCATCATTTTAGGAGCCTATTTCGGGAAAAAACTAAACAATAGGTGCCTAAAACCATGTAATGGTTGCCATGTGTCTCTCAGAGAAACAGTAAATATTGAATTCATCTAAGGAGTGTATCTACATACGCTACTTAGAATCTCAGCCACACAATAATGATGTCAGAAATTATAAATTTTATTATAAAGATGGGTGGACCGCTACAGACAAGGACGCAAGAAAAGAGAATTAAAAGTTGTCATGCTAAAACATCATTCCTTTTTCTTGTCTTCATTGGTCTGACGAAGGACGACGTCCAATTCTTGTATGTTGCGGATTCCCGAGCGACGCATCAGGTTAAGGAATCCCTCCAAATTGCCGCGCTCTTCAGAGGATGGCCCACCACTCGAGTGATTGAAGACGGTTGGGTTTAACCCGAAGCAGTCTAGAAAGTTTGCCGCCCTCAGTGCCGAGTCAGTCTCCAACAAATAAGTCGAAGGCATGACATCGGGTTTCGCTTCAGGAGACTTGATGTTGATGACAGCATTGGCCTCCATCTCCTTCTTAGACGTCATCGGAATTACAGAAGTGAAGAATAAAGTATGAAAATCAACCCCTACATATATATCACTAAATTGACTCTTCATATTCCTCATGGGAAACTGAAAAATCATCAATGAAACTCGGGAAGACGAAGAGGAGATTGAGTATTTTCGAGAAAGAAATTTAATTGTGATAACCGGGCATTAACTGGCGTAACTTGACTCCGTCAAAACTTTTATAAAGTTCAAAGTATTTCAAAAACTTTGAAATGTTTTTAAGTTTTGAAAACTTTGAAGGGGATCTTGTAGGGCCTAAAAATCAAGTTGTGCCATGAACCTACTAACCAGTGATCAAGTTGCCCCCCAACAATCAGGTTGTGCCACTGATATGAAGCTCAAAGAACAAACTGTGCCGCTGAACAGGTTGTGCCATATATCAGACTGCACCCAGTCTTATTGTGCCAAAGTCTACGTGGCGTCTGACATTTAATAGCCATCATCACCTGACAGCACTGACAACTGACACCACAGTGAACGAGAAAAATCTCTTCAAATCCCGCAAATTATGCCGCTCGAGGAGAGTTGGTTGACAGCTGTCCTGTACGCTTTGTAAGTTGCGCCTAGGCGCAATACAGACAAAATCTTTATTTGCGCCTAGGCACAATCTGAATGACTTCTACTCAAAAGCTGCCACGTGTCTAGGCGCAGCTCAATCAGGCGCAGTTTTACTCATTGTCTGAAGTTCGCGCAATCTGATAAAGTTGAGACAATTTTCATCTCTAAAGCAGGATGACGTGGCGCACATGTCACTAATCTCTCAAGATGTGTCTACTATCCTGTACACGATCACGCGCATCTCAATCACATGATGCCACGCGTCTAAATACAGTTAGTACATGACTTATAACTGAATGAAAATTGGCACAACATAAGATTGGTGCAACCCAATGTGGCGCAATCAAGCCTCGCGCACATCAGAATAACTGCTAAAACAGTTATTTCCTAAACTCTATAAATAGAGTTTCCAATCATTGTTAAAGCATCACATACTTAAACACAGAGATCAAGAACTCTTGCAAAATTGCTGCTGCATTCTTCAGAGGCTACAGTCTTCAAGTTCACATAGTCCAAGGGATAAAGTGATCGTCTTCTGATCAGATTCTTACAGTTGTACTTCCCCAAAATTCATTATACTTTGTACTATTCTTTCACAAGTTTGGAATAAACTTTTTTGTTTTTGCAAACAACTTGTACCCTTAGTAGGCTCTTCGATAGCACTTGGTAAATCTTTAACCTCTTACCATATTAGGTCTACGGGCCACCTTGGTCGTCGGTACGAAAAGCATTATGTTCCTCCGTAATGAATGATCTGACGGAAGAAATTATCGATGACAATCGAAGAAGCATGATTATTTTTTCATGTTTCAAACGGAAAGCCCTAGCACAGTCCATGCAATATGGACATGAAAGACGACCATGAGTGCTCCATCCAGATAACATAAGCCGAAAAGTCGTTGATGGTCCACATAAGTGATGCCTATATATGAAACTTCAGCTTTCTGGAAACATCGTACGTGTTGGGACTTACTTTCCATAGCTGATTTAACTCATCTATCAATGATTGTAAGTATAGATCGATGTTCCTCTTCGGAATGTTCGGATCCGGGATGATGATGATTAAGAACATATACGGAGTCTTTATGCACATCCAAGGCGGTAGATTGTACGTAGTGACGATCAAAGGCCAACACGAATACTAGGGGCCCGAAAGTCTGAATAGGGTAAAACCGTCTGAGCAGAGCCCAAATCTTATATTACGCAAATTCGAAGCAAAATTGGGTTACTCTCGATCGAAGTGCTTCTATGCTTATCCATCGGATAGATGATCTAACACTCTTCAATATGTTCCCGTATATGCCAACTTATGTTTTTAATTATCTCATTCATCATAAACAACCTCTGTAACCGCAACGTCAAAGACAAGTAGAGCATCGAATTGGTTGGCTTCTTGCATCAGCAAACCTTCATGTACCAGTTGCCTTGTAGAGATTAATACCACAAAATTTATACACGTTTTCACCCTTGTCGTCTTTGTATTACAACATGCACCCTTTGTGACATGCATCGATTTTATCATAGTCCATCCAGAACGATCTTGTCACGCCCCAAAACCAGAACACTGGAGAGCGGGGGCAGACATAGCCAGCTACATATAATGAAATAGGATCCACTCCACTACACGGTCACGACTGTCTAGATATATGAGGGTTTATCTATAAGCTAACAGTCTCTTAAGGTCATGAACAAGCCTAGTGTCTCAATCACAAGAAAGCAAATAAATGTCACAAGATGTAAGATCACCAAATATACAATAGTAAGGCATCCCAAACATTACATATTCAGCTGATCATGAAGCTAGTCGTTACAAAATGTGAGGACTAGCAAGAGTTTTAGTTATACATGATCAACCCTAGGTTGCCAATCATGTTACAGCCCGTAGGCAGACAGTAAATAAAAATGTACACGAGCTAACACTTGCTCGGCGGCTAAACGCCTCAAAAGAATAATTTTACAATAGAGTGGGAGAGCCAAGAATAACTCACTCGTTGCCAGGGTTCCGTCTAGTGGTCACCATCTGGCTGGAAAATCGGTAGATCCTCTGGAGTTGCTCCGGTATCTGGCCACACAAAACCAGCTGGATCAGAGCCCAGAAAGAGCAAGTGCCATAAAAGAGGCTTCACTTCGGAACTAAAATCAGCAATTAGCACAAGAATACAATTACATAATAAAAGACAGTAATTAAGGAAAAACATGACAGGTGATATACGATGAGATAACCATGGGACTAATCAGATAACCAGGTTATAACCCGTAAACCAAACAAGGACCGGGGTTGTAATCCTTCGTCTGAACAGAACTTGGTTTCTCCCACCATTTATCGGCAAGATAAAATATAAGAAATTAGGACATGTAACAATCTTGTACAAGATCAAGACAAGACTAGACTGATTGAACTCCATCCAACAATCACGGCCAAGCAATAAGTATGGCTTGATACTTTAACTAACTAGGGTTATCACAGGCCTAGTTACTAGCAAGATGCAAAGAGATTTCCAAGTCTAGTTACCCGCCTGCTACTACCTGAGTGACCCCAGCAAAAGAAAAACAAGTATAGCAGACACACTGCAGTGAGATACATGTGTCCTAAAGAGGTGCCCCACTCGACGGCAGGCTGGAAATATGCTCATCATGACATATATCTCTAAGTCCCATGTATATATATATAAGGCCGGGATCAAAGGGACAACAGGTAACTGGAAAAGTCTCTTCATAAACTACTGTATTATTCTAGTTATTAGCCTTAACCATTCTCAGTAGGTACCCCTGACCGTGGTACTCAGGGGTCCCCATCCTAGACATGATGCAAGACAATACTGGTTCATTTGTACAAGCACAATCGTCCACGGTGTCCAGGCCATTCAATCTTGTCGTGTCATGTTAGCCGTCGCAACAGCATTTCGAGAAATATCATGTCAGGTTTATCATGTCAAGAGTGCGCCACGGCGGGCCACTATCAAGAATTATCATGTCAGGTTTATCATGTCAAGTTTATTTGTCAGGAGTGCGCCACGGCGGACCACTATCATGTCATGCTTATTGTAAAGAGTGTACCACTACGGGTCACTATAAGGTCATTCTTAATTATCAAGGAGGGGAGAAACTTGTGCAATTAAATAATAATATAATATATATATATTCTTGAAGCCAAGGAGAAACTCTACAACTTTCATGTTGGAAAGAAATTCTGACCATAATTCAGGCAAATAAAATATTTAAACAATCAAAGTGGACCCCATACGGCCCAAAAGTGAGAGAACATACATGCGGCCAAAGAGAGTGGGAGGCCACCCATGCGGCCAGCCAAAGCTTATGCAGCCAGAAAATAACTGAAGGGACCATACGGCCAGCAAGAAATATTCATACAACCAGAAAAGATAAGGAGAGAGGAACTCACAATAAATGTAAGCTTCCACTCAAGCAAAAGAAAAGGACACGTGGCCACTCAAGTACTGGGGCCATGTAGCCTAAAATTAAAATGGCTATATGCAAATAATTAAAGTAAGGCCATGCGGCCAATCTAAGTTACTGAAGGCAACTAAAAGCTAAGGGCCATACGGCAAAAATAATAATATATAGGCCATGCGGCCACAAGATAAGCTTGCATTTAGTAAGCAAAGAAATGTCATGGGGCCCACAAAATACAACTGTACAAATATTGCCCTGCAGCCTATGCAAATAAGGCCATGTGGCCAAGCAATTATTTTAATGCGGCAACTAAAGTGCTGGGCCAGGCATGCAATTTAATGCATGCAAGCAATTGATAAATTCCCATGCGGCTACAATTAGCATTTGCAAGCAAATACAAATGTATAGGAGATTAAATAATACACTACTATATAGAGCCATGCGGCTCATTATTCTTAATGCATTAAATGCCAGCTAATGTTATGCGGCCAAGAATGCAAGCGAAATAATAACGCATGCATTATTATGCATCCAACACAATACATTAAATAATGCATACACATGCAACAAGTGCATGCATGAAATTTCCATGCATTAGGCTTACTGTACGTAAGCATGCATCTAACAAATGCATTATTATGCCTTAAAGCATTAAATAACTAAGTCTAATGAATTAAAGTCATTATTTAAAGCATGTAACTTTGCTGATGATAAATAACTAAGCATAAAGCAATTACATCATGCGGCTATGTGCATTAAACTCATTAAGTCCATGCGGCTGACTAACAAGGCATCATTTAATGCTTTAAGTATATGCGGCTGGTGCTACATATACAAGCATGCATGCGGCTGACTTGGGTATTGCTCCTTATGCGGCTAAGTGCTTTACGTATGCATGCAAGCTGATGCTGGCTGATACATTAAAATATGCATGTTTGCTAATGTATTCAAAAAAATATGCAAAGACCATGCGGCTCAGAGTGCAATTAATGGCTCCCACAGAGAACATGTCCATAAAAAATACCATGGCCTCCATGCTCCTCCAACCCATAATAGGAACCCAAATCCAGACTCTCGTGGGTCAAATTTGGGTAAAAATCGAATTCTTTACAACATGGAACCATTAACTAGCAAAAATATGCAAGTTTGTTAGATCAAAATTCATGTAAACCGAAAATACCACAAAGCTAGATCTATAAGAAATTAACCACAGAAATAAAAAATGCTAAGTACTAAAGTGGGTTAGAAACACATGAGGAAGACAATAGAACAATAAAAGTGGGGTTCCTCCATAAAGTAAGATGCACTTGCCTAAGCTCTCCACTCTCTCAGGTTGGTGGAGAAGAAGAAGAGTTAATGTGGAGAGAGAAATATGTGGTGGGATATTTAATGAAGGTGGTGGTAGGTAGGAGTGGTTTGGTTCACATAAAATCAAGCAAAATCGAAACAAGCCAAACAAATCGAACCAAACCAAGATAAACCCATCAATGAAATGCCAAAATATATCAAGCAGGGGTCAAAATATGTACATGTATTCCAAATACGTAATACGAGATATGGGCATTACAGATCTCACCATTTTCTTAGATCGGTAGAAGTCTGTAGGTAACTTGGAACCTGCCGACAAGATCTCTATAATCAAATCCTTTAGTCGATTGTAGTATTCTTGTGACATTAAAATTGGATTTGATGCTCAGCAGTCTTGTAACTACCTCGAAAGGTGAATGATCCTTACAATCAGGATATAATGGACTCCTTGTATTCTTCAGCAACTCTATGAACTTCGCAGCATCGTCATTTGGTGCCTCATCGGCTACATCATAATTGTTCAGGTCAAAACTAGGCCCCGCAGTGTCAAAAATTATTTTCACCCACCCGTCATCGTAATCAGTGTGGTCGTGGACATCCATATACTATTCCACATAAGGCTCCAACTTCGATGCTAAAGACATAAGTTCTTTGTGTGACATCCACTGATAGTAATTTGGCATAAAATCCCTAGAGTACAAATGATGTCACATCTACTTCTGGATGATATTCCAAATTACGACATCTTACATGGACACTTAATTTTGGTGTCATCTATGTACTGAGGGAATGTCTTGGCGAACTGCATGAACTGCTCTACCTCCAATATAAATTCACCCCGTACGTCGTACATGTCATCAAGATGACGATTGTACATCCACAAACGATGCCGCAGATAGTAATTCATATCCATTTGAAGATAATTCTATAAAAGATGTATACACATTATTCAAGTATATTGTCCAAATGGATGTAAAGATGGATATACATGTTTATCAAAGTAACAACTCTTACTGATGTGTGAGTATCCGAATTGTGATATGTGAGTATCCATATCATGATTCATGAGTATCCGTTTTATATTTCGTGACTATCTGAAAACTAGTAGACATGTGGACAACTCTGATTTCAAATCCTATTAAATAGGTGTCGTCATGTATTCATTGTGAGCCATTTTAAAAAAAAAAAATTACTTCTGCAAGCTATTTTAGGACTTTTAGAGTTCTACCAGATTTTCAAAAAATACTAAAAAATGGTAAGTATTATAAGAAAAATCTAAGATTTTTCATTCTTTGTTTTTTTTACGATTTTTTTACTCTTTTTGTTCTTTGTTTTTTTCTATGATTTTTTGGAAATTGATAGAACTCTAAATCCTCAAAAAGACTTACAGATGTAAATTTATTTTTCAGAGAAGGGCTGACATGGACACTTGACTTCAGGCTGACATGGACACTTAACATAGGAGAATGATATATATTGTCATGTGTTCCTTGTAAGATCACAAGGAACACTTAACCTCGGAGTGTCCAATATGCACATAGGTGTTGATAAAACTCTAGGTATTTATCATGTGGATATCACATGTGGTACACAATATCACATTGATACTCTCTTGTAACTTGACACTAGGATATAGTTTTAAATACCCATGACACTAACTATACTTGACACTTGGTATCTTGGTACCAACATACATACACTCTAGGCCACTCACTCTTGACACTCAACATATTTATACATGCTTCTATAATTGTATATTTTTATACCTTATATATGTATCTATCTATATAGATTATTAACCCTAACTAGCTCACTCATCCGGCACTCAAACATATACACATACACACCTCTCACTTGGACACTCTTACACACTTCACACACACACACACACACACACACACATATGAACACACACAATGCACTGTGCAACATACCCCGCCCCACTCTCTTGAACATACAGTTGCACACATGATACACTAGTATAAATACACCATCATTCCAAGGACACTCTACCACTTGACACGCATATACACTACTAATTGACACTAGATCACCATCAAATTGTATATTAATTACTTATACATATGAATATATCAAATTAACACTCTTCAATCAACACATATCTAATTTGACACATATAAACTAACTCTCTATGATACCAATACTCAATTCTATACCAAGCCAATTATATGATACTCAACACCATATGATACTAAATTCATAATAAAGATGCTATCAAACTACTATATAGCAAAGTGACAATCAAATAAAGAATAAATATCCAAATGGACACACATGAACTCAAATAGCTATGTATTACCAAATTTCCTAATTATGCAACCAAATTTCCTAATTATGCAACCAAAATTCCATATTAACTAGGGTGTGTCCATATGTGTGCCCATGTGTGTCCGTGTACATGCGTGTCTATGTTTATGTCTGTGTTGTGTCATATAGTTTTGCTACCTAGAAATAGTACGAACGGTGTCCTCTGTATGTCCTGTGTGTCCTAGGTTGTATCCTGTGTGTGTGTATCCATGTGTCTGGGTCTATGTGTCAGGGTTAGGGTCGTGTCATATGTGTGTCAATGTGTCCTGGTTGTGTCCTATGTGTGTCCTGGTTGTGTCCGGGTCATGGTTAGGATTTACCGAACGGGAAAGAAGGAAGGAGGAGTACCTGAGGGAGGGGTTGACGGAGAAGGACCACGTCGGAGGGGAGTAGTTACGCCGTGGGGAAGGAGCCGTGTATGGGGGTTGCAGGGGTGAAGAGGGCCGAAGTCGAGGGGTTGTTGAGGTCGAAAAAGGGGTCGCCAAGCCAGGTGGGTCGCCGAGGGCTCAGAGGCATTCGACAGAAATGAGGGGGAAGGACAAAAAGTAAAAATTTTAGGAAGAGAAATGAAAAAGGTCAAACTAATCAGAGGGACCCTATATGAAGTAATTTAGCGATGTCAATATTATACGTCGCTAAAAATTTAATATACTATGACATATAAGGTGTGGAGTCATCGTTGTTATTATAAATATAGCGACGTTCACCGACTACTCTGCTAGTCAGCTTTCATAATACTAAAGGTAGTTACTAAACGTCGCTGACAGTAACACAGTGCGACGTGTTTTACATATGTCGCTAATTTCCATAATATTAGTGACGTCGTTTCCAGAGTCGTTAAATTTGTCGCTGATTTAACTTATTTTGGTAGTGTCTGCAGTCCCCCTCCTCCACCGCTACGTCGTCGTACTCTATCGTTGGGCCGCCGCCCACCGTAGCATCGTCATCGAAGAAGAAGGGAGGGGCTGCCGAAGAGAGAAGGATGGAGGGGTAGGGGTCGGTGGCAGCCCGCATAGAGGGGCAGGGTGGTGCAGCCGGCTGGAACGGGAGGGGACAGCCAAGAGAGGAGGGAGCGATGGGGGTATGTCGACAGAATGAAAATAGGAACACATTACCATAGATTTTGTATCTGGATTACCAAAATCTTCAGCTGGAAGAGATACAATATGGGTTATAGTTGACCGGCTCACAAATGTGGCCCATTTTTCTTCCTTTCAGAATTGGTTAGTCGACGGATCAGCTTGCAGAGATGTACCTCAGACAGATAGTCAGATTGCATGGAGTGCCAGTTAGTATCGTGTCCGACAGAGATTCAAGATTTATATCGCATTTTTGGCGGAGTCTCCAAGAGAGTTTCGAAACTCGTCTCAAGTTTAGTTCAGCCTATCATCCGCAGACAGATGATCAGTCGAAGCGCACAATTCAAACTCTAGAGGATATGTTACAATCCTGTACACTTGACTTCGGTGGTTCATGGGAAGATCACCTACATCTAGTGGAGTTCTCCTACAATAACAATTTTCATGCCAGTATCCAGATGGTACCATTTAAGGCACGATATGGCAGGAAGTGTAGATCACCTTTAGCCTGGGATGATGTCGACGAGAGGCAGATACTTGGTCCAAAAATGGTTACTCAGACTATCGAGGTGGTCAGACAAGCTAGAGATCGTCTTCGAGTTGCACAAGATCGTCAACGCCATTGGGCCGATTCTCATAGGCGTCTTCTTGAGTTTTCTATCAGCGACCACGTATTCCTTAGGATCTTGCCTACCTATGGCGTTATTCTATTCGGCGTACGGGAAAAGCTTAGTCCTAGTTATATAGGACCGTTTGATATTCTCGAGCGAGTAAGTGATGTGTCATATTGTCTCGCTCTTCCGCCGTCGTTACGTGAGGTACATGACGTATTCCATGTATCCTAATTACGACGATATATCCCGAATCTGAGCCATATCCTTGATCATTCGGAATTGGTTGTTGGTACCAACGTTTCGTATGAGGAAAGGCCCGTATCCATATTGGACCGAAGGGAGAAGATACTCAAGAATAAGACTATTAGTTTAGTCTATATTGCTTGGGGTCATCACTATTTGGGTGAGTCAACCTGGGAACGTGAGGATGATATCCGATCACGATATCCATATATGTTTGACTCGTAAGGTATAATGTCTTTCTTATGTCTTATGTCCTGAATTTCTTGCTTGCATGAATGATTGCTTGATTGACTGCTAGACATAGACTGCATATAGTTAATATAGCTTGTCCCGATACCTCTAACCTCTTAATTAAATTTTGAGGACAAAATTTTTTTAAGGTGGATAGAGTTGTCACTTCTGTTTTTCGTTTTATGTATCATTAGTATACTTGTACGGATTTCTGACATCTGTCAGGTGGCCCGTACTTTGACTTGTCTTGCTTAGCCTTGACTTGGTTTAATCTTGACTTGGTTTAGTTTTGGTTTGGTTCACCTTGGCTTGGCTTGGTTTGGTTGGTTTGAGATGAGAATGGTTGGTATATAAACCAACTTCTCTCTCTCTCTCTCTCTCTCTCTCTCTCTCTCTCTCTCTTTATTACTTCTCATTTAATTATTCTTCTTCTTCTTCATTTACTCCTCCACCAAATCCTAGGCAAGTACAACTTGCTCCATGAAGGATCCTTATTTTTATTGTTCCATCTTCTTTCCTATACGATTCTAAGCATCTTTAGAACTTAAAATTTTTAATTTTGATGGATAGATTTTTGTAGATCTAAGTTTTAATTTTTTTCTTATTTTTCTTGGTTTTTATCTCCAAAAACTTGTTATTTCCAAAAACTAATGGTTCCATGTTGTGAAAAATTCAATTCTACCCTATTTTGGCTTTTGAACCGCTTGATTTCGACTTATTTTGAAGAAGTTATGACATTTTTGTGTTCTTGGGTTCTCACACATCTTCGGTGCTGCTCGAACGATGAATAGTACCGTGCGCCCGTGCGTCGTGCATCCATGCCCCGCGTGCCATAGGCAGTTTTGTCTGTGCACACTGCATGTTTCGGGCATCGCATGCCCGCGTGATTCGTTTGTCGGGCGCCTGCACGCCGTGCTCTCGCGCTCCGCGCACCGTGGCCAATTTGGTCCGCGCGCACGCGTCCCGTACTATTCGTTTGCCGCACGCCTGTACACCGCGCTCTCGTACTCCGTACATTGTGGCTAATTTGGTTCGCCCGTCGTGCACCCGTACAATTCGTTCGTCGTGCACCTGCACACCTTGGCCAATTTGGTCCACGCGCGTTTCATGCACCCGCGGGTTTTACTTTCCCGACGCCCGTGCATTTTTCTTACCGCGTGTCGTGCTCTCGCGTTCCGTGCGCCGTGGCCAATTTGGTCAGCGCCGCACGCTAACACATTTTGCTTGTCGTGCGCCTGCGCGCCGCCCTCTCGCGCTCTGTACATCGTGGTCAGTTTTGTCCGTACGCTAATACATCTAAATGACTGTTTTTACCTGTTTAAGCTGTTTTGTAGGTAAAATCTTGTAAAACTCAAAATATGAAAGTTATAGATCTTCGTCTTGGCTTCAAAAATATTCTTGGTTCACCTTAACTGGAGTCATATGCGACTGTTAGTTTCAATCATAGTTCTTGATCCTCTTTGCATGTTTTTTGTACTTGGCATGAATTGCGACGACCTAAATTGGTAATCTTGAGCTAGTAACTTGAACATGACAACATGATCCCATCTTGATAATCTTGATTGTAGCCCATCGAGGCACACTCTTGACAAGTACTCTTGACATAACAAGTAAACCTGACATGACATGTGAAATCTTGACTGCTGTTGCGATAACTATTCCTATCTTGCCAAGTGTAACCCTTGTCTTGACTCCGTGGTTGATTTTCCTTGATTGTGACTGTACAAGCTAACTGTCTCGTCTTGCATCATGTCCAGGTTATGGATTCATGTTTACCACGGTCAACGATTCATAATGAATCTGACTACGTTAACGACTAGATTGATCAAGTAGTTCATATAGAGAGATTTTTCAGTTATAGGCAATCCCGTTATCCCGGCCACACCTGTAGACTTATAGCCTGTCGTCGAATAGGGAGCATTTCCATCACATTGTCATGTGTTGCACTACTTGTAAACTAAAAGTACTTTTAATCTTGATAAACTCTTGTAACCCCCGCCTGGATAACCTGGATAGTCTGCAGGACTTGTGACTGCGGGAACATCTCAACTGCATCTTGTTAGTAACTAGGCCTGTGATAACCCTCGTTAGCTAATGATAGCAAGCCGTAGGACTTGATTGGCCGTGCCTGAATGATTATCTCATGATTAACATGGAAATTATATTCCACCTCTTGTTTTTCTAATGCAAGCTAGTATGTTCTTTTAACTCTGTCTTTCATGTTATTTAATTATGTTCTTTTATCAGTTCTTCTATTCATTTTATGCTGGTTTTAGTTCATAAGTAGAGCCTCCCTTGTGGTACTTGCTCTTCTGGGTTCTGACCCAGTTGGTTTTGTGTGGCCAGATTTCAGAGTAGCACCCGAGGATCTACCTGCCTTCCAGCCAGATGGTGAACAATAGACCTAACCGTGGCAGCAAGTGGATTTTCTTATTTTGCTCTCCCACTCTATTGTAAATTATTCTTTTGAGGCATTTAGCCGACGAACAAGTGTTGGCTCATATTGCAACTTTATTTCTGTCTGCCTAAGGACTATAACATAATTGACAAAATCCTAGGGTTGATCATGTATGACTTAATTCTTGCTAGTCTTCGCATTTTATATGACTAGCTTCATGATCATCTGAATATGTAATGTTTGGGACGCCTTACTTTTGTATGTCTGATGATCTAACATCTTGTAACATTTATTTGCTTGCTTGAGATTGAGACATTGGACTTGTTCTTGACCATAAGAGATTGATGGATTGTAGATAAACCCTCATGCATCTAGACAACCGTGACCGTATTGCACTCCAATATACGTAGCTGGCTATGTTTGTCCCCCGCTCTTCAGTATTTTGGTTTTGGGGCGTGACAGTATGGGCCGGCAGGGTGAGTATGGAGGGGTTGGGAAGGAAAGATTTTTTTTTTTAAATTTTAAATATTAAAAGAAAAAATTATATAGTTGATGGTATCGAATTGAACATAGTGAATAGTTAAGATTATCATTTTATACAATGGGTAAATTATAAAAAATCCCTCGTTAGATCTACGCCTTTTGCGTAAAAAGACCTATTAGAAAAATTTAGCAGTTTGCCTCTCCTTAGATTCCTCGCGTGAGCAAAAAGTCCCCTACCGTCTGTTGACCGTTAGAAATGGCCGTTAAGTCCTTTTTTTAAAAAAGATAAATAGAAAATACCTAAACTCCCCCCTTCCCCACCAGCCTCCCCCCTTTCCTATCCTCCCCTACTGCCGGCCAGCCCCCCATCTTCCTTCCGGCCAGCCACCCTCCTCCCCACACCCTCCTCCTTCTCCCCGCCGGCCAGCCCCCCCTCCTCCCCGTCGGCCTCCTCCTTACCGCAGGCCAGTCCCCCTCCTCACCACCCCCTCCCTCCTCCTCTGTGCCAGCCTCCTCCTCCCCAGGCCAGCCCCCTCCTCACCGCCCCCTCCCTCCTCCTCCTCCTCCTCAGGCCAGCCCCCCTCCTCTCCGCCCCCTCCCTCCTTCTCCCCGTCGGCCTCCTTCTCCCTCCCTCCCTCCTCCCCGCCCCTCTTCCTCCCTGCCGGCTAGCCCTCCTCCTCCTCCTCCCCGCCGGCCAGCCCACCCTCCTCCCCGTCGGCCTCCTCCTCACCGCCTCCCCTCCTCACCGCCCCCTCACTCCTCCTCCCCGCCAGCCTTCTCCTCCTCCCCAGGCCAGCCCCCTCCTCCCCGCCCCCTCCCTCCTTCTCCCCGCCGTCCTCCTCTTCCCCGCACCCCCCCCCCCCCCCCCCCCCCCCGCCCCCTCTTCCTCCCCGTCGGCTAGCCCCACTCCTCCTCCTCCCCGCACCACCGGAGAGAAAGAGAAGGGGGGGGGGGGGGAGTGAGAGAGGGATAAAATGGTCATTACATATCCTACTTAACACCAGTTAACAGAAAGGGGGACAAAATGAACATATTTCATACTTTTAGGAATGTTAAGAACAAGGAATCTTTTAGTACAAAAAAAAAAAAATTTAACGAGAAATTTTTTGCGCTTTACCCTTTTACAATTAAGTCCAATAAATGATCAACGTAGATGCGTTGTACTCTCCAATGAAAGAAGAAAACTGGGTCCGTTCGATCTGTTGATAGGTGGAGGGAAGCTAGCTAACCACAACTGCCAACAAATCTATAAAGAAAAAAATGAAAAAAAAAAAAAAAAAAAAAAAGTTAAAAAATCAAAGTGGTGACGTCTACACAAATAATCCGTATATATTCCCAAGTCCTGCTTCTTCTTTCTTGGTTGACTACTAGAAATCTAACACATCTAGAGGAGATGACGTCATCAGCGGCGACCGCGATGCACCGGGTGGTGGAGGTGGAGAAGGGCGGCGCCGGCGCCGGCGGAGGGCCGTCGGTGGGCCCCACGTACCGGAGCGTCTTCGCCAAGGACGGGTTCCCCCCTCCCATCCCCGGCCTCGACTCCTGCTGGGACATCTTCCGGTACCGATTCCTCCACCCATCCGATGAAATATATGCTCTACGGATTTTTTTTTTTTGGGGGTAAAATTATATATATATATATATATATATATATATATATATATATATATATATATATATATATATATTGGGGGAAATTTTAAAGTGTTCAGTTGTCGGAATTATTAACCATGTTTGTGTGTGGGGATGCAGTTTGTCGGTGGAGAAGAGTCCCGAAAACCCGATGCTTGGACGCCGTCAAGTTGTCAACGGGAAGGTAGTTTCCTCGGTCGGTCGATCCGTCGGTCGGTGGCGTCGTCGTCGAGTTCGTTCCCGCCTTTTTGGAATCTACAGTGGATCGATAGCTGATGCTTAGTGTTTGATATTGTTTTGTAGCCTGGTAAGTATGTGTGGATGACGTACAGAGAGGTGTACGACGTCGTGATGAAAGTCGGCGCTTCAATCCGGAGCTGTGGTGTCGGGAAGGTGAGCTAGCTAGCTAGCTTCATATTTTATGATGATTGGGAGGTTAGGTGTAGGAAGTGTGACCAGATTTATAATGGAATCAATCCGCACTGGTTCATTTTGGATCGTCTTACTAGTCTAGAAGTTCCGAACAAAAAATTCTTACGTCCGTTAGTTTCATGTTTGGTTTGCGGAATCAGGGCCTTGGGAAATGAAAGTCATTCCTTTACAGTGTTTGGAAGGAAAATAGGGGGAGAAAATGGTTCCTCCCACCAACCCAAAGATTCACTTTCCCCCCTAAGGATTCACATTCCCTCCCAATTTCTTTGACGTGTTTCCAAACGCCGAAAAAGTAATTGATTGGAACTGCAATTTCCCAAAGGAAAGGAAAGAGCAAAGAATCAGTTTCCTTTCCTTTCCTTTCCGCGAACCAAACAAGGCATGGAATTGCTGAAATTATGTGTTTACACGAGCAAGAAAATACATATTATATTCCATTTTCATAAATTTTACAGCTTAATCTTTGCAAGCTTGGTTTCCATTCCCTTTCCATGTGATGTACTTCTGCCGATTCAGCCTATAACTAGGTTTCTCGGCGTGCATTTATTTGATTACTTGGCTTAGCTTCTAAAAGGATCTGCCATGCTATTTTTGGCTTATGTTATTTCTATACGAAAACAAACGAATGTTACTCTTGAAACATTCCTAGTAATGGCTAGTTGATACTTTAATTGTTCCTTGCCAGGGAGGTCGTTGTGGTATCTTTGGTGCAAATTCTTCTGAGTGGGTCATCAGTATGGAGGTATGATTTATACATGTATATATTTTTTAAAATTACTTACTTTTGGCTTCGCCTGGCAAGGCTTGACACTTGCATCCTGGAGGATGTGCCTTCATGTTGCCAAAATAGCCTCACCGTAACTGGGTTTAAGGCTGCCTACATTTCAGCACTCCCTCAGATCCGGCATAGACATCAGATCATTGACCAATTATGTTATTATCTTTCTTTCATTGATAAGCCACATGTTGGATACTGTTACTCCCGGGGCTTGACCAAAGATGGAAAAACTGATGCAATCGAGATCTGAGAGTCACACAAAAACTTTGCAGTGATCAAACTCAAGATCTACGATGATACAAAAAGCTAAATAGCCAGATTACAATATGAAGGAGGGAAATAGAGAAGAGAAGATCTATCGTTCTTTCTTGCAAACGTGTTGCAATTGGGACAGAACGAGTTACAATAATCTAGAGAAAGATGAGATGAAGAAAAGTTGTTGGGGTGTCAAAACACCGTTGCTCAAAGCAAGATTCGTCCCACACGAATTTCTTCCAGGAACCAGCAAGTTGAAGAACTTGTGGAACGCTCGAAGTCACCTCTGTTCTGACTCCTCGGATGGACTTGCAATGGCGGCAGCAGCTTCCTCTCTCTCTCTCTCTCTTTTCTGACTTATAAAATTCGTAGTCCTTCACAAAGGAGGCCAGAAGAGAGTATATATAGAGAGATGGTGGAAACGCTAACCGCCTCTTCAGTTATGTAAAAATTGAATCAAATGCCACAAAGATAACAACGAAATTAATTCAAATCCCACAAAGATAGCAACGAAATTAATTCAAATCCCACAAAAGTGGATCTGAATTAATCGCATTGAATCAGTCTTTCCATAACTGACTTGTAGCCTGCACAGTCAGCGGAGCCCTCCATGCGGTAGCAGCAGCCTGGCCGCATGAGCTGCATGGCCTCATGGCCGCAAGTGCCGCATGAGGCCGCATGAGCCGCATGAGACCGCATGAGGCCGCATATGAGCTGCATGCCGCATACGACCGCATGGCCGCATATGAGCCGCATGACTGCTGACGTGCTAAGTGCAAAGTGCGCCAACAAAATGTCACATTACGCCTCATGAGCCCATGAGCCCGAGCCCGAGCCCGAGCCCGAGCCCGAGTTCGAGTCCGAGTCCGAGTCCGAGTCGCTAAGCCCCTTTGGGGCTTAGCTCCAAATGGAATTAATCCAAGAGAATGACAAAAGCATTAATGCTTAATCCTTGGAGCCTTATTCTTACCTCCTAGTAAAATCACCCACATGGTTCCCTCCTTAGGGTCACCACCCCATGTGCATCTCTCAACAACACAACTAAGTATATATGTTGAGATAACTCATGGTGTATTTCCGATGTGGGACTAAACTTTTACAAGGCATGTTGAGAGTAAGCTCTCTCCATGTAAAGAAAGTACCAACAATCTCCCACATATCACAACATATATGTGTCCAGGGTTGAGCGTTCCCCACAGTAACTGTCCATTTTGCATTAGAATAGATGTCGCTGACGACTTGAATCTTCCCGCATGGGTTAAATAACAATATGATACAAGAATGGACTACGCCTTGAATTCTGTACCATAATTGTAATTCTTTCCACTCACAAAGTGTAGTTACGTGTGCTTCTGGCTGCACATTAAAGGTCCTGTGCCAGCCTGGTTTCAGTGTATAATTTTGGACGTCTACAAGTTTACCCTCAAGAGACGGCCTGATATCTCTTTTCATACACTATAGGTGAGTTCTTTATTAAAGAGACATGGCATGAAGTCTTGCGCTTCCTTGCGGTGCTACGCCGCTATGACATGGCCTGAAGCCGAGGCATTACCCCTACCTGGGAACCTCATCGTAGTGTCATACTACTGTAGCATGAGGTCTCAGCCTCTTTGTAGTGCCAATCTACTCAGCATGAAGTCTAAGGCTTCCTTGCGGTGTTACGCCGCAACGACATGGCTTGCAAGGCCGAGGCTTTACCCCTACCTGGGTACCTCATCGTGGTGTCGTGCCACTGTAACATGGGGCCATCCTCCCCTTTGTAGTGCTGTCTACAACTCTTTAATTACGTCATACAACATTAGGCTACCTGCCTATTTGCGGTGCTACGCCGCTATGACTTGGCTTGCTAAGCCGAGGCATTACCCCAGACCTGGGAACCTCATGGTGGAGTCACCCCACTGTAGCATGGAGTTTCACTCCTTGTAGTGCTGCTCTATCGTGCTTCCTGTAAAGCACACCAGGCATTCACTCTGCCTGAGAACTCATTAAGGCGTTTAAGCCAACCTTCCACAGGATCTGTTTTTTTTCGCAGAAAATACATAGTAGACAACAGTGGTTATTGGTCCGTATCCCTTCCATGTTCCACAGAACAAGTACCCACTGTTACCTGATAGTTTTCCAGTCAGTGATCCTCCTTTGAACCAAAAGTTAGATGCCTAGTAGATTTCTCTTTGAACTAATAGTATAAAACTTTATGGTAGGATTACAAAGACACACTATCAGAATGCCTTCAAGCCCATTTTACAAGCTATGTCATCGACCAACTGGCGCTTGAGGCCCTTTGTGAACGGATCTGCCAGGTTCTCCCGACTCCGAATATCAATCACTGCAATTACACCTCTTTTGATAAGATCGTGTACTGTCATATGCTTCAACCGCACAGTCCTCTTCTTCCCGTTGAAGAGGTCATTTGATGCCACCGCCGCAGTCGCCTGGTTGTCACAGTATATCGGTATCGCCGGTATCTGAGCCCCAACCACTGGAAGATCATACATGAGCTCCCAAAGCCATTCTGCTTCATCTGCTGCATTTTCAAGTGCATAGAATTCAGATTCCATGGAGGAACGAGAGAGTATAGTCTGTTTCTTCGACTTCCACGATATAGCAGCTCCACCCAAGGAAAAGACATATCCTCCTGTGGATCTCTCGCTTTCCACCTCTGAACACCAGCTAGCATCACTGAAGACTTCCACTACTGTCGGATATCCGTTGTAGTGCAGTGCATATGTCTGAGTCTTCTTGAGATATCTCATCACCCGCTTCACAGCTTTCCAGTGCTCAATCCCTGGGTTGCTTGTGAACCGACTCAGCATTCCCACGGCGAAAGCTATGTCAGGCCTTGTGGCAGTGGTTGCGTACATCAAACTTCCGATAATGCTAGAATACTCCAGCTGTCTAACGCTTTCCCTCGAGTTAGGCTTCAGCTTCTGATCACCCATGTATGGCATATCGATCCCTGGAAGATCCTTATACCCATAGCGTGTGAGCATCTTCTTAATATAGTGAGATTGTGATAGCGCTACTCCAGTGTCTGTCCGGATGATCTTTATGCCCAAGATGACATCTGCATCCCCCAAGTCCTTCATACTGAACTTGGTTGAGAGGAACTTCTTTGTCTCCATGACACAGCCTATATCCGTCCCTAGGATTAGCATGTCGTCCACGTACAGACAAACGATGACTTCTCTTCCATCAGCGAACTTTATGTAAACACATTTGTCCGTCTCGCTGACTCTGTAGCCGTTTGCCCTAATAACTTTGTCAAACTTCTCATGCCACATCTTGGGAGCTTGCTTCAAACCATACAATGATTTTACCAACTTGCAGACTTTGTCTTCAAGACCTTTGACGACAAATCCATCTGGCTGTTGCATGTAAATCTCTTCGGTCAGCTCTCCATTCAGGAATGCTGTCTTTACATCCATCTGATGTATCACCAACTTATGTATAGCTGCTAGAGCGATTAACATTCTGATGGTGGTCATCCGAGCTACTGGAGCGTACGTGTCAAAGTAGTCTATCCCTTGTTTCTGAGAAAATCCCTTGCCTACCAGCCTGGCCTTGAACTTGTCAATAGTTCCATCTGCCTTCATCTTCTTCTTGAAGATCCATTTACATCCGATGGGCTTTTCTCCTTCAGGTAGATCTACCAACACCCATGTGTTATTGGAGGTGATAGAGTCAAACTCGTCATTCACTGCCTCCTTCCAGAAGATAGCATCTCTGGTCTTCATCGCCTCATCATAGGTAAGCGGATCTGTTTCCACATGATAGGTGACAAAGTCATCTCCGAAGTCTTTAGGTCTCCTCGCTCGCTTTGCTGACGGCTCTGCGAGTTCTGGTACAAGAGTTATTTCATCAACAACAGCTTCTTCTTGGACTACTGGTCCATATGAGATTTCAGTCTCATTTGCACCTACATCATTTTTCGGAATGTCCGAAAGAACAATGTTTTTGTCTTTTGCAAACTTGTCCTCAAAGTATTCAGCATTGCGAGATTCGATGATATGATTTGACTCAATATCAAGAAATCTTCGAGCATCACTCTTCTCAGCATACCCCAAGAAGATCGCCTTTATAGTCCGTGTCCCCAGCTTCTGAATCTTCAGATCTGGGAGCTTCACATACGCCAGACACCCCCACACTCGAATGACATTCAAGTTTTGTCTGACTTTGAACCAGAGTTCATGAGGAGTTATGTCCGAAGTTGCATATGGCACTCTATTCAGAATGAAAGTGGCCGTTAATGCAGCTTCTCCCCAGTAGCATTTTGGAAGACCTGCAGTAAGCAGCATTGAATTCATCATTTCTGTTAATGTTCGGTTCTTCCTTTCTGCTACTTCCGTTGGATTGAGGAGAATATGGAGCAGTAGTCTCGCATATGATTCCATGTTCTTTGCAGAACGATGCGAAGTCATGAGATCTGTACTCCCCTCCTCGATCACTTCTCAACCTCTTGAGTTGTCCAGTCTGCCGTTCAGCTTCGGCCCTGAACTCTCTGAACTTCTCGAAAGCTTCGTCTTTAGTCTTGAGCAAGTAGACGAACGCGTATTTTGAGAAGTCGTCGATGAAGGTTATGAAATACTTCATCCCGGCCTTCGTGGAGAAATGTTTGAAGTCACAGATATCGGAGTGTACCAACTCCAGAAGATCTGTGCTTCGATTGACCTGATGAAAGAGTTTCCTTGTGATCTTCGTCTGAGCACACACTTCACACTTCTCCACCTTACCCCCACATTTGGAGATAAGTCCTAGACTAAACATTTTGTTAATTCTTTTACAATGAACATGTCCTAGTCTATTATGCCACAACTTAAGAGAATAATCAGAAAATGCAACTGCATTAATGTCATTAAACTGGTTGACAAGCTGAATTTTAAACATTCCTTCGGTTTGATAAGCCTTCCCGAAGTATGTTCCTTTCTTGGACATCACCATCTGACCAGCATTGATGTCCATCCTCAAGTCTGCGTTGCAGAACAGGCTCCCAGAGATCAAGTTCTTGGCAATCACCGGAACATGCTTCACACCTTGAAGCGTCAGAGTGTTCCCAGAAGTGAGTTTTAGCTCCACAGTCCCGATCCCCAGAGCTTCAGCTTGGACCTGGTTTGCCATGACAACCTTCTCAGATATCGGCTGGTACGTGATGAACCATTCCTTGCCAGAACAGACATGGCAAGTCGCACCAGTGTCTATCCACCAGTCAGAGTCAACCCCCACAGTTGTGACCTATGCGATCATAGCAACAATGTTAGAAACCAATGAAACCTTACTAGGCTCACCTTTCTCTGATTGTTTAGGCTTGGATCTGCATTCACTCTTGTAGTAGCCTTTCTTGCCACAATTGAAACAAGTCACGTAGGACTTGGACTTCTGTTGCTTGAATGAAGGACCCTTCACTTTTAGATTAGTGAAGTCCTTCTTCTTGTGATGAGAAGCCGCCTGCTTCCCCTTGGGATCTCTCGTCTGCACTAGATTGGCCTTAGCCAACTGTTTGGACAGAGTGTCAATCTTCTGTTGGGAACGCATCTCGTCCTCAACATGGATCTCTTGAAGTAGATCTCCTAAGCTAATGTCTAGCTTCTTTCTGAGCATCCTTGCATAGAAGGTACTCCATCCAGCAGGAAGTTTTGAGACGATCCCTCCAACGACAAACTTGTCGGGAAGGGGCATCTCTTCGTCTTCCAGTTTCTGACGCAGCTTCAGAAATTCCTTCACCTGTGGCAACATGGACTTCTCGTCCTCAAAAAGCAATTTGTGATATTTTTCAACCACAAACATCTTGCTCCTGCTCCTGTCTTCTTCATACAGTTTTTCCACAGACTTCCATATGTCTCTGGCAAATTCCTTCTTCGAGTAAGATTCTGCCAAGGAATCCTCCATAGCATTCAGGATGAGAAGCCTGCAGATGCTATTTTCCCTTCTCCATTTGGCCTGGAGTTTGGTAGCCGCATTAATTGCGGCAGTAGACCCAGTGTCTGGAACAAAAGGTTCTTCCTCCAACAGTACATAATCAACGTATTTGAGTTGAAGAGTTAGATAAACCTTCCTCTTCCAGACTTGATAATGCTCTCCATCGAACTTTTTCAACTTGCAGTAGTCCGATTGGACGAGCGAAGCATTAATGTTTTTCATCTACAAGGATCTTGCTTTGAGATTGTTACTCCCGGGGTTTGACCAAAGATGAAAAAACTGATGCAATCGAGATCTGAGAGTTACACAAAATTTTTGCAGTGATCAAACTCAAGATCTACGATGATACAAAAAGCCAAATAGCCAGATTACAATATGAAGAAGGGAAATAGAGAAGAGAAGATCTCTCGTTCTTCCTTGCAAACGTGTTGCAATTGGGACAGAACGAGTTACAATAATCTAGAGAAAGATGAGATGAAAAAAAGTTGCTGGGATGTCAAAACACCATTGCTCAAAGCAAGATTCGCCCCACACGAATTGCTTCCAGGAACCAGCAAGTTGAAGAACTTGTGGAACACTCGAAGCCACCTCTGTTCTGACTCCTCGGATGGACTTGCAATGGCGGCAGCAACTCCCTCTCTCTTTCTTTTCTGACTTATAAAATTCGTAGTCCTTCACAAAGGAGGCCAGAAGAGAGTATATATAGAGAGAGGGTGGAAACCCTAGCCGCCTCTTCAGTTATGGAAAGATTGAATCAAATCCCACAAAGATAGCAACGAAATTAATTCAAATCCCATAAAGATAGCAACGAAATTAATTCAAATCCCACAAAAAGTGGATCTGAATTAATCGCATTGAATCAGTCTTTCCATAACTGACTTGTAGCCTGCACAGTCAGCGGAGCCCTCCATGCGATAGCAGCAGCCTGGCCGCATGAGCCGCATGGCCTCATGGCCGCAAGTGCCGCATGAGGCCGCATGGACCGCATGAGGCCGCATGTGGCCGCATATGAGCCGCATGCCGCATAAGACCGCATGGCCGCATATGAGCCGCATGACTGCTGACGTGCTAAGTGCAAAGTGCGCCAACAAAACGCCACATTACGCCCCATGAGCCCGAGTCCGAGTCCGAGTCGCTAAGCCCCTTTGGGGTTTAGCTCCAAATGGAATTAATCCAAGAGAATGACAAAAGCATTAATGCTTAATCCTTGGAGCCTTATTCTTACCTCCTAGTAAAATCACCCACATGGTTCCCTCCTTAGGGTCACCACCCTATGTGCATCTCTCAACAACACAACCAAGTATATATGTTGAGATAACTCATGGTGCATTTCCGATGTGGGACTAAACTTTTACAAGGCATGTTGAGAGCAAGCTCTCTCCATGTAAAGAAAGCACCAACAGATACTATCATACTCCCACAAAGCTAGTGTTGAAAGGCCTTCTGTATTTGTAAGTCTTGTTCTTATGCATGCTACATGACCTCTGCAGGCTTGCAATGCTCATGGGATTTATTGTGTTCCCTTATATGATACGCTTGGTATGTACCATAACCCAACATTCGCATATTAGTCTATAACTACTTGAATGAATGCCATCCACAATTTGCTTTCTTTGTACACGTGATGTGCTTTTATTGATTGCTACTGTATTATGATCTCTCTTTTTTGCTTGTTCATGTGTTTAGGCGCTGGTGCAATTGAATTTGTTATCTGCCATGCGGAGGTTGAGATTGTTTTTGTGGAAGAAAAAAAGATTGGGGAGGTACAAACGATTATATATTGCAAAATGTTCTTTTTCAGCACTAATTTATTATGAAATTTTAAATCGTATGTGAAACAAGGTTCACACTATCCGAATAAGTTTTGGAACCTTTATTTTTTAGTATTACTGTTGACTATTCGGATCGGAGTCCTTTGTTTTGGAAGCCAAAAATTAATAACAAAGTACTCATAAACTAGAAAAAATTGGTACATTTAGGCATAATCTTATGTGTGATTTATTATTTTCCGTTTGTTTTGAAATAGAATAATATTCAACGATGTTGAGACGTTTACTCGCAATAGATAATGTTGTTTATTGCTTTTAGACAAAGTACTGCAATAGATAGCCCGTAGCCGTGAATGGAACAAAATTAAAATGACTCAATATTGTGAACATAAATGTATAATTTCGACAAATGGTGATGCTTACAATGTGTTGATACAATGTTTCAATAAGGAATCATCGACGCACCGTAGCATGCCGAAGATTGTTTCAATAAGGAATTATCGACGCACCATAGCATGCTGATCTTCGACATGATTGAATTATTCATTGTTTTTTTGTACACCACTTTTTTTTTTTTAATTTTCTTTGCTGAATTGACCGAGAAAGAGATCCATTTTTGGTATTGCCTAATATCGATAGGTATCAGTTGGTTTCAGTATTGGATTGAGACATGCCAAAACAATACTACATTATGTACCGTTGATTGTAGCTAATTCAAGCCTTGATTTGGGATCTCTTCTATTTGCAGAAAGTGGAAAGTTGAACTTGAACATATAATAGTTGATTGGGAACTAAATCTAAAGTCAAATCTATTTGATTTCCTTTTGTTAGGTATAGTGCCTCTGTGTAGTCTTCTTTACTTCCACTTCTAGTAATGTCCCGTGAGGAACCTCTCCTCATCATGTATATACATATCCAGTTAATTCTCTTCCTTTCTCAACATGGTTGGAATAATATAAATATTTAAGCCTCAATCCTCACAACGACTCTAGAGTTTAGTTTAGTGGCAGGATCTTTAACATGTAGTAACCTAGGTTCAAATTTCGTCTGAAGTGCATTTTAAGCGGATTAATATACCACTTCACCAACCACTCTCACCCCATAAAATGGGCATTTGACTTGCATGAGTGCATTTGAATAATATAAATATTAACCGTCAACCTTTACCAACAACTCTTTAGAGTTTTGGTGTAGTGGTAGGATCTTTAAGATCTTTACTTTCTATTGTATAAACTTTCAGATAACATGAATTGGCATAATTTATGAACTTGGCCCATCAATAAGGTAAATAGATATTCCATTAATTGGAGCTTTTGAAATTCAGCTTGACTGGTTTATTGGTCATCACAATAGCTTGGTAACTCATGTCTTCCAATTGAATCTTTATCCACCTTTGATAGTACCCTAAGAAGCACGGACACTCCAAATTCATGTCATGTCAGAATACAATTCGGACACACCAATGACACTACATTAGGGGACCAAGTAATATTACGAATCCATATCACAGTGTCTAAAACGTGTTGTGTCGACTTCGTGTCCATGCAACATAGATAGTACCCGCTCATCTGACCTTTTGCTTTGCTCTCTATGCTGGTGAATCCCCATTATTATTACTTTTTTTTGTTTCGTTTTCAAGGTTTGGTGTTACGTGGAAGAGGTTTTAAAAGGAAGAATGTTATGAGAAGGGGTAGGTTGTCTAGCCCCTAGGGAGCCGATATAATCTACACCAACAATGACACCACCTATATTCCAAATTTCTTGGGTCAACTATTTCAATAATTTTCATCCATTCAGCTCTAGTAAGGAACATGTCCTTTGTAACATTAAGGAAAACATGTCCTTTGTAACATTAAGATCCAAGATCATTTAGGCCAGCTTCTACATCTAACAACTTCTTTGACATATCTTATTGCTCTTAGTCAGTGCATCTATTGGTCTATGTTGCACATGTCTAAATCAATCAGACAATTTTTCTCATCTTATCATCAATTTGCGGCACCCCACCTTGCCATGAATACAACAACAAAGCCTTTATCCAAAATTTTGTGGTCGTCTATTGCAATCCTTTTCTTCCACTCAACTATGCCTAGGGCCATGTCCTGTAATACTAACAAAAATTTTATCCTTTTCTACAGCATCAATCCTTGTATGTTTAGGCCTACTTCTAGTGCTAGACTCCTAGCGCAACTACTATCACTGTTCCTTGCAAGTACATCTATTGGTCTATATTGCACATATCCAACCAAACCACCTAAGAGGCTAAGACTATTTTCTATTATTTTATCCTCAGTTGACATCACCTCCAACTTTCACGAATACGCTCATTTCTTATCCTATCTAACTTCCCACAAATTCTTTTTTATACCATCTTTTACTCTGTTGCGACTCTTCCATATTAGTCTTCTCATAGCTACATCTATACTCATTTTTGGAACATGCCTTTGGACTGCCAAACACTCCGTCAATAAAACATAGCACCTTATAGGTGTCTTGTAGAATTCTCATTTCAACTTCAACTTCCTACCACGAAGAGTCGAAGCAGGCCAATGTAATCTGAAATTACAAAATTATAACCGGAGAAAGTTCGAGCAAATGCTAAAAAAAAATATATTCAGCGAGCTGGGGTAGATCTATCAGAACTCGATAGACTTCAACGTCCTACCACGAAGAGTGGAAGAAGGCCAATGTAATCTGATTACAAAATTATAACCAGAGAAAGATCTAACAAAGGCTTAAAAAATAAAATACACTGGAGAAATTTAGCGTAGTTCTATCAGAACCCGATAGAATGTGTATTGTGCCATGAATTGCAGTTCAGGGATATTCTCTCACTTTTAACCATTGAACTTGTCTCCAAAAGAAGCAGCTACCTAATACCTGCCTGCCAGTCACTTGTTAAGGGTGATGTCACTTAATTAAGGTGCCCAAGCCCAAGGCAAAAGGGCCTAGGTGTCCGCATAGCCTTAGTGCCGACAGAGGTCACTTTTTCGAATAATAAGTGCAATTAGACTGTTTTAGTATTAATCAGATCGGCATTCAGAAGGTCCTTATTGGTGATGCCTCCAATTTTGTGGTATTAATGAAGTGAATCAAATGTGAGGTCGATCAGACACTTTGAAGACTGCCTTGGAGCTTGGATGTTCCAGTTCCTTGCTTTGTCTTTATAAGTTCATAGGTTTTTAACCCTACAACTTATTACCTTATAGTTGTAGGAAGTGTGTGAATTTTTTTTTTCAAAGAGTAGCTGGCACAGAAATTTAGCAGAACAAAAGTTTATGTTTTGTGGCTTATATTCTCATTAGCAGCGATATTTTGAGACAGCTAGGCTGAGAGTTCAAATTTCACAAAAAAAGGTGATCTCAATAGTATAATATGTTTCATATTCTAAAGCAACAGGAAATAGAGAAAACAGATAACAGGGGCAATTTGTATAAACAATAATCAATGTGGAAAAGTGTAGTTCATAGCATGATTTACGTGAGTTTAGAAAGTGAGAAGCAGTATATATCTCTGGATGTTCGTTCAGACAATTCTGATGGCATTATTATTTCCTAAGATTCTAAAATTTGAAAAACAGTTGGTTTGTCATTTATAACTTCTAACATTAGTTCATCTGGTGGATATGTCATGGTTATTATGAACGTATTCTAGTAAGTGACTGCATTTGGTTATGGTATTAGATGAAAACAAAAACAAAAATGTGACCATGTTTCCTTCTATTTATCAATGAAGTCGTGCTTTCTTAATATAGATAACTGATCAATTTTTATCCATTAAATATTGTTTCACCATTATGTTTATCTGTGGAATACACTAACTAATGCCTAACAAATCTCACTTACAGTTGCTGAAAACCTTTCCTAATTCAACCAAATTCTTGAAAAGTAAGTTACATTGGTTTATTCTTACTTAAGACTAAGGATTTCCTGTTTTGCCATATGCTAATGGTTGTTGTTATGTTCACAGCTGTCGTCAGTTTTGGCAAGGTCCCTTCTGAGCAAAGAGAAGAAATTGAAAAGTTTGGTCTGGCTTTGTACTCGTGGGAGGATTTTTTGCTCTTGGTATGTCAATGGCTCTAATTTATGGGCTTCCACTTGTACGATTATTAATGAGAATGTGTTTCCTGTTCTGAAATGGTTTAATAGGACTTTGGGCTATAAATTGTATTGCAAAAATTCAAATTGGCATAGGTTTCAAGTTGAACCAGCATCGATTTATTTTTGATGGGGGGATATTTTTCAGCATTTTGAGAGAATTTAGCATGACTGCATAAAGAAATATCATGATGACTTGCTGTGCGATATCATATAGTAAGCTTATAACCTCGTAGAAAAACTAAGTGTTTGGGTAAGTGGTCTAATTTATGACAGAAACTATAAACCATTGCAAGAAAGAGTTTAAGAAATCAGATATGCTTTAATGAAATGGAATTACGAGACATACAGGACTTGATTATATATCTTTACCGAGTTCAGGAGAAAATATGCATCTTGCCTTTCTTTGTTATTGTGACGAGGCCATTCCTTCAAATGTTCTACATCCAAGAATTAAAGATTTTTCTCAATTTATGTCAGCTTTATTTGCCACCAGGGACTGGGCCTAGTGGTTGGGGCTGGTGAGGGTTATTTGGGAGGTCCCGGGTTCAAGCCCAGGCCTAAAAAAAATGTCAGCTTGTATTTTAAAGCCTATAGAGTTATATATATATATATATATATATATATATATATATATATATATATATATACCAGTATTCCCGCCTGTCACGCGGGTGACCCGGGTTCGATCCCCGGCAACGGCGATTTTAATTTTAATTTCTTTTGCAGATGACCTCTAGCCTAGTGGTTAAGAGAGATGCATGCGGCCCGAGTGGTCAAGAGTTCGAATCCCAGTGGGAGCGATTACAGAAATAATTTACCAAAAAAAATAATATATATATATATATATATATTTTTTTTGTTTTTATATATATATATATATATATATATATATATATATATATATATATATACCAGTATTTCATTGTATATATATTGTATTGAACTGAACTTCAGTATAAAGTTGATGACTAATGGAAATCAATAGCTTGTGCATATGGATGATTTTTGTGTAAAATTTACAGAACTTAATTATCTTAAAGAATTCTATGCTCTGCACTTCTCTAATCTTTTCTATATTATTTCTTTATCATATGGCATATCATGGTACAATTAATTGTTATTACTTCATTTTGGTTTAGAAACGTCTTTACTGAAGGAAATTATATTCTCGTCAATCTGCCCACTCTTCAAGAATTGGATGCACTCCTTCGGTTCTATATAATGCATGTATCTGCTCACTTCATGAAAATATGCCACTGTTCTTCCTTCTTCTTTTTTTGAAGACAAAATATTGTCAGAAATAGTACATCTGACTGGATGCTAGCTTGAAGGTTTCTTGTACTTTACACCATGATTAATAGATGTTAAGTGTTATATTAGAGTTATTGGGCTTTAGTCCCACATTGCTTAGAATAATAGGAGAGAAGGCTAGCGTCTCCTATATATATGTAATCTCTCATTCAATAATAATTATCCATTTTCTATTCTACATGGTATCAGAGCCAAAAACCTAACCGTCGCCCACCACTCTCCTTCCCTCCACAAAACCCTAATCTCACACCCCCCACCCCGCTGCTACAGTACCCCCCCCCCCCCCCCCCCTCCCGCTGCTACAGTATCCCCCCCCCCCCCCTCCCCGGGCTGCTACAGTACCCGCCGCCTCCCCCCTCCCGCCCCCGTGGTCGTGATGGAGGACGACCGCGCACATGCTTTAACTGCGGTCAGCTTGGCCATTTTTATTGGCAATGCACTAAATCACCTGCTGCTAATATCACCACTGATGCCCCTGATGATGGTGTACGATCTATTCAGATGACTTCGGACTCATATACAGAGTTCCTTGATTTTCAGGCTCAACGTCGTGGTGAAGCATCCACGTTTGGTTCCACAGCTGCATACTCAGCAGCGTGCATATAGTGGTTAAGAGAGATGCATGCGGCCCGAGTGGTCAAGAGTTCGAATCCCAGTGGGAGCGATTACAGAAATAATTTACCTGGTTCCAAATTTTTTTTAATATATATATATATATATTTTGGAAGAAAGGTAAATTTTATTCCAAAGCAACTCAGTAATCGTACAACATACAATCAGAGTGGGACTCCCACTCCTCAAGACCTCATAACATTTACATCAAATTCGATGTTATGAAGCATGCCCACCAGAGGTGTAACCAGTCCCTCGAATATCCGACGGTTTCGTTCCCGCCAGACATGCCAGACCGAAGCAGCCAGACGAACCCTGGCAGTCCGGAACCAGTCCGCCCCGCTACCTCTACTATCGCGGATCACCGTAATGATGTCCCCAATACTCTGCCCGGAGTCACATCCTCCTAATAATCTACTCTGCTCTTTCCAGATCTGCCAAGCCAGGTCACACTCAAAGAAGATGTGACTGATAGATTCTTGCTCCAGACAGCATAACACACACTTGGGATCTGGTACCCGGCACTCCAAAAGAACTCAACCGATCTCTAGTAAGAAATCGACCTAGTAGGAGCTTGTAAATACAGAGCTGCATCTTCCTGGCCAGACCCTTGCACCATACAAACTCGTAATCAGGACACTGAGGAAAAGCACGCCGGATGAGATTGTGGCAACTCTGGAAAAGGAACTCCCCAGTACCCGTGGACATACCCGGTGGCTCCCAGATCCACCGATCTGCAGGCAAGTCCGGATCAATGTCAATAGAGCTAATGATCTCTCCCAGCTCCACGGTAAATCGATAAGACTCCGGACTCCACTCCCCATTGCGGATGATCCGACTACACGCAGGACCCGCCTGTCCTCCTGGTGAGTCTGAGCCCCCCTGATGTCCAATAACGAGCACCGATCTATCCAGGGATCTCGCCAGAGGTCCGTTCCAGACCCATCCTTCATGACCCTCCTGATAGTAGACTTAAAAAACCCCATATATCCCAGGACATTCTTGAACGTGACTGAATGATTGTTGTCAGTAGTACATGTCCAAAAATTGCCCTGCTTCACATATCTGCTATACATCCAGGCAGCCCAGAGAGACCTCACGTTTATGAATTTCCATGCCATCTTAAGCGCGGAGGCCTCCCGAATCTCCAGCAACGGCCTAAGCCCCACTCCATCCTCCTTTCTGGGTCGACAGAGCTGTTCCTAAGAAATCGCATGCATCCTCCCTCTCCAAATGAAGTCTGCACAAATCCGATCCACTTTCCTAACAGTGGCGATAGGAAGAAGGATGGATTGTAGCCAGAAATGTGCTATAGCTGTAATCACAGACCGTACCAGCTCAATGCGTCCTCCAAAGGACAATCCCGAGGCTTGCCAACCTTCCACTCTCCTCTGGACGTACTCCACCAAGCTATGGCAATCATGATCCCGCGCATAGTTGATCGTGAGGGGCACTCCTAAATAGCGCACTGGAAGATCACTCCTCTCAATACCCAGCACGTGAGCCCGCTCCTCCTTCTGGGAACATGAGGAACTGAAGTAAACCCGACTTTTCTCCCTGTTCAGCTGAAGACCCGAGAGGGAATGCAACTCTCCCATAATCTCTGCAAGCGCCTGCATACCCTCCATCGAAGGCTGGATAAACACCAAGAGATCATCAGCATATATGAGGTGGGTGACTGGGGGATCCACCCTCCGGAACAGTGGTACCAGCCTCCTACGGTGCACTGCAACATCTATCAGGCATGTGAAGTATTCCATCACAATCGTGAACAGGTAAGGAGACAGGGGATCTCCTTGCCGAAGCCCACGGTTGCTCTGGAAATACCCATAGGAGATGCCCTGTATGAGAACCGAGAAAGTGGGGGACGTGATGCACTTCCGGATCAGGCCAACCCAATGGTCCCCAAATCCCATGGCAGACAACAGATGGCAAAGGAAGTCCCGGTTGACCATGTCGTACGCCTTCCTCAGATCCAGCTTCACGCAAGCCTTCTCCCCTCCAGGTTTGTTGAAACCTCTCACCATCTCATGGGCCAGGAGACTGTGCTCAGCAATCGACCTCCCCTTGATAAACACAGCCTGGTTCGGAGAGACCAAGTCCTGCATGATCCCCTCCATACGCCGGCACATAAGGTGCATAATTATCTTATAAAGATAATTACAGCACGCAATAGGTCTGAAGTCCGCCAGCGCTGTCGCTCCCTCCTTCTTAGGCACCAAGGTCAGGAAGGTATGGTTCAGCTCTTTCAACAGCTTCCCTTTGGTGAAGAATTCCTGGACCACCTCCAAAACCTGATGCTTCAGGGTATCCCAGTGGCGTTTGTAGAACCCGCTGCTAAAACCATCCGGGCCCGGAGCTTTGTTAGGATCCGCCAGCTTCACAATAGCTTCCACCTCCTCCAATGTAACAGGAGCAAGCAGAATGTTATTCCCGTACTGAGTCACCAGTCTCTTTGTAATAATCTCTGGGAACACAGACAAGTAGTCAGACTGGAAATACAACTCAGAGTAATACCTGACCACCTCGTCCTGTATCGCAGCCGGTTCTCCCACAAGATTGCCATCCACGTCCAGAAGTCGGGAAATGTGATTCCTATGCTGCCTGGTCCGGATGACATCATAGAAGAACTTGGAGCACCGGTCACCGTCTTTGAGCCAGGAGCATTTGGCACGCTGAGCCGAGCTAATCTCCTTCTGCAACCGCAGGATGCCGACTTCTGCAATCAACTCCTTCTCTCTAGCCGCCAAGTTCCCATTAAGCATGTCAGCCTGCATGTCTTCCTGGATAGCCCGTAGTTCCACCTCCTTATCTTCTAAGGAAGTCTTCGGCAGCCCCTTCACCCATCTCCGAAGAGCCTGCTTCATGGCCTTGAGACGACGAACAACCGGAACTGAGCCGTCCCCTCCTGTCCACTATCAAGCCCCTCTGTGACAGCCTCCAGGTAGCCCTCCGAGAGATACCAACTGTTGTTGTATCTAAAAGGACGGGACTTCCCAGGGGACCGGCAAGTGAAGCCAACCCGGATGGGGGAGTGATCACTCGTCCCAGCAGCCAGGCCCTCCGCCGAAGTGTTAGGGAAATGACGGAACCATTCCCCATTACCCAGAGCTCTATCAAGCTGGCACGCAACCCTATTCTGAATAGCTTTGTTATGCAAAGTCCAGATGAAGCCAGAGCGAGACAAACCCTGGAGCCCTGTCTGGAGGAGACATCTCTGAAAATCACAAAGGATAGAGTCTGGAACTGGCCGACCTTCCACCTTCTCCCCTCGGTGCAGAAGGGCATTGAAGTCCCCAATCATCAGAAGAGGAAGGGCCGACGAATCTGCTGCAGCTGCGACCCGGAAAATGTCACTCCAAAGGGATTCCCTCCTCCGTCTGTCGTTGTGACCGTAGACTGTCCCCTAATAAGAACCGAAAGCCACCTTTGTTTGAGAAAGAAATGGCAATCAACTGCTCCGTCATCAGGAGCAAATCTCTATCCCAAGTCTTCGAGTTCCATCTAACCCAAATCCTGGCCATGTCGCATAGAGCCAGGTTGTGCAGTTGGGCCCAATTGGATGGAGTCCTACGAGCAAGAGTCTTTTCACCTTTAATCTTAGTTTCTAACAGGACAGAGATGTCACATTTCTCTCTGAGAAGCACCCCACAAATCTCTCTCCACCTCCTTAGCGAACACGCCCCCCTCACATTCCAGGCTATGATAGACATTAATAAATGAGAGGAGGGGTCCCCTGAAAAACACCCGGATCGGCACCTGGGAAACGCGCCACATCCGTCGCTAGAAGATCCTCCTCCATTCCCGTCGGAATGGTCTGCTGTGGGTTGGCCTGAGAGAGAACCAATGCCCAGGAAGGATTGTCAACACACACAGCCTCTCTATCCATCGAGAGCATCCCCTCCCTGGAGGGACCGTCGCTCAGCGGCCCGACGGCACGTCTCTTCCTACAGTAAACCTGACCCTCACCCGAACCTCCACCGCCTCGCGCCACGATCTCCGACGCCGCCATACCTCTCAATACTACTCTGCCCCTGGGAAGTGGACATCGCCCCACTCATGTGGGCAAGTTGAGTGGAGACAATGAGGCTAGTCCCACCCTCACTCGCTGGAATAGTATCCTCTCCCACCAAGGCCGCCTCGCCGCTGTCAACTCTGAAATCCATGTCATCGGGAGAATCTGGAGCCCGACTTCGGGGGTTAGCAGGCTCCACATGATGTCCGGCCGCCGAACACGCACTGGCCAGATGCCCGAAACAAGAGCACCTAGTACAGGTAGGTGGAACCATTCGTATTCCACCCTCTGGGTAAGCACCTCTCCAGACGGGATCTCATACTCCACCACCTCCGGTAACTCCCCCAGCACGGATCTCCACAAAAATCCTGGCATACATCAACCTCGACCGAAACGCAGTGGCTTCGTCTGCCTTGATCGGGGTGCCCACCAAGCTCGCCAGTCGCATCAACAACGGAATACTCCAAAACTGGACAGGGAACTCAGGGAAGCGAATCCAGACGGGGATGGCATTCAGGACTTACCGCTCACAACGAAGCTCCGGTGTCCACTCCTTTAGAATGTTATATATATATATATATATATATATATATATATATATATACCAGTATTTCATTGTATTGAACTGAACTTCAGTATAAAGTTGATGACTAATGGAAATCAATAGCTTGTGCATATGGATGATTTTTGTGTAAAATTTACAGAACTTAATTATCTTAAAGAATTCTATGCTCTGCACTTCTCTAATCTTTTCTATATTATTTCTTTATCATATGGCATATCATGGTACAATTAATTGTTATTACTTCATTTTGGTTTAGAAACGTCTTTACTGAAGGAAATTATATTCTCGTCAATCTGCCCACTCTTCAAGAATTGGATGCACTCCTTCGGTTCTATATAATGCATGTATCTGCTCACTTCATGAAAATATGCCACTGTTCATCCTTCTTTTTTTGAAGACAAAATATTGTCAGAAATAGTACATCTGACTGGATGCTAGCTTGAAGGTTTCTTGTACTTTACACCATGATTAATAGATGTTAAGTTTTATATTAGAGTTATTGGGCTTTAGTCCCACATTGCTTAGAATAATAGGAGAGGAGGCTAGCCTCTCCTATATATATGTAATCTCTCCTTCAATAATAGTTATCCATTTTCCATTCTACATGGTATCAGAGCCAAAATCCTAGCCGTCATCCACCACTCTCATTCCCTCTATAAAACCCTAATCTCCCATCCCCCCACCCCGCTGCTACAGTACCCGCATCCCCCCCCCCCCCCCCCCCCCCCCCCCCCCCCGCGCTGCTACAGTACCCGCCCGCCCGCCGCCCCCCCCCCCCGGCTGCTACAGTACCTGCCGCCCTCCGCCCTCGTGGTCGTGATGGAGGACGACCGCGCACATGCTTTAACTGTGGTCAGCTTGGCCATTTCTATTGGCAATGCACTAAATCACCTGCTGCTAATATCACCACTGATGTCCCTGATGATGGTGTACGATCTATTCAGATGACTTCGGACTCATATACAGAGTTCCTTGATTTCTAGGCTCAACGTCGTGGTGAAGCATCCACGTCTGGTTCCACAGCTGGATACTCAGCAGCGTACATAGTGAAACCCAAGCAGTGGGTAATCGACTCTGGTGCATCCTCTCACATGACTGGAGACGTAGGTATGATACATGATTATGTACCTGTACGTCGTGCTTCTGGCATTACTGTTGCTAATGGAGGTTCCCTGACAGTCCGAGGACGTGGAAGTGCCACTCTTTCTACCGGACTGTCCCTCAACTCTGTGCTACTTACTCCTGGGAGCCCGTTCAGTTTACTTTCTATTAGTCAAATTATTCGTGAGCTACATTGCTCGGTAACATTTTTTTCTGATGGTTGTGTTTTTCAGGACCTGAAAACTGGAAAGACTATCGGTAAGGGGCATGTGGCTGGAGGCGTGTACCTGTTTGACGCATCTTCTTCTGTTGCCTGTGCCGGCATGAAACTCGATCATGTCGAATTACATTATCGGTTAGGCCATCCATCGTCCCAAGCTCTCCAGAAAATATACCCATATTTAGATATTCCCTCTTCTTTTCATTGTGAGCCATGTAGTTTAGCTAAGCATCATCGGGTTCCTTATCCGGTGAGTCCAAATAAAATTGCTTCCGCTCCTTTTGAGTTGGTGCATTATGAAATTTGGGACCTTGTCCGACTGAATCTGTAATGGGTTTTAAGTACTTTGTTACTTTTGTCGTTGATTACTCACGTGTCACCTTTATTTATTTGATGAAAAATCGCTCTGAATTATTAAACATTTGGTGCAACTTTCATGCCGAAATAAAAACACAATTTGGTCTACCTATCAAAATTTTTCGGAGTGACAATGGCCGTGAGTATTTATCTCGTGATCTCGATAAACATCTGGCCCGCAACGGCATCATCCACCAAATCTCTTGTGCGTACACACAACAAAATGGTGTAGCCGAACGCAAGAATCGCCATTTATTGGAAACAACGCGTGCTCTTATGTTTCAAGCACGTACTCCCAAGAGATTTTGGTCGGATGCGGTTCTTACTGCTTGTTATCTTATTAACCGCATGCCATCGTCCATTTTCAATGGTAACACTCCTTTTTCTAGACTTTTTCCTGGGCGAGAGCCATTTCCTCTGCCTCTCCGAATCTTTGGCTGCTTATGTTATATTCGGGATACCCGACCAACCCTTTCTAAATTAGATCCTAAGGCAATTCAATATATTTTTCTTGGGTATCCTAAAGATCAGAAAGGGTATCGGTGTTTCTCCCCTATCTTAAAGCGATATTTTTTTACTCGGAATGTTACCTTTGTAGAAACCGAATTTCCACCACTCCCACAATCAAAGGGCCCTTCTCCTCTGGTCTATCCAGAAGATGATTTTTTGTTCTTTTCTCCTCAAACACAACAGCCCTCCGTACGGGTGCCCTCCCTTACCGAGCCAGTCTCCCAGTCAGATGGTCCACATACACCGATTCAGTCATTGCCAACATCGCCCACAGATTCATCCTCCTCTGGTTCCACCAGCAGTTTCGGCTCAAATGAGTTGCCTCCATCTGTTCCACCAGCAGCTCCACCAGTTCCGTCAGCAGCTCCGGCGGTCCCGCCTCCAGAACGTCCTCGTTGTGTCTGTCGTGATCATCCCTTGTATGTTGACAGCTATAAAGGTCTTACCAGTCACACTCAGTCTCTGGTGGCTACTATTGATGGGATTCAGATCCCTAAGACCGCTGAGGAGGGTCTCCGACATCCTGGTTGGCGTGCTGCTATGAACGAGGAGATGAAAGCTCTCCAGGAGAATCATAACTGGGACTTACTCGACTTACCTACTGGTAAACAGGCTGTCGGCTGCAAATGGGTGTTCACGATTAAGGTAAAACTGGATGGCACTCTTGATCGACTGAAGGCTCGGCTGGTGGCCAAAGGATACTCTCAAACCTATGGTGAGGATTACTTCGAGACATTATCTCCTGTGGCCAAAATGATATCCGTTCGTGTCCTCATGACCTTGGCCATCCGATATGATTGGCTGTTACTCCAGCTTGATATAAAGAATACTTTCTTCCACGGGGATCTTGATGAAGAAGTATATGTGATGCAACCTCCCGAATTCGTTGCAAGGGAGGGTAAAGTGTGTCATCTGAGGAAGGCCATCTATGGTCTGAAACAATCACCTCGTGCATGATTTGGTAGATTTACACAGGTTGTTACTCAATTTGGAATGTGTCAATCGAAGAAGGACCATTCAATCTTCTATCGACACACATCTGCTGGAAGAATACTTCTTGGTGTCTACGTTGATGATATTATAATCACGGGAGATGACAACCAGGGTATTGTAAGTCTCAAGAAGTTTCTTGGAGAACAATTTTAAACTAAGGATATGGGATCCTTGAACTATTTCTTGGGTATTGAGGTCACACGCGGTAAGCGGGACATTGTAATATCTCAAAGAAAGTATGTGCTGGACATACTAAATGATGCAAGCAAAGGGAGCAACCTCACCTATGGATCCAGGGACGAAGTTACTTCCAGACGAAGGGGTCCTGATGACCAATCCAGATCAGTATCGCCGAGTAGTTGGAAAACTCAACTATTTAGCCGTCATGACGCGTCCGAACATTTTTTTTGCAGTGAGCGTTGCAAGTAGATTTATGGCTTCTCCAAGAGTTCCACGCTGGCAGGCAGTTCTCAGAATTCTGTGTTATTTAGTAAAGAATCCAGAAAAAGGAATTCGAATGGAAAATAATGGACACACTCGCATTGAGTGTTTTACTGATGCTGACTGGGGAGCAAGTCTGACAGATAGACGGTCTACATCTGGCTACTCAGTATTTATTGGCGGAAATCTAGTATCATGGAAAAGCAAGAAACAAAGTGTGATAGCACGCTCAAGCTCGGAAGCAGAATATTGAGCTATTGCTCATGGCACGTCAGAGATATTATATATGAAGCATCTCCTACAAGAACTGGGAGAAGACGAAGGATCTCAAGTGGCAGATTTATGGTGTGATAACCAATCTGCTATTCACATTGCCACCAATCCAGTATTTCATGAACGGACGAAGCATATTGAAATTGACATTCATTTTGTTCGTGATGAATATACAAAGGGAGTGATAAAGTTTCAACATGTGAGGACCGGCGACCAGATAGCTGATATATTCACAAAGCCTCTTCTGGGTCCTCGGGTTCAATTTTTATGTAACAAGCTGGGCATGATTGACATCTATGCTCCAGCTTGAGGGAGGGTGTTAAGTGTTATATTAGATTATTGGGCTTTAGTCCCACATTGCTTAGAATAATAGGAGAGGAGGCTAGCCTCTCCTATATATATATATATGTAATCTCTCCTTCATCCATTTTCCATTCTACAATAGACATTGTTTAACTAAGGTTCTAATTGTTTGTTTACCATATACAGGGAAGTAACCAGCAATTTGATCTCCCAATAAACAAGAAAACAGATATTTGTACTATAATGTACACTAGTGGAACGACGGGTGACCCCAAGGGTGTACTGATTTCCAATGAGAATATCATGACTCTTATTGCTGGGGTTGATCGGCTGCTTAATAGTGTGAATGAGGAGGTCAGTCCTGTATTGATTATCTTTTTGCTCCATTAAGATAGAATAAATGCTATACTCAAATAAGTGGTTAGCTTTTGCGTTCAACACAGGTTAGCAAGTGGTTATTCTACGATAAGTGAGTCTTATGGTTTGGTTTTTGCTTCTCACCTAACTGTTCTTGGAACTATTACAGCTGACTCAGAAGGATGTTTATTTGTCATATCTCCCTCTTGCACATATATTTGACCGGGTGATTGAAGAATTTTTTATTTTTACTGGGGCGTCAATTGGATTCTGGCGTGGGGTAAGTCATTAGCGCACAAATTTTTATTTTTGCTGATAATCCATTTAGTTAGTTGTAATTTTCGTCTTCAGGATGTCAAATTATTAATTGAAGACATCGGGGAGTTAAAACCGACTATCTTCTGCGCTGTTCCACGTGTCCTGGAGCGGATATACACAGGTACAGTTTGATATGGGAGTCCTAGGATGTTGAAATAAACTTATGTTTTTATCTCCCTTTTCCCCTTAAAATTGGTAGCACCCACACATAATAGAGACAGACTAGCTGACAAGCTAGTGTTCTAATGCCAAATGATGGTTGCTAATCGTTTCTACTCACTCGATCTTAATTTATATGGCTTAAAAGCATAAGTAACTAAATAAGAGGGTTTGGATGCTTCAGAACCTGTTATTCAAATCTGTTATTTTGTACTGGGGATGAAGGAAAGCATTATTTCCCAACCAATAAATTTTACCATTGCATATAAATGTTAAGATTTGTAATCAACCTTGTAAAAAATTTGTCCGGGTTTAGATTGAGAAGCTTTACCTTGAATCGACTGAATTTGAACTTTGCATATGCCTGTACTTGTTGATACGTATACAATTTCTTCAGTATTTCCTTGACCACTACACTCTTAGATTTTCAAATGAAAATAATTTACAAAAGATACTATTATGCAATATTTTTATGCCATTAATGATATACTTCTTTGTCAATATGTACATAATTAGTTATAGAATTTTAGTACAATATTCATGCGTATTTTAACCGTAATATTCTTCATACCCGTGGTATTTCAAAAGTAGGAATCAACTTGTAGAACTCTAGATCTAATGAAACTTGGATGAACGGCGTTGATAGGGTCTAGTACAAACAGTGAATCTTATATACTGGTTGCTCTTTGGGCATACTTTCCTCAGTTACATACATATTATGTTTGACGCAGGACAAGACATAGAGGGACCATATTTATGGAATTATGCAATGATTGCACTAACTGAGATTGCGGAAGTTGTAAAGTAAATATTGATAAAAATCTATCCAAAATAACCATGGAAGATAATGAAAGCAATCAATTAAATAAGGAGTTATGGATTGAATTTACCGAAGTGTGCCACACATCAAAACAAATCAAATCACGTTCTACAAAGATGTGAATCCACGTGTCAAAGCTTTTGTCCGGCGGTCCAAAACTCAACCTTCATTGCTATGTAAAGTGTGTGAAATTTGGGGGTTAAGGTTTATGCAAGATGAACAAGGATGAGAAGAAATTTGTTCTAAGAAATGAAAAACATAAAAACTCAAACAAATCTCTGAACTATTCAATGAATAAAATTTAGTATATGTGCTTATATAACTATGCAAGTGTTGGTTTCCAAGAAATACTAATTCTAAAAGTCAACTAACATGTTCCAAATTTAATCAATCCTAAGAAAAGCTACTAAATATAAATTATCTTAAAAATCAACCATCTGCACCAATGTGCATAATTAAAAACCATGTGCACCCATGTGCTTATGTAATAATAAATGCTCCGAAATAAATGCACCCAAAAATAAATCCAAAGTCCATATTCTCAAATCTACATCAGTCTGAGAGTCTTTCTCAGCCATGCTACTCGATGGTAAATGCGCGTCAGACCTTGATCTCCATCAACGTCTCTTATGGTTTCCGTACTACTTATTTAACTTTCATAAATTAACTTAGATCTTGCTTAAGAAATACCTGAGATTGTAGTTTACTGCAAATATGGACAAGCCAAGTTCATTTTGTATGTTTATGTAAAAGATCACATGTTTCTTATAATATAGATTTTGCCTTGTCAAGTTCAAATATTTTTTCTTACAATGCAAATCTACAAAGCCTTTATCCAAAAATTTTGGGGTTGGCTATTTGGAACCTTTTATTCCATTCAGCCCTTGTCACATCCCGGTCCCGTAGGACCGATCGTCCTCGCTAAGGCGTGATGCCGCATGAGAATAGATTGCGCTCACGCAAGGCGGGTTCCATAACGGCCGATTACAAGCTAAGCGACGGGGTCGTCGCACAGAAGTCCCAAGCAGAAACATTGAGTAACACCAACGGAAAGTTGAAACAAACACAAGTCACGCAAATAGCTCTTTATTGATATTGAAACAAAGATTACATAGGTGGACACGAGGCCAAGTTTACAATCACTTAAGCTCACTATTCTCACAATACAAGTCACTCTGCTCTCTCTCATCTCTCAATACAATTTGACGAGCCAGCGGATGCTTCAGATAGGCAATGTCCATACATTATGTCCCGTATAAGTCCAGACTCCATGCGGCCGCACAATTCGAAACGCCAAGGAACTCCATGCCTCGACGCATCCAGCGAGCTCCGCGCCAACGAGTTTCTACCTGTGCATGCACATGAAAACTGTGTGGGTGTCAGTACTCAACCCATACAAAACCAACACGTTCATTTTACTTCGTGCAATATAACCATTTTTTATTGTCTTTCTACTTTTGCCTTAGGATCAGTTTTTAGGACATAGGCTCTTGGCCTATTTTGTGTCTCTAGACCATTCTCGTGTCAACAACGCCAACTTAACAAGTCGTGCTTGCCTTTCGGCCCATACTCAGAGACGCAACTACACGATAATACCCAATTTCCATGTGACCGTACTACAAGTCCATTGTGCTAACATCATGGTCGTATTATAAGATCTATTCGTGTGTCCATATTGAGGTCGTCTCACAATTCAGTGTAACTTAACCATATTGTCGCCTCGCGACCCTTGCTGCTTTAATCGTCAACTGACTCAATCAAGATTTGTGATCTAAGTGTCACTTAACCAACTTTGCCTTACGACGCTTCCTGACTTAAACTCGAAACGACTCAAATCCAACTTATGCAACTCTATGTCAACAACTTAATATTTGATGCCACATCTCGTGCCGAAGTATGGTGTCTTCGTTGCAGCCAAATCTTAGGCTCAAACATTGTGTTCTGATCATGCACACATTCAACTCGACGCATTGATACCGTGCACACAATACTCGACTCAATCCAAAGGCATGCACGCAGATCGCCGCTATATGCCGACTCATCTATATGAAAGGTCACTAGCACCACAAGCTATCCTGGACTTATAGCTTTGCTAGTCGGGGCCCTTTCAACGCAAGTAGCGAGCCCCATTGAAAGTCTCCGCCTAACCCGTGCTATCATCCAGCACAGCTATACCGTGTTTCCTCCTAGGTCGAAACGGTCCCGTGGTCCGGGGATACCGCTCGAGGAAACTTTTACCTTGTCGACAAGTTGTCCAATGACCATGTAAGACCCGACTCGAGCTAACGTCTTACACAGTCATTCTTCATCTAGTGTTACCATCTTTTTAGGACCATGTTCAAGACTACTAATATTTGAGACCGCCTCGACGACCCATGGTCGTGAGTATTCTTCCATGTTGTCCTATCATTTTACTCAACTCAGGAACGACTATTTGATAGTCCTTTTTCCAAACTCAATTTGAATCAACCGTGGCTCCTGTCTTAAACACTAAGTTCGTGACATCGTACCTTAAGCCAATTTGTGTTCTTGTGCGACACTAACACCCAAATCATACTTTATATGACGAGCCTTGAGACCGTAGGACAGTGTGGCTACAACCAACCGTAGAAATCATGGGACCATACTTGCTATGACTTCGATAGCCTAACAAAACTCTTACCTAACTCAATCGTACAACAACTTACTCGTGGGACGAGCGAAGGCTATGCCAAGTCTTGCATCGTAGAAACGTGCGCTAAGACTGGAGGAACACTTTGGCTATGCCAAGTATCGGACGATGGGACCGTGCATGCTTTATCAAGCATTTATGCGGACGACGCTTATGACTTAGGCTAATTCATAGCTTTGAAGCGAAGACCAACTTTTTTTCTCCCAAGCCACGGGATGAAGGATCGACTGTCAATTTTTGAAAGTCATCGTGCAATACTTCTAAGCCGACCATGGGACTTTTTTCCATGTTCTAACTCAGTTTGACCCAAGTTGGGATTATTCCCTTAGCTATGTGAATTCGTCTCTTTTATTATCAAGCCTACTCGTGCAATTGAAAACTTTCGTTCTATTAGTGCGAAGGCCAAGCTGAGGCAAGTTCACCGAAACCACCCACCTGAACGAGCAGTCACCTCGACCGTGCGGGTTTTCGAGCAAGCCGTTGCATGACTAAGTCCCAATGCCGTTGGCGTTTCGATTCCTCCGATTGACTGAGCGGGACGGGTCACTACAGCCCTAAGGGACGTTCTCTCTGTAACCTTAACAAAAACCATGTCCTCTCTTTACAGAAATATGTCTTCCTTGTAATAAAGGGCATCATAGTGCGATGAGGCTCCCACTTACGCAGGTCTAGGAATTATAGTGAAAATATAATTTTTGGAGATTGGAGGGATTTTCTTCTCAGAAAGCAATTAGTTCTTCTAGTCAACTATGTTCTTGAAAGACACTGATTAGTGGGGCAGCTGGTGTATTAGATATTTAATACTAAAGAACTTTTTTGATATTGACCATTTTTATTGCTACTTTACTAACACCCCCTCCTCTTCTACCCCATAAGCCTTTTATATAATGTGTTGTAAATCTCGGTTTTGCTTGTATCGGCCACCCACATTTATGAGACTTCAAGTTTGCAACAAATGAGATTGTATTTCAATGTCATCCTATCTAATATTTCGTAAGTGTAGACTATTTGGCTTGTACGTTTCGATTCATCACAGAAATACCGTGAGTATGCTAAGTTTTGACTCTCTCTTTTTCCCAACATTTACAGCAAGTTAGTCTCTGATGTTTCTTCAACTTATTTCTCAGGTTTACAGAATAAGATTTCTTCCGGAGGTCTACTAAAGAGTACAATGTTTAATATTGGATACAAATAGTGAGTTCTTGCATGAATTGTAATTACCAAACTAAGGTCATTTTAGGCTTTGACTCCCATGCTAAGATGCCATGTATATCTCTAGCCTTCAGTTTCCAATACATTTGTAGCTTTTACCTATGCTTTCAGTTCTTTTATCTCCTTATCTCGTATTTGCTACCTGTTTATTTATTTAATTATGAAATAGGCTTTCATTCATATTTCCTCAGTCACCTAGGCATCTAGGAATAATGTTGAACTCATTGTATGATGAAGGTGTTTAACTGTATCATGGTAATTAGCTCTAATATCTGTTGACTTTTGGCAGCAAACTACATAACATGATCAAGGGAAGTAAGCATGAAGAGGCGTCTTCAATTTGTGATAAGCTAGTTTTTAACAAGGTACTGCAATATACCAAATATCATTTTACCATTGAGTGTCAACTTATTTCAGATAGCATGTGTTCCTTCTAATATTAATTAGGTGTCTCATGGACTCTAGGTAAAACAAGGCTTGGGTGGGAATGTACGCCTTATCTTATCTGGAGCTGCTCCTCTAGCTACCCATGTGGAAGAATTCTTACGAGTTGTGTCGTGTGCTCATGTTCTACAAGGATATGGTATAGAATTGCTCTTGAAGTTCTTTATTAGATCACTGGAACAAAGTAACTGTCAAATGCTGTTTAAACAATTTTAGATATCATATTATTAACATATCTAATTCTGGAGTTATTTAGAGGTCCTTTTTCGTGTAAAAGTGTCTTTTGTTTCCATTCTGAATTTCAATAGAAAGTAGAAAAAGGTCGACCAGCAAAAGAAGTTTTGCAGTTATTGCATGTCATTTCTAGTTGTTTAAGGTTGAAAATTGTTTCTTGGTGTGACTGTTTCAAATGTTTGTTGAAAGCTAATACTACAGGCTCGTCGCTTAGGGGACATTTTTCTATGGACATAAAATAGTTTTTGTTTTTTGATATGGCTTCTTTGACGTATACATGAAACTGGCATGCATGAAATGGTACTCTTAAATTTGGAAAATACTTGAGAAAATTTTAGCATGGAAATTAAAAGTAGAGTTACAGACATATTAAACATACGAGTTGCAACATAATCGTGCGTGGTTTCATAGACCCTTTAGTCTATTGGGGGCTACAAGGTTGCATATAAACCCCAATCAAATTCATCATCTATGGAGCAGAAGAAAGATCCATAAAAGTTTAACAGTTTTTATGACCAGCTATCGACCTATCGTCAACCCTCTAGGTTGGTGCTAAATTCCTAGCAAAGAAAGCTATGAGCACAAGAGGGTGATTCCAAAAAAATCTAGACGGCCAATTGGCTTGTAGGTATACCTACCTTTTCAATATGTAGTTTAAGCTCATGCAACCGAAGACCTCAAATATCCCGTAAACTATAAAGAGTCTAGACGAAGGGGTACAATGATACAATTTTCTATTGAGAGTTGTATTCATCTGTAGGACACATTAAGCCAAAGAGTGAAGAAAAGGTAGTCATAACTCACAAAATATCCTCTGTGACACTAAAAAAGAATACATACCTTTCTTTAAAACTTCAATCTATGTTCGTTTAGGCCTTCCTCGATGGCCATTGAGACCTGGATAAGCTTTTTAGAAGTTCGTATAGGCCTATCTCAATAGTCATTCAGACCTGGATAAGCTTTTTTAAAATAAGAAGACTTATAAAAAATATCTATGAAAGGGTTACGAGGTCATGGCCCTTAATAGAGCTGAATAGATGAAAAGGACATGGCCCTTAACAGAGCTTAATGGAAGAAAATGATTCAAATAGCCGACCTCAAAATTTTGGGATAAAGGCTTTGTTGTTGTTCTAATTATTGTATGAAAGGGGGAAAAAAAATCAAGTACATTTGTCAGTAAGATTGCTTCCCTGTATTATTGAGCAGTGCTAAGTGCAATTTTGGTTTATTTGGTATTATGAATTTCCACGTTTTTTTTAGCTAATAGGAATATTGATGTTATTATCTGTTAAAATTAAATGGGGTTTCCTGTAACCAATTCCAAAATCAGTAAAGTTTATGGTTGCTTTTCAGTAGTGCCCCACATACATCCAAAATATTTTATGAAGTTTGTTCTCTCCTAGTGAGGTGATGTTGTGCCTCAGTTGTTTTATTATCAGATAAGTTCAAGCATATTAAATAATTTGTAAAATATTTTTGGAAGATGAAATAAGCTGTTTGTACTGTGTTTATTATGACAGGTCTTACAGAGACCTGTGCTGGGACATTTGTGTCACTACCCAATGATCTATCCATGCTTGGAACGGTAGGTCCTCCAGTACCAAATGTTGATGTGCGCCTGGAGTCCGTCCCAGAAATGAATTATGATGCCTTAGCAGACAAACCTCGTGGAGAAATCTGTGTCAGGGGAAATACCTTATTTCAAGGATATTACAAAAGAGAAGACCTTACAAATGAAGTTATGGTTGATGGGTGGTTTCACACAGGTTAATTCTCCATTCAATGCAAGTGTTTAAATAAGTATGTATGAAGTCAATCACTAAATTGTGTTTGAAGTAGTAGTTATTAGTTAATTTATAGGGGTCATTTGGGCATATGAAGGAAATGTTCACTTTAATGCGAATAAGACTCAAATTTTGGTGTTTAAGGTTTTACTGAAAAAAAGGTCCAACTTGTACAGAGTGAATGGAAGTTGGATGTTCAATAGATTTAATATGAATCTGGAAGTGACGCATATTAAGTATTAACTTCTCATGGTCATTCATGCAGGTTGATACTTCCATTAATGTTTTACAATTACCAAACATGTGTAGCTTCATATATTTCACTAAAGCTTCTTATATTTGGAGCAAGTTTTGTTTGGACATGCTTCTTATGATATTCAGTTACAGGGGACATTGGTGAGTGGCAGCCAGATGGAAGTATGAAGATTATTGATCGGAAGAAAAACATTTTTAAGCTCTCGCAAGGAGAATATGTTGCAGTTGAAAACCTGGAGAACATATATGGTCTAGTTTCTGATATAGACTCGGTAAGTTTTGCGGCCCCTCATTTCTTGTGGAATGCATGACTACTTGATCTTTTAGAGGTTTAAAACTGTTTCTGCAAAAAATATTCTTTCAATTATCTTTTTTCATATGATTAGCTTCTTAGCAAGGTTTTAAGTATCGGCCGAAACCAATCGAATGAAAACCATGAAGTCCTGGAAATGCTGAAAGCACTACTTAAGGTCCTAAACCTATAGTGCGAACTTCTTAGCTTGAGCTAATTTCTCGTTGACTTGGTTCCACCCTCAACTTCCTTCCAGGTTCGAGTCCTAGGAGCATATATCGTTGCCATCATCACTTAAAGCCTTATCCCATCAGAGTGGGGTCGGCTAAGGAGAGTAAGAAACCTCCATAAAAGAGCTGACAAAGTTCTTATGACCGGCTGCCGACTAGATGTAGACCTTCTATGTTGGTGCCAATTCCTAGCCAAGATAGTTACGACTGATGAGCACAAGAGGGTCATGCCATGCCATACAACATAGACAACTAATTGGTGGATAGGTAAACCTATCAGCAATCAGTCTTAAGCTCATGCGACCAAGGAGCACGTGTTCAAGTTCGCATAGACTATAAAGAGTTGAGAAGAGGTAAGATAATACAGTTTGCTATAGGAATTGTATTCATCACTATGACACACTAAGCGAAAGAGTGAAAATGGATGTTGTTCTCATTGTACCCTAGGATGCATATATCTTTTCTAAAAGATGACTTCAGTATTTGCAATTCAATTCAAATTAAGATGTATGCTAGGAGTGATGACAATTGATACTAGGTATGTAATTAAATAAAAGGTACTATTTCTATTTCATATTTTAGCCAAATAGGATTTAAAATATCTGGCTATAAGAAAGAAACAAATAATACTTTTGAGAATTCTAGGGTAACAAAGGGGCCAATAAAATGACTATTTAATTTAGTATGGTGTCTAAAATCACTTTGACATTGACCACTATATAGCATAGCAATATCTTCTAATCATGAAACTATTGCAATCAAGTGGACCATAGAAAAAATATGCAAGCAAGATGGCTGAGTATGGAGGTTCAACAATAAACTTGAGAGTAACCATGAACAAACTCCCAACAGTGGATTGTCCAACCTAATTTTATTCATTTGTGATAGAGGATATATATTCACCGACGAAGGTTGCCTTAAAGCTCACTAGGCTATTGGGCCATATTCTACACCCCCCCCCCCCTAAAGTTGGAGCATATACATGTCCAACTTGTTTAGAAATAGGAAACGGGAAGCATGAAGTAATTTTGTGTGAATACTCTGATCGAATAAATGGGGTATATAGAGATGGAAGTAATAAGATGATTTATTATTGATGAGAGACTACATATATATAGGAGAGGCTAGCCCCCTCTCCTATTCTTCTAAGCAATGTGGAACTAAAGCCCATTAACTAATAACTCTAATATAACACTTAACACCCTCCCTCAAGCTGGAGCATAGATGTCAATCATGCCCAGCTTGTTACATAGAAATTGAATCCGATGACCCAGAAGAGGCTTTGTGAAGTTATCAGCTATCTGGTCGTCGGTCCTCATATGTTGAAACTTTATTACTCCCTTTGTATATTCATCACGAACAAAGTGGATGTCAATTTCAATATGCTTCGTCCGTTCATGAAATACTGGGTTGGTGGCAATGTGAATAACAGATTGATTATCATACCATAGATTGCCGCTTGAGACCCTGCGTCTTCTTCCAGTTCTTGTAGGAGGTGCTTCATATATAATATCTCTGACGTACCATGAGCAATAGCTCGATATTCTGCTTCTGCGCTTGAGCGTGCTATCACATTTTGTTTCTTGTTCTTCCATGACACTAGATTTCTGGCAATAAATACTGAGTAGCCAGATGTAGATCGTATATCTGTCAGACTTGCTCCCCAATCAGCATCAATAAAACACTCAATGCGAGTGTGTCCATTATTTTTCATTCGAATTTCTTTTCTTGGATTCTTTACTAGATAACACAGAATTCTGAGAACTGCCTGCCAGTGTGGAACTCTTGGAGAAGCCATAAATCTACTTGCAACGCTCACTGCGAAAGATGTCTAGACGAGTCATGACCGTCAAGTAGTTGAGTTTTCCAACTACTCGACGATACTGATCTGGATTGTTCATAAGGATCCCTTCGTCTGGTAGTAACTTCGTCCCTGGATCCATAGGTGAGGTTGCTCCCTTTGCTTGCATTATGTCTGCATCATTTAGTATGTCCAGCACATACTTTTTTTGAGACATTACAATTATCCCGCTTATCCCGTGTGACCTCAATGACCAAGAAATAGTTCAAGGATCCCATATCCTTGGTTTGAAATTGTTCTTCCATAAATTTCTTGAGGCCTGCAATACCCTGGCTATCGTCTCCCGTGATTACAATATCATCAACGTAGACACCAAGGAGTATTCTTCCAGTAGATATGTGCCGATAGAAGATTGAATGGTCCTTCTTTGATTGACACATGCCAAACTGAGTAACGACATGTGTAAATCTACCAAACCATGCACGAGGTGATTGTTTCAGACCATAGAGGGCCTTCCTCAGATGACACACTTTATCCTCCCTTACAACGAATCCGAGAGGTTGCATCACATATACCTCTTCATCAAGATCCCCGTGGAGGAAAGCATTCTTTATATCTAGTTGAAGTAACGGCCAGTCATAGCGAACGACCAAGGCCATGAGGACACGATATCACGTCCTGACCCGGAATCACCCGAATCATCGTCCTCGCAGAGGGTGTGATGCCGCACGAGCCTGGAGTTGTGCTTGTACAAGGCAAGATGACAAGTTCTCAAAATGGTTATCTTTGATTTGATATTAGCAAACGGAAGAAAACAGAGTATACAAAACAATTCTCTTTATTGATAATGAACTGAGATTACAAAGGCTTTCAATAGCCCAACTGAATTTGCCAGATTGGCTACAACACTCAAGTTCTCTCTTGCCCATAAAGGATTTTACCATTCCATACATCATGCCTTCTATATTTCGGCCGCATCAATCCTGTTGCAAGTCCGAGCATCAGTGCGATCGCACGATTCAAATGCTACGGCATTCCATGCCTCTGTGCGATCAAGCGAGGCTTCGCCGCGAACAATCCATTCCTTGCACCCTGCATGAAAGCTGGTGAGGGATCATTACGTTCGTCCTCGCATGTACTGATGAAAAAACCCACTTTCTAAACCGACATTTAGTATTTATGTTGAATCATGCAACTTAGCTTATGATCTTGCTATATTCTCCTTAAGGTCGATTTCACGGCATATTCGAAAGCGGTAAAACATGTTATCATGGCAAGCATGTTATTCGAGTTGAATAGGCAAGCAGGCAAGTAATCTCGTGTTTGTTTCGTGGTGCGACTTTTTACCAACATAAACGCACTCATCCTTGCACCGATGCAAGGTGAATACGTCTCATTCCTTCCCTTTCATATTATAAGTGCTCTCTATGCAGGATCTATGTGTGCAGGATACATACGTGCCTGCACTTTCAACCCATCATTCCTTAACTATATGAAGGTCATTGGCGTATCTGCGCCAGAATGGACTAAATGTTTCTCTTTCTTTTCTTTCTTTCTTTTCTCTTTCTTTTCTTTCTCAAATTGGGTAGCCCGACGCCTCTCGTAGAGGGTTGCTATCCTAATTACGGAGACCTTCCATTGCATACCATCATTTGCGGCTTTTCACATCTTACTAAGCGGTCGCTAATCGTCTTATGGATGTGCGCCTCTCAAAGATTATATTCTTCCTAGGCCGAACGGTCCCAGTGCCCCGGCGCACCCGTTCGAAGGGAACATTCCCGTGCACAGGAGATTATTTCATAATTTACTGAAGTCCATTCGACCATGCAACGCATTATTATTCAAACAACCAAACATAGTCTCAAGTCCGAGACTCGGACTTTATCATCTCGTATTTCTCCTATTAACTTTCTATGTTCTCACATTTCATACTTCGTTTCAATGTTCAATGGCATCTTGCCTCAACTCAATGTTCGTCAACTGAACGACCCGAAGGTCCCGAACACTTTTCGAGACATCATGTCACATCTGACAGTTCCGTCACCTACATGCCACAACTGTTTTCTTCGCAACGAAGCCATCTTTTATGATTCTCGTGCACGTAGGCACGCTTTGACACCATTGTTCTCATTTCTTTGAGTCATGCATGCGATGCACGCCTCGATACCGTAATTCCATATTCTTAGCCTTAATGTTCAATGTTCATGGCTTGCACGTTAGGGCGCTCGCCTTCATAATCTTTCAATGTGCTAGCATTTCTAACTTGTGCACGAAGGCACGAAATGGCTCGTACAAGAAGGCACTCGCCGAATACAGTTATCCCATGTTCTTATGGCTTGCGCACCGAGGTGCTCGCCTTTGCGATATCCAATGTTCCATAGCGACTCGTGCATTTGATGCACGTTTTATTTCAATTGTTCTAACTAGTGTTCGACACACACTATAATTTATCTTTCATCGGACCACGTCCGTGGCGTCGATAGGTTAACTTAGCATACAATGATATATTCTTACTTAGGCATGAAGGAGTAAAAAGAAGAGTCAGTCCTCCCATCTTAAACCGATACGTCTTATTGTTTGCCGAGCCGATGCGGTTCGATTTTATATCTTTATTGCATGGCCAAATCTTCTGACTTAGCCATTCGAGTACTTCTTGTTTTATTGAACTACTCGATCGATTTCGGCCTACCATGTCCAAGTCCCAGCCCGTTGCGAGGCGGTGGTTTGGATTTTGCGGATCCGTTGCGAATGGGACAAAATGTCGACCTCTAACATTTCAGCGTAAACGGATAGCCTGCACATGAAACCAACTAAAATCAATACTTGCAACGATTCAGACTTGCGCCTTGGGCCAATTCGATTTCTTAGAATCTTCGAGCCGACTCAACGCACTTATCCTTCGGGGCAATGCAGCACTTCGCATCGAGTCAACTCGATGCATTCTTTGGGACAATGCAACTCTTCGCATCGACTTAATTCGATGCATTGCTCGGGACAACGTAACTCTCGTATCGATTCGCATCGATACATTTCTTTCCGTCAACGCGACTCTTTGAGTCAACGTCTCAGCGTAATGCGCCGTGCGGAGCGGGGCATTACACACGAACAAACGTCATTTTGGCCACAAGAGAGAAGGTCTCGAAATAATCCTCACCATAGTTTTGAGAGTATCCTTTGGCCACCAGACGAGCCTTCAGTCGATCAAGAGAGCCATCTGGTTTCACCTTGATTGTGAATATCCACTTACAACCTACTGCCTGTTTATCAGTGGGTAAGTCGACCAAGTCTCAAGTATGGTTTTCTCTGAGAGCTTTCATCTCCTCGTTCATAGCAGCACGCCAACCAGGATGTCTGAGACCCTCTTCAGCGGTCTTGGGGATCTGAATCCCATCAATAGTAGCTACCAGAGACTGAGTGTGACTGGTAAGTCCTTTGTAGCTGTCAACATACAAGAGATGATCACGACAGGCACGACGAGGACGTTCTGGAGGCGAAACCGCCGGAGCTGCTGGCAGAGCTGGTGGAGCTGCTGGTGGAACAGGTGGAGGCAACTCATTGTAGCCGGAGCTGCTGGTGGAATCGGAGGAGGATGATTCTATGGGCGATGTTGGCACTGCTGAATCGGTGTATGTGGACCATCGGCCTGGAAGACTGGCTCGGTAAAGGAGGGCATCCGTACGGGAGGCTGTTGTGTTTGAGGAGGAAATAACAAAAAATTCTCTTCTGGATAGGCTAGGAGAGCTGGACTCGTTGATTCTGGGAGTGGAGGAAATTCAGTTTCTACAAAGGTAATATTCTGAGTGAAAAAATATATTTTCAAGACGGGGGAATAACACCGATAATACCCTTTCTGACCTTTACGATACCCAAGAAAAATACATTGTATTGCCTTAGGATCTAATTTAGAAAGGGTTGGTCGGGTATCTCGAACATAGCATAGGCAGCCAAAGATTCTGAGAGGCAGAGGAAATGGCTCTCGTCCGGAAAAAAGTCTAGAAAAAGGAGTGCTACCATTCTGAAAGTGAAAGGGCAGCAGCAGATTGTATTCAACTCCAGCAGATCTAATCATAGGGGCACTGGAGTTGAAGGGGGGGGGGCTGTGAAAGGGCAGCAGCGGCAAGGCTGTGGGGGGGGGGGCGGTTCTGGAAGGAGGGGGGGCCTGTGAAAGAGCAGGCAGCAGCGGTAAGGAGTAGAGGGGAAGAAGTGCGTCGGTGAGGAGGGGGATGTGATTAGGGTTAGGATTTTGTGGAAAGAGAGAGAGTGGTGGATGACGGCTAGGATTTTGGCTCTGATACCATGTAGAGATAGAAGTAATAGGATAATTTATTATTGATGAGGGACTACATATATATAGGAGAGGCTAGCCCCCTCTCATATTCTTCTTAGCAAAGTGGGACTAAAGTCCATTAACTAATAACTCTAATATAACACTTAACAGGGTACAAACTTAATTGTCATCGCAACATCACAAACAAAATGGCAATCTATCTCAATATGTTTTTTCCTTTCATGAATGTTCGCAATAAGGCTGCCTGGTTGTCACAACGCATGGAAAAGAGGAGTTGTATATTGTACACTAAGATCAATAATAAGTATCTTGAGCCACATTATCTCACATCACTTATTGTATGAGAATGAGCCATTTCTTTATATTATGCCTTTGCATTAGATCTTGCCACAACATTTTGCTTATTGTTGCACCCAAGTAACAAGATTACCGCCAACACAAGTACAATATTCCGATGTAGATCATATATCCGAATAGGACTTGGTTTGGATATGTCTATGGTGTTGGTACAAAAGACCTTTGTCTGGCGACCCTTTCACATACCTCAGGATTCTAAGAGCAACATCCCAATGACCCCTCTTGGAGATCTCCATGAATTAACTAATGAGTCCAATAACAAAGGAAATATCTTATCGAGTCACAGTCAAATAGATTAATTTTCCAAAAAGGCTTTTGTATTGAGACTTGTCCTCAACATCATGATCATTTTCAGGCCACTTGTTCGAATTTGCTTCCATAGGAGTATCAGTTGGCAATGTTATAAATTTTGCTAGGCGGGTACGGTGCGCCAAAGGGGCACCTAGTGCCTAGGCCGCCTGGGCGCCGAACTGAATTTTTTTTATGTATATGTTAATTCTATATATATGTTAATGAAAACACAAAAAAACTTTGACAACTTGGCTAGAAGTGTGAGTGATAGGCCTTCACCCGGTACAACCCAATTTTATTCATTTGTGATGGAGGATATATATTCACTGACGAAAGTTGCCTTAAAACTCCCAACAATGGATTGTCCAACCTAATTTTATTCATATGTGCTGGGTGACGAGCCATTTTATGGTCAGATTCGTGCTTATGTCCACAGGGTCTGACGTCCAAAGGGCGGTATGGAGATATTTGCGGGGAAGAATGGATTCTACTTTGCCAAATTTGGCATGCATGAGGATGTGGAGCGCATTATTCAGGGGGGGCCATGGACATTTGATGGTTATCTCATTATTCTGAAGGAGTGGACCCTAGAGTCAATGTGCGAGAAGGATGCGATACTAGTATGGATCCGTTTTCCTACATTCTCTATAAAATACTGGAGCGTTCTACTGCTGATGAGACTTGCTAGTCTAATTGACAACCCTATCAAAGCGAATGATGCTACAACATATCGTATTTGGCTGATGTATGCTCGTGTGTTTGTGGATATTGGAGCAGGACATGATCTTCCTCGGGTACTGGAATATGAGGTTCCATCAGGTGAGGTACTCACCCAAGCGGTGGAGTATGAATGAGTTCCCCCAGGGTGTAGCAGGTATGCATGCTTTGGTCATGATTATAAGGCTTGTACACTTATACTCCAGCTTCTTATACTAAGTTGGTTTCGTTGGAGGCGAGACCACGGAAGATAGAAGTGCACGCGTTCAAGACGATGTGGAGGATGATATGGACAAATGAAATAGTGGATGTGGCTCTCATCAGTGGGAGTGGTGGATGCCGTGTAGATGATAGCAGGGAGGCTGCACAAGGACAGATGATTGTGTTCCAAGCACAACAAGGGATGAATACCAAGGGTATGTCAGCTATGGCCAACAACGGTACTTCTGGTGTTGAGTCCCCAAGGGTTGGGACGTTTACAAGCATAAAGCGGCATGCTGGGCCCTCATGTGAGGACTCTTTTCGTGTGACCACTTCTATTGGAGTTATTGGCTATGCTGTACTGGGCGCTAGATGAGGCGAGACGAGACGACAAGCCATCTGCCTCGCCCAGGCGCCCGCCTATGATTCCTGCATCTCCCAAAGTTCTTTCCCCAGAAATCAAAGAAGAAGAAGAAGAAGTAGAAGAAAAAGAAAAAGAAGAAGAAAATCAAAGCAACAACAAAAGAAGAAAAAAAATAGCAGCAAAAGAAGCAACACGAATTTTTTTAAGAAAAAAGTTAAAAACAGAAAAACTCGCTTAAATACTGCCTATTTTTTTCCTGGACGACCCTAGGCGACCATCGCCACACCCAGGGAAATTTTTCCCAGATCAAGGCGACTCCTCTCCAACCTGCACACCTATGCGTCGCATGTGACAACATAGGTTATTGGAGCGGATGTATGTATAGATAACCCTGCATGGGCCAGGCTACTCCTGCGGCAATTAGCAGATGAGAACAATAGTGCAGTGCATTACATGAGTCAGGAAGAGCCAGTATCTACCCCAGATGCTGACTCCAATGTGTTACAGGGGAATATGATTGTTTCTTAATGTCAATCCTCTTATGGAATGTTCGTGGAGCTTGTTCGATAGGTAGATGGAAGGAGATTCATGACGAGCTTAATTCTACGCAATGTTCTATTAATGCTCTGCTGGAAACTAAGATTAAGATGGAAAGATTATTGCTGAAAAGAACCCCGAGGCACTTGGCACAGGTGCATAATCTCAATTTATACAACATGGCCAGAATCTGGGTTCGGTGGGACTGTCGCAGTTGGGATGGAAGGGTGGTTCTCTTATCTGAGCAAATAATAGTGGTGGAGTTCTCTAATAAAGGTGGCTTCAAGTTTACGTTTGGTGCGGTGTACGGGTACAATGATAGGCGGAGGCGGAAGGACTTATGGCGGAAAATCATCCATGTGAGCGTGTTGGCTGAAGGTCCAAAGCTTCCGCTCTTACTAATGGGTGACTTCAATGCTCTCTTGCATAGGAGAGAGAAATTGGGGGGAAGACATCCTTCAGGACTTCCAACAATGTCTGTTGCAGACTAGTTTACAGGGCTTGGAGAGTTCTGGACATATTTGGACCTGGCATAACAAAGTTTTCCGGAAGAGAGTTGCTTGTCAGTTGGAATGAGCCTGAGACAATAGCGCCTGGTTCGATGTGTTCCCTTACTCTGTGGCTGAGGGATTGCCTGCAGGGACAAGTGATCACTCCCCTTATCTGCGTTAGGCTCACAGAGAAGCATGCCTGGAAGGCCCGACCTTTCCGGTACAACAACAGTTGGCACTTATCCGAGGGGTATCATGAGACGGTTGCATGGGGTCTACAGCAGGTGACTACGGGCTCGGCTCAATTCTCCATGGTTCACTCACTTAAATCTGTAAAGGGTGCTTTAAAGAGCTAGATAAGGGAGCGGCCTCGGAAGTCATTAGCAGACAAGGAGCTGGAGCTCAAAACGGTTCAGGCTGCTTTGCAGGCGGATATAATGAGCAACGTATTAACGCCCCGTGAAAAGGCCCTGGTCCAGGAGGTTAATCTCCTTCGGCTCGAGGATGAGATTCAGATTGCACAATGAGCAAAATGCTCATGGCTCAAGGATGGAGATAAGTGTTCAAAGTTTTTCTATGATGTGGTGTGTGCTCGCCAACATCGTAATAGTTTACACCAACTATTAGATGCTAATGGCAAGTTGGTTGAATCACAACGCGGAATTCAGGAGGAAGCGGTCAGGTATTATTTCCTGCTCTATAATCAATCTGATTATGCTAATACATTTCTTGATCTTGTGTGCTAGAAGTTGGTTACGTCCCATGGCAATGCAATTTTGCTAGCTCCGGTCCAAATGAAGGAGGTAGAAATGATTGCGAAGGATGCGGACCCCATTAAGCCGCCTGGTCCGGACGGGTACAACAACAAATTCTTTAAAGTTTACTGGGAATCCATTAAACATCCAGTATTGGAGGTGGTGCAGGAGTTTTTCACAAGTGGTAAATTGTTAAAGTAGCTCAACCACACCTTCCTCACATTGGTGCCTAAGAAAGAAGGGGCATCCTCCCTGGCAGACTTCAGATCCATTACTTGTTGTAATTATTTGTTTAAAATAATTACACATCTTATGTGTCGGAGAATGGAAAAGACCATGCAGGGCTTGGTGTCGGTAAACCAGGCGGTATTTATCAAGGGTAGATTGATTGCGGAACATATCCTGCTTGCTCATGAGATGGTGCGGGAGTTTAATAAGCCTAGGGGCATGAAAGCTAGAATTGAGGAAGGTTTATGACATGGTCAATTGAGACTTCGTATGCCAACTGATGTTGGCCATGGGATTTGACATGTTTTGGGTTGACATGGTCCGTGAGTGCATTACTACTATTACGTTTTCGGTGCTTATACATGGTCACCCATATGATTTTATCCGTAGTAATCGGGGACTGCGTCAGGGTGACCCGCTCTCCCCGTACCTATCAACATTGGTGACGGAGTACTTTAGTTGAAGGATGGATATGGCGGTTCACCAAAGGTGGATCATCCCCCTGTACAAGGTCATCCCGCATGTTTCATACCTTATATATGCGGACGGTATATTGGTTTTCATGTGCCCTACTATAGAGACTATCTTGGAGATCATGGAAGAATTTAGAAAGGTGTCTAGACACCAGATGAACAGGGACAAGAGTAGAGTGTACTTTAGCTCTCGATGCTTTCGCAAGGAGGAAAAGGCGGCGGAGTTGGGATTGAGAAAGGGGAGCTACATGTCAAATATCTGGGAGTTCCTTTATCAACTATGCAAGGGGTATTGACTGCCATAACTTGGTGGAGTTCACTCAACGCCGGGTAGAGGGCTGGTAGGTCCAGAGTCTTCCGTTTGGCGGTCGGATTAAGCTGGTTCGATCAGTCATATCATCTCTAGCTCTGTTCTGGTTATAGTCTATTATTCTTCCTAGTGCCACTATTCGAAAAATTGAGTGCATATGTGCTAATTTTATCTGGCGATGTGGTATATATGCTATTGCTTTAGATTAATTGTGTCGACCTCGGGAGGAGGGGGTTGGATTGAGACCTCTACAGAAGCTTCGAGAAATAGCAGGGATGAAATTGACATGGAAGTTTATACAAGGGGGATCCTTATGGGCGGAGTGGATGAGTAGTAGATATTTGAAGGGAGGTAACTTCTTGACATGTAGGTATAACAACAATGCTTCAGTTCCTTTCAAGTGCTTATTACATCAGCGTGCTTCTATGAAGAATGCCATAAATCGTGTCATCCATGATGGACGAAGTACAGACCTGTGGCTCGATCCATGGATCAACCACAGGAGCTTGCTGGAGAGAGTTGGGGATCACATGCTTCGGGAGGCGGGTAGGAGGTTAGGAGTTCAGCACATCCTTCGACATGGGGAGTGGTAGCCTGAAAGTTACACGCATACGGCCAAGTTAACTGGGTTGATCCGGACAGTCACCGTGGACCTTGATGAACAGGGGAATAGGTGGGTTTGACAGTCGTCTATAGCTGGTACTGGGTCTGAAGAGTTCGACGTTAAATCATGCTATAATTTTTTGTGGACGCCTCATGCTAGACTGTAGGAGTTTGATTTCATTTGGGTTAGCGGATTGGCCCTAAAAATGCAACTGTGCATGTATAAAGTGTTGTTGGGACGACTTCTGACCATGGATAGGCTTACTCGGTTTGACGTTCAACTCAATTCACAAAGTTGTGTCCTATGTAGTCAACATGATGAATCGATACGTCATCTATTCTTTGAATGTGTGTCTTGGTCCATATGGCAAGCACAGAGTAGTAGAGGACTGGTTGGCTGTACTGACTTGAGAAGAATTGCTGACATTATTGCTTGGATCAGGACAAGAAGACATCGTGGTGGGATATGGTATATGGAGGCGAAACAGATAATTTTTTGAGAGACTCAGTACCTCCCCTATAGGGATATCATAATATTGATTTTGATGTATCTGTTTTGAGGAGGCCTACTGAGGCATGAGATTGTGACACGTGCTTGATATTTTGATTATATAAAATTTACCTTTTATATATATATATATATATATATATATATATATATATATATATATATATATATATATAATGGCGACGGCTCCCGACCCTAGCTCTGCTAGGGCATCCAAGTATTTTGGCGGCGACGGCTCCACCCCCCCCCCCCGGACCCCCTCGATGGCCGACGGAAAGGTGGGAAGGGGGGGGGGGGGCGGGCGGCTCCTTACGAAGGGCGGCGGAGGGGTGGCGACCCCCCCAGGCGGTGAAGGGGGGTCGGGCGACCCTAGGAGGGGGGATCCACCCCTCCAGGCGGTGGCGGAGGCAAGGCGACCCCCCCCCCCCCTGGCGGAGGGGGGGGGTCGGGCGACTCCAGCGGGGAGGGGGCGGCCCACCCTGGTGGCGGCGGCTGCGGGGAGACCCCCCCAAGCGGAGGGGGGGGGGGGTCGGGCGATACCGGCAGGGAGGGGGCGGCCCGCCCTAGTGGCGGCGGCAGTAGGGAGACCCCCCAAGGCGGAGGGGGGGGGGGGGGTCGAGCGGCGGCGGCGGGGCGCTCCACGGCGGGAGGGGGTCGGTTGGATTTACCGGGACCACCACGATTGGGGGTTCAGGAGTGAGTAGAGATCCGCCACCGACTTTCGAATTCGGGTCGGGGTCTACTATGGGGGCGGACGGGACTGGAGAGGCAGGCTGGCAGACGGTGGTGAGACGACGGGCCGGAGGACGACGAGGGGTTCAGAACCAAGGGAATTCTGGGAGCCGACCCCTAAGAGGCACTGCTGATCCGCATCGCCGAGGGGGGAATATGGTTCGCACAGTGTCTGGGTGGCGGCCAAAGGCGACGGCGGCGGAGAAGGGAAAGGGTGTTGTAGTTGATGCTGGCAGACAAGTCCCGGCTACTGCGACTCCTCCAATCAGGACCCCCTCTGCGGAGCAGAAGCCTAGGTCATGGAAGGAGGTCTGCACCCCAGTGGAGTCGCAAAGTCCGATGTCTATAGAATATGTTACCCCGATGGCGGTTGGTGGAGGACACAGGGCTTACTTTCCCGCAGAGGAAATAGCAAAGGTCGCCGATTTCTGGAAGAACACCTTAGTGCTATATGTGTTAGGGAATAAGCCGTTCTTTGGACAAATCAGGGGTTATGCGGAGAGAGTCTGGAGGCCCAAGGGCAGCATGGAATTCTTCTCCCGGGAGAATGGATTTTACTATGTCAAGTTTGGGCTGGCGGAGGATGTGACCAGGATTGTTCAGGGAGGGCCATGGTCGTTTGATGGGAGACTCATTATTTTGAAAGAATGGACACCGGAGCTGAGGTGTGAGAAGGAAGTGTTGAATGCCATCCCCGTCTGGATCCGGTTCCCAGAATTCCCTGTTCAATATTGGAGCATTCCGCTTCTCATGAGACTCGCCAGCCTCGTGGGGAAGCCGATCAAGGCAGATGAGGCCACTACTTTCCGAACTAGAATAATGTACGCCAGAGTCTTTGTGGAGATCAAAGCAGGATCGGAGCTCCCGAGCATGCTCGAGTATCAGGTACCATCTGGAGAGGTTCTGACGCAGGCTGTGGAGTATGATTGGGTCCCACCCATGTGTTCGTATTGCGAGTGCTTTGGACACATTACCAGTGCGTGCAACTATAAGGGGAAAGAGTCCGCCAGGCCACAGGCGGGCCAGACAGAGACATCCCGGTCGGTGACGGTTCAGACGGAGGCACCAGAGAGGGAGGCGGCCCCTATTCACTCGCCTGAGGAGACGGCGCCAGAGAGACACATGGAGGAAGACACAGTTATGGAGATTGATAGGAGACTGGAGACAGGTTTGACATCGAGACAGGAGAGCATGCAGGGTGCGCTGCTCCCGTTCAGGCCTCGGAGGACTATGATGACCAGGGGGATGAGTGCGGCGGAGAGTAGTCAGAAGGGGGCGGAGGTCTCCACGGCGCTTATGGTTTACACCAGCAGGAAGAGACACGCCCCTGCCACTCTGGAGGATATTCCTCAGATGAGGGAGATGAATGATCAGACCGAGCCCAATCCCGACTGGACACTTACTCTTAGCCGGATTCAGGCTCATCTTGCCCCTTCCTCAATGGTAGATGCAGTTCTTGAGCAGACGGATGAGACACTTCCCTCGAGTGTCGATCCAGAGGAGTTACAGGGGGACCCAACATCTTTTATTTAGATGTCGGTCCTAGCATGGAACATTAGGTGGGGGTGTTCCATTGGTCGATGGAGGGAGATCAGAGGGGTGCTGAGGAGAGAGGCATGTGATATTGCTATTCTGCTGGAGACGAAGATTCGAGGGGCCGCTATGCTCTCACGTCGGACTCCGGCAACCTGGGATCACATCCATAACTTAGATCTTTGCGGTATGGCAAGGATCTGGGTTAGGTGAAACACAGGTAGTTGGGTGGGGGTTCAGATTCACAAGTCTGAGCAACTCATCGGGGTTACTTTTGAGAATAAAGGCGGTTTCAGATTCATCCTGGATGCTGTATATGGGCACAACGACCGGAGACTCCGGGAGGCTCTATGGGGTGATATTGTGCTTATGGGTCTTATGGCGGACAACATGCATCTTCCCCTACTCATTATGGGGGACTTCAATGCTATGTTGCTTCGTCAAGAGAAGGTTGGGGGTCGGCCTGTACCGGATCCGATTTTATATGACTTCCAGAGGTGCCTTCTTATGTCAGGTATGCGGGGGCTGGAGCGAACTGGACATATTTGGACCTGGCACAACAAGGCTACTCAGAATCGTATTGCTTGTCAGCTGGATCGGGCATTGGGAAACAGCGAGTGGTTCAGGTGTTTTCCGAACTCGGTGGCGGAAGGTCTGGCAGCGGGTACTAGCGATCACTCTCCTATCCGAGTGGGCCTATGTGAGAGACCCGCTCTGCGGGCGAGGCCGTTCCGGTACAACAACAGCTGGTACCTATCACCAGGTTATGAGGAGGTAGTTATGAGAGAGATGCAGCACTTTCGGGATGGCACGGCCCAATTCCGCATGGTTCACAAGCTCAAACAACTCAAGAGGGCTATCAGGGGGTGGGTGAAGACGAGATCGCGGACTACCCTGGCTGAGAAGGAAGAAGAGCTGCGGGTCACTCAGGTGGCCCTCCAATCTGACATTATGAATGGGGAACTGGCGGCTAAGGAGAAGACCCTGATTGAGGAGGTTAGCATCATGAGACTACTGGAGGAGATCAGTGCGGCACAGAGGGCTAAATGCACCTGGCTCAAAGATGGAGACCGTTGCACCAAATTCTTTTATGATGTGATCCGCACCCGTCAGCATCGGAACAGCATTCCCAGACTTCTGAATGCTGAGGGACGTCTTGTAGGAGACCCGGTGGAGATCCAGGAGGAGGCCGTCAGATTCTACACTGACTTATATCAGCAGACGGACTACTCCAGCATGTTCCCGGCCCTGGTTACGAAGAGACTGGTGTTCCGACATGGAAACAGTCTACTTTTGGCACCGGTGAGGATGGAGGAGGTGGAAGATATTGTGAAGAAGGCTAATCCCAACAAAGCTCCTGGGCCTGATGGCTTCTCTGCGGGGTTCTTTAAGCGACACTGGGGTGTGCTTAAGACACCTGTTCTGGCAGCAGTCCAGGAGTTCTTTGTTGAGGGCCGGCTGCTGAAGGAGATGAACCATACGTTCTTGACTTTGGTTCCTAAGAAGGAAGGAGCGACCTCACTTGCGGACTTTAGACCCATAGCTTGCTGTAATTTCCTTTACAAGATTATCACTCATCTTATGTGCAGGCGTATGGAGGGGATTATGCAGGGTCTTGTGCCCCAGAACCAAGCAGCGTTCATCAAGGGTCGGTCGATAGCGGAGCACAGTCTGCTTGCTCACGAGATGGTGCGGGAGTTCAGCAAACCGGGGGGGATGAAGGCTTGTGTGAAGCTTGACCTTCGGAAAGCGTATGACACGATCAATCGGGACTTCCTGTGCCACTTGATGCTTGCCATGGGGTTTGACGAGAGATGGGTTGCGAGGGTGAGGGAGTGCATCTGCTCCCCTACCTTCTCTGTCCTCATCCAGGGCACGCCACATGGCTATTTTAGTAGCAACAGGGGGTTGAGGCAGGGCGACCCCCTCTCCCCGTATCTCTTTACCTTGGTGATGGAGTACTTCACGAGTATAATGGATATAGCAGTGCATAGCGGGAGGATTGTTCCCCTTTTCCGGTTGGTGAGTCTTGTTGTATCTCATTTGATTTATGCTGATGATTTATTGGTGCTACTCCAGCCTTCCATGAGGGGAATGAGAGCGCTCTCTGACATTATGGAGGAGTTCGGGCGGCTATCTGGGCTACAGTTAAACCGGGAGAAGAGCAGAGTCTACTTCAGCTTCCGGTGTACACTTCAGGAGGAGAGAGCTTTCGCCTTAGGTGTGGACAGAGGCGAGCTTCCAGTGAAATACCTGGGGGTCCCGCTAACGGTCAACTATGCCTGAGAGCAGGATTGTCATAGCTTGGTGGACTTTGCTCAGAAGAGAGTGGAGGGCTGGCAAGCGGCGGGGCTTTCATTTGGGGGACGGATTGAGTTGGTGCGGTCGGTCATTGCGGGCATCACTATGTTCTGGCTCCAGTCTATCCAGATCCCCACAGCTACTATTCGGAAGGTGGAGGCTATTTGCGCTAACTTCATCTGGAGGGGAGGGATACATGCGATATCATGGGATCAGTTATGTCGGCCTCGGAAGGAAGGAGGAGTTGGGTTGAGGCCTCTTCATGCGGTTCGGAAGGCAGCTTGTGTGAAGATGGCCTGGAAATTCATCAAGGGGGGTCGCTCTGGGCGGACTGGATGGCTAGCAGATACTTACGGAGGACCAACTTCTGGGCCTGCAGGATAGACAACAATTTTTCGGTCACATTCAAGGCCATCCTGAGATGTAAACCGGTACTCCAGACAGCTATCTGCAGGCGCATGAAGGATGGGACGACTATCGACCTTTGGCTAGACCCTTGGTTGGGTTCCAGATCCCTTCTCGAGATATTGGGAGGGCAGCTGGACAGGGAAGCGAGAAGGGGGCTCACATGCAGCCGGATCATTAGAGACGGAGTTTGGAGGCCAGAGGGATACCCTTTTACTGGCCAGCTTGCTGCCGAGATTCACCTTATTCCCATAGACGCTAACCAGACGGAGGATTCATGGAGCTGGGCTGGCCCAGGTACGGGGGGAGGTCCAGGTCTATTCTGCTTTCGTAGCTGCTATGATTTGGCTTGGACCCACCACGACCAGGCTGAGGAGGTGGACTTCATTTGGGGCAAGGGAGTTGCACGGAAAATGCAACTATGTGCTTATCGCCTCCTCCGGGGTAGATTGATGACGAGAGACAGACTCCTCCGGTTCGGGATGCAGATCCCGGATGCCAAATGTGTGCTATGTACTGATGCAGATGAATCCATGGGGCATCTCTTCTTTGGTTGCCCGGTGACCTGGCACATTTGGACTGAGCAATGTGCACAGCTGAGAGGAGGAGTGGGGATGGATCGAGACATTCGGAGCATTCTCAGTTGGATCCGAGATCACAGAGGACGGGATCCGGGGTGGGCTAGACGAGCCAGAGTCCGTCTTGCTGCGTCTGTTTAGCACATCTGGAAGGAGCGGAACAGACGTATCTTTGAGGGCTTGACTACCCCCCCTATTGGAATTCTACATAATATAGAATTCGATGTATCTGTAATGGCCCCATAATAGTTTATTGGGGCATGGAAAGTTGTGATGTTGTACTTTAATACCTTTTCCGCTATTTGCGAGGAATAAATTCACCCTTATTCCAAAAAAAAAAAAATATATATATATATATATATATATATATATATATATATATATATATATATATATACTCAATACTAATGGCTCGTAATGTAGAATTAGTCATTGACATGATGGACCTATATGAGAGAAGTTTAGAATAGAAAATAATATTGCCATGTTGGACAATGTTTAAACTTCTCTCCTATAACTATTGGTCCAACATGCAATGGCTCATTCTACATCATAAACCATTGGCTCATATATATATATATATATATATATATATATATATATATATATATATATATATATTGGAACCATGTAAATTATTTATGGAATCGCTCCCACTGGGATTCGAACTCCTGACCACTCGGGCCGCATGCATCTCTCTTAACCACTAGGCTAGAGGTCATCTGCTATATATATATATATATATATATATATATATATATATATAAAGAGGCTTGAAAACGGCTCAAAATAATCTGTCTAAGCCGTATGTATATACTCGTATATTAAGAAGAAAAAAAATCTTAACTAATAGCTTAACTACCTAATATTATTTAACTATTTGCACGTATATGTATAACAGATCCTAATTAAAATATAAACATATCTATAACAAATCATAATTAAGATATATTCAAATCATAGTTATAACAAATTATATTTAAATAATTTTTCAACAATTGAAGAGAATTGTTTTTTACTGCACATGACTAGTATATAAAACACAGTTTAGAAGAGGAACAGGAGATGGCCTGTAAGAATCAAATCCCTGTTATAGATGTCACTATTTCTACAACATGTTCTCTCCTGAAGACTCTTCAAAAGCTGTTGCATTGCTCAAATATCATAAGAGAATATAAGGTTTTTTTGTGCTGCAGAGGTGTCCCATACAGTAACGTGGGCATGTAAAAATCTGAAAGGGAAGTTGGATAAGATAAGGGATAAACCAAGGCTCACAGTATCAGAATCGGTATCGGACTATTCTTATGAGTATTGGTATAGTATAGGCGATATCGGTAGTATCGGCGGTTTCGGATTGGAGTATCGGATTTTTTGGTGTCGGAAAACAAATAATCATTAACAAATTATTTACATTTAAAAACATATATTTTATACATTTAGGCATAATTTTAAGTATTTTCAGTGTTATTTCTTATCAGTTTTGAAATTAAATGAAATACTACTTACCCTTAGCGATTGGTTTACATACAATAGATTGATTTTTTTTCTTTTGCATGTTTTTATAACCTTATTATGCTTTAAACCCTTGCTGATTTGTCTTTTTCGTTTAATTTTCTTTGCCGACTTGACCGGAAAAGAGACCTCCAACGTCGGTATCGGTCAGTATCGGGTATCGGTCGATATCGGATCGGGACATGCCAAACCATATCGGTATCGGCCGTATCGGATCGATATCGGCAGATACTTTAAACCATGGGATAAACTTTTTTAGAGGAACCTTATGAAAATATGAAAAAGAATTATCTAGATGACAACTTTTAAGAGGGATGATGGCTATTCGATTGTGATTGTGGTTAATTGACAATATTACCTTATTGAAATAATCATCTATATTGATGATAATTCTTCTGAGACTCCCACTAAATAACTATTTGTAATTTCACAAGTGATGGTTACCATGTACTCTGTTTGCTGGCTTGATCCTTAACTGCCAAATGCTGTCTGTTTGCTGGCTTAATCCTTAACTGCCAAATGCTGTCTGTTTGCTGGCTTAATCCTTAACTGCCAAATGCTGTATGGATTTTGTTCATAGATAAGTAGATCACAGTTCAAAGTAACGCAGGTGAACTGGAAAGATGGCCAGATCATGGATAGTGTCCAGGAGGGTTGATTAAAACTGGGTCATCTTGCTTTTAAGTGATCAACTTTGGAAACATAAAGTTCATAAGTTGATGTGTAGTCTTGATTGTCTGCATGCATCTTTAGTCATCTTTGTTAATGATAAGTGCCAAGTCCTTCTGTTATGCCTTCCAGTTCCATTTTTATCTTTTGCTTTTATGAATTATGTTTTTGTTGCAATTCAGATATGGGTATATGGGAACAGCTTTGAATCGTTCCTTGTTGCGGTTGTTAATCCCAATAAAGCAGCTCTTGAGCACTGGGCTCAAGAGAATGGAGTAAGTGGGGACTTTGATACTCTGTGTGAGGATCCAAAAGCGAAAGAGTACATTCTTGGGGAACTTTCGAAGGTTGGGAAAGAAAAAAAGGTAACTATTTGCAGCTTGGGTTTGAAGACTCTATGCTGGTTAACGGTTATGAATTTGTACAATGACTAACTTGATTTCCTTCATCGATTTTTGACAGCTTAAAGGTTTTGAGTTCATAAAAGCTGTTCACCTTGACCCTGTACCATTTGATATGGAACGTGACCTGCTTACTCCAACATATAAGAAGAAACGGCCTCAACTGCTCAGATATTATCAGGTTAGATTTTTATGTTAACAAATAATTGCAGAAAGAATGGTTTTGTTCTCTCTTAGTAGAGCTGAATGAGAAGAATAAATCTGGCCAACACCAAAATCTTATTTTATTGAATAAGGGACGGCTTTAATGTCTCTCCTGGATTTGAAACCAGGATCTCTCCTTCCCCCAACCAAAGGCCTCAACCATTGGGCTGCCCAACCTTTGGTAAGGCCAAAATTGTAGGACGATGAAAGACTGTTGTTGTTGTAAGTGGTTCTGTTGTCATCCAAAAGTCTTTACTTCTTAGAGAAGGGCAACTTAAAAAGTAAGATCAATTTGTAAAAGAAAGTAGTAACCTTTTTTACTTTTTCACCGCTTCTCCAGTAAATATAGGTTTAGTATCATATGGAGACTGTTGGTAGATCTGTTTGCTTCATATATAAAAAGTCCTCACTAGAAGCTGTTAAAAAGCTTAAAACAGGACAAAATATAAAAGACAACCTCTTATGATGAAGTTACAAAACAAACTTATTTAAACCAGTATTTGGATCTATTTTGTTTATAACAGCAAAGTTCTTTTGAGATTTGAAGAGTGGACATGTACAAGTGGATGGAGGGAAATAGAAAAGTTAGCTGAAATCTGGTGCAAGCCCCAAGCACTTTAGAGGAGGATATCGGGGATAAAATGGATTCCCCATATATACTTTATTCCTAGCTGATGCTACCATTTTTAATACCCCCCCCCCCCCCCCCCCCCCCCCCGGCATTGAGTTGGTGTTGTTCCCTGGCATTGAGCACCTAAAGTGATGACTCATTTTAAATGATTTTTTGACTGCCAAATGGATAGTTGGTGTTGATTCATTCCACTATGAAAACAATCTGATATGTATCATATTGTTGTGGTACCTAACTCAAAATTACACATTGAACTATAGATGCGCTTCTAAAAGAAGATTATTCTAAATTGCTTGCTAATCTTATTTAGTTAAAAATGTTTTTACTTCTTTATAACTGGACAGATTTGTCATCGGAACGATAACCATGCTAGTCTTTTTTTTTCTCAGGGAATTATTGATGCCCTTTATAAAAGCACCAAGTGAGCAAAATGTTTCCAGAGGCAAACTACAGCATGTCCGTCCCATTAACATATATAGCTGCTGGCATTGTTGGAGCTGCCACCTCATTATTGGGTGTTTTTGTATGGTTGTCATGCTACACTGGTTGATTTATTTCAGTTACAAACTTCAGCAAAAAAAAAAAAGGAATGTTAACATCAAATCCCAGAGATGGGTACAGTGTAATATATGGGTACAGCAGAATTTAATATTCGGAAGAAAAACCCAAAATTTACTCGCGTATATATTTGTGTATTTTATTAAACCTGTTACTTCTTGTCTAGTCTCACCTGAGAGTTCAAAAGTGCAAGGTGGTCTGTTCATCGGGATACTTTGTTCTAAGAAATGAATCTACCAGAATTCCTGCATTACTGGATTTGAAAGTACCATCCTGGAAGGAATGTTCTCATTAGAGGGCCAATTCAAGGATAAATTGGAAAGAGTTGTCATTCTACAGACTCAAAAACTGTTCAACATTTTTAGCTTAATGTGAAGCACTGGAAATCCAGCATACTTGGGAAATCAGTTTGTTCGGATCGATGGATATAAGGGTGAAATACTGTAGGAAAAACATGAATAGCCAGTAAGCCCCAAAGGGGAAATCACTAAGATGTAAAGGTGAGCATTATTTGGTTTTGGGCCGAGCCGAGAACCGAACCAAACAAGAGATTTGATTCAGTTTGAAAAAAATATATATATATATATATTCGATAAATGAAGAAGTGCTGAATGATGTTCAATTATTTGAGAGTTTCCATCATTTTTACATACCCATTACCAGCAAATTACATCAAACTATAGTATAGTCGAAACTAACACATTGTCATTCTGCTACACAGAAAGTAACCACGACCTGGGAATTCATAAACCAGCAACAACGAGAATCAATCGTTATCATTTGGGAAGCAAAATAATGACATTTATGAGTTATTAATGTAATCTGTCATGTCTCTACTTGGCATTGAATTATTTGCAATCAATATCATAAATAGAACCATTCAGCAGCCCATTCTTTCCCCCCTCGATTCGTGTCATCAGCCTGATCCAGTGGTACCTGAAAAATTCAACAATAATATTATTTCCCCTTTCAATGGCAAAAGACATGATTCATGTGAATCTACTCATTAAATTGGTGACTGGCATCATTGCTAATTTGAAGGACGAAAAGAGACGATGCAAAATACTTGACTAGAAAGCAGATGTGAAACCTATCGCGATTTTTGCCGGTAATAGGGTTCAATTATTTCTAATGTAAACAATATTCCATTACCTTGTGTTCCATTTGGCCCTAAAACTTCATCAAACATTTTCAAACGTCACCAGCGAATCAGTATTTTTAAAGGGCGACATTTCTGAAAGTATAGTATATGATCTTATAACTACTATTGTTTTTATCCATTTTTCATGATATTATGTATGGATCAGATATATCATGGCCAATTCCTCACAAGATTCTTCCACAATGGACTCTGATAAGTGAGATTTCGAATAAGTGTTTACAGAATCTTCTGTCCGAAGAAATGATTCATCGAAATAATGAGTCACCCGTTCCATCGATATGGGCACATCTGAGATCAAGAAATGCTCGGGAGTTTCTCTATTCAAAAGCAAATAGAAATAGCAGATGGTCAGAGCAATGAGCATACCATGATTTGCAAACCATCAAAGGTGCCCAAGCTCCCTCTTTAAAAATGAGGGCAAGGCCAGTGCAGCCTTATGCACCTGCCAAAATGCAACATTTTTTTATTAATTTGACTTACTGGAAAGAGAGATTCTTTTAAAAACTATAAAATACTTAAATGAGACACCGCATAAGTTCCATTATAGTAGAGAAACAAATTAAAACACGAAAATCTAAGCCCCTCTGGAATTAAAGCCAACCAAAATTACACTACACAGGTTTTGGAGAATTTTTGAGCCGACCAAAACCAGTACCTCAAAAAAATTAACAAGCAGGGGTTTTCATAAATGATCGGTTCAAAAGCATCCTAGAACCGGTGAAAACACCGTTACCAAGCAAACCCTAAGACCATTAAATATTTGTTGGAGTGGGTGGGGTTCCCAACCTATGTGGAGAAGACCCCGGAGTGCGACGAGCGCCGTTCGTGTATCGAAGAAGCTCGGGGAGGAAGCAGGACTGCTGAGAGAGCTGCAGAGAGCTGCTGGAAGCAGAGGGGCCGAGTTCGGGCCGAACTCTGCCCCTGGCAGAGTTCTGGCCGAACTCTGCCTCCTCATTCCAGAAGTGGGTCGGCCAGTGCTGGTTGCCCCGCACAGAGTTCTGGCCGAACTCTGTGTGTCGGGGGGCTGAAGCGGGATTTTGGATGAGTTTTCATCATTGGATCTAATCCAACGGTTCAGGTTGGTTGCGGGATTAGGGAGATATATATTGAGTTTTCTCAACCCTAATTCGCAAGTGCAACATAACACAAGTTTGAGAGAGAAGGAGGCAAGAGTGCCATTACAACTTCGGAGAAGAAGACGGAGGATCGAAGGTCGTTTTTCGAAGGAGATCGTGTTTCGGGTAATCTCTACTCGTCGTTCTCGTTCTTCGTAGCCTTGTGATCATTGTTCTTGTCTCTGAGTGTTGTGGGGATCCGATTTGGATCGGGAGGAGTTTGTAGAGGGTGTAATTCTTCTATTCCATTAGTGGAGGCTTCTCAGGGTTGGACTCCGATCGTCCCGTGGTTTTTTCCGCAAGGGTTTCCACGTCAAAAATTCTCTGTGTCTGCGTGATTGTTTTTGTGTGCTTGTTTTTGGGTTCGTGCGTTGTTTGCTCGGTCCTCTCGTAGGTACTCTCCGGTTTCGGGAAAGGTTTCCGCGCTTCTTTCCCAACAGAGTGGTATCAGAGCTTTGGGTTCAAAGGGTGTCAGGAGTTGACAGAGGAACCAGAGAGGAGAGATGGACGCGAAGCCGGTGCGCATGGTGAACCTTAATGGCACAAACTATCATTATTGGCGGAGCAAGATGAAGGATTTGCTATTTGTCAAGAAGCTGCATCTACCTGTGTTTGCATCCGAGAGGCCCAGTGATAAATCCGAGGAGGACTGGAAGTTCGAGCACATACAGGTGTGTGGGTACATACGGCAGTTTGTTGATGAGAACGTGTACAACCACGTTGCCAATATTGAGCACGCGAAGACGTTGTGGGATAAGCTGGAATCCTTGTATGCGAAGAAGACCGGGGTAAACAAGTTGTTCCTGATCCGAACGATGATGGGTCTGCGGTACAAGGATGGGGCGTCTATTACGGATCACTTGAGTGATTTCCAGGGCGTGGTTGACCAGCTATCTTCTATGGGAGTCAAGTTCGACGACGAAGTTCAGGGACTGTGGCTGCTGTGTACCTTGCCAGACTCGTGGGAGACCGTACGAGTATCTATGATCGCTTCTGCTCCAGAGGGCGTGGTCAGTCTGGAGTTTGCCAAGAGCGGGGTGTTGAATGAAGAGATGCGGAGACGTTCTCAGGGCACTTCATCCACATCCCACCACTCAGAGGCACTTGTTTCAGAGAGCCGCGGAAGGGGCAAAAGCAGGGGTCCAGGTGGTGGCAGAGACAAGAGCAGGGGGAAGTCCAAGGGTCGTTACGAGGACTCAGAGTGTTACCATTGCGGTAAGAAGGGCCATATCAAGCGGAATTGTTTCGCTTGGAAGAAGGAGAAGAAGGGCGACAAGGGGAAGCAAGAAGAGAACACTACAGCGGCGGCCTCGGTACATGGAGGCGATGTGATCGTCGTAGGTGATGAGGTCATTACTAACCTCGCCTGCGATGACAATTCTTGGCTGGTGGACTCAGGGGATTCAGCACATGTATCTCACAATAGGGCACTGTTTGCCACTTACACGACAGGCGACTGTGGCGTGTTGAAGATGGGCAACGGAGATGTGTCGAAGGCGGTTGCCGTTGGAGATGTGCATTTGAGAACGAAGACAGGTGCGGTTCTTGTTCTCAAGGATGTTCGTCATGTCCCTGATATCCGTTTCAACCTGGTGTCGGTTGGAAGGTTGGATGACGAGGGATTCTTCAGTCTTTTCGGGAATAGTCAGTGGAAGCTTTCCAGAGGTTCGATGGTGATTGCCAGAGGAAGCAAGAAATCCGGTCTCTATTATATGGAGGGGAGCGCACAGGGGGCACAGGAGGTGAACGCAGTCAGTGATGCGTCTACCGAGTTGTGGCACAGGCGGCTCGGCCATATCAGCGAGAAGGGGATGAGCTACTTGGTGAACAGGAAAGTGATTCCGGGGCTCAAGTCTACAAAGTTGGAGAAGTGCACGCACTGTTTGGCTGGGAAGCAAAGTAGGGTGTCTTTCCAGAGTCACCCAAGTTCGAGGAAGCCGGCGTTGCTCGAGTTGATTCACTCGGATGTCTGCGGTCCTATGAAGGTAAAATCTCTTGGTGGTGCTTCTTACTTTGTGACTTTCATTGATGACTGTTCCAGGAAGGTTTGGATCTATGCCTTAAAGACCAAGGATCAGGTGCTGCCTACTTTCAAGGAGTTTCAGGCCTCCGTTGAAAGGGAGACGGGCAAGAAGTTGTTGTGTGTTCGGTCCGACAATGGCGGCGAATACATCGGTCCCTTTGATGCGTATTGCAGAGAGCAAGGGATACGACACCAGAAGACTCCGCCAAAGACACCTCAGCTCAATGGTGTAGCGGAGCGCATGAACAGGACACTGATGGAGAGGGTGCGGTGTTTGCTGTCAGAGGCAAACTTGCCGGGCAGTTATTGGGGTGAGGCTCTTCTCACAGCTGCTTATATTATTAATTTGTCTCCTAGTGCTCCTTTGCAGGGTGATGTGCCTGACAAAGTATGGTACGGCAAGGAGCCGTCATACAGTCACCTGCGGGTGTTTGGTTGTAAAGCCTTCGTGCATGTACCGAAGGACGAGAGGACCAAACTTGAGCCGAAGACGAGGCGATGCGTCTTTATCGGCTATGGTCGGGATGAGTTTGGCTATAGACTCTACGACCCAGTGGAAGAAAAGCTCTACAGAAGCAGGGACGTGGTGTTCGTCGAGGATCAGACCATGACCAACACTCAGGATTCCGAGACGCCTTCTGAGGCTGAGGAATTGCCTGAGTTAGAGTCATTTCGCTTCGAGCAGTTTCCAGAGGACATCGCAGAGGATCCAGTTATGGGGGAGCCGGTACATGGAGTTACTCCCAACCTTGATCATCAGCCTGCTGATGGTGGTCAGGGTGTCCCTCAGGAGGATGAGCATGCCGGAGAGGCAGTTCCTGAAGGGGAGGAGGCTGTCGGTATACAACCAGCACCAGTGGCTCCACTGAGAAGGAGCAACAGGGATCGTCGACCATCTACGAGATACTCGCCGGATGAGTATGTGCTATTGACTGACGGGGGAGAGCCCGAAAGTTTCGCAGAGGCTATGGAAGACGAACACAGGCAGGAGTGGATGGTGGCTATGCAGGAGGAGATGAGTTCCTTGCACACCAATTCTACTTATGATCTGGTGCGGTTGCCAAAGGGCAAGAAGGCTTTGAAAAATCGATGGGTGTTCAGAGTGAAGCAGACGGATGATGCTACTCGCCCTCGATACAAAGCGAGGCTGGTAGTCAAGGGCTACGGTCAGCGGAAAGGCGTGGATTATGATGAAATCTTTTCGCCTGTCGTCAAGCATTCGTCTATTCGGGTGGTGCTAGCATTAGCAGCTAGTTTCGACTTGGAGGTCGAGCAGATGGACGTGAAGACGGCGTTCCTCCACGGTGATCTTGAGGAGGAGTTGTACATGGAGCAGCCGGAGGGATTCTGTGAGAAGGGCAAGTCACATTTGGTCTGCCGGTTGAGGAAGAGCTTGTATGGTCTGAAGCAGGCTCCGAGGCAGTGGTACAGAAAGTTCGAGTCGTTTATGGGGGAGCATGGTTATGCACGGACGACGTCGGACCATTGTGCATTTGTGAGGTATTTTGCCGATGATGATTTTATCATCTTATTGCTCTATGTTGATGATATGCTATTAGTGGGTCGGAATGCCACTAGGATAGCGGAGTTGAAGCGCAAACTGGGCGCGGCCTTCTCTATGAAGGATTTGGACGCAGCGAAGACTATTCTTGGGATGGAGATCAGCCGAGAGAGAGAGTCCAAGCTGCTACACTTGTCCCAAAAGAAGTACATTCACCGGGTACTTCAGCGTTTCGGGATGGACGGGTCGAAGAAAGTGAGTTCCCCCCTCGCGGCTCACTTTAAGTTCACTGAGGAGCAGTGTCCATCTACCGAGGACGAAAAGGAAGATATGGAGCGGGTTCCATATGCTTCAGCTGTGGGAAGCCTTATGTATGCTATGGTGTGTACGAGGCCAGATATTGCTCATGCAGTTGGTACGGTTAGCAGGTATCTTTCGAATCCTGGAAGGGTACACTGGAGTGCGGTCAAGTGGATTCTACGATATCTTCAGGGCACTGCTGGTTGGAGACTTTCCTTTGGTGGTGACGAGCCGAAGCTGGTTGGGTATACCGACGCTGATATGGCTGGAGATGTAGACACGAGGCGGTCGACTTCGGGCTACGTGATGATGTTTGCGGGAGGAGCGGTGTCGTGGCAGTCGCGGTTGCAGAAGTGTGTTGCCTTGTCGACGACGGAGGCAGAATACATTGCGGCGACGGAGGCTTGCAAGGAGCTGTTGTGGATGAAGAAGCTGTTGCAGGAAATGGGACTGAAGCAAGAGCAGTATACTTTGCTTTGCGACAGTCAGAGTGCTATCCATCTTGTGAAGAATCAGACGTTTCATAGCCGGTCCAAGCACATCGAGACTCGGTATCACTGGATACGGGATGTGGTTGAAAAGGACGCGGAGCTTGAGAAGGTGCATACAGATGACAACGGAGCTGATATGTTCACGAAGATTCTACCAAGGAGGAAGTTTGAGTACTGCAGGCAGATCGTCGGGATGACGACGTCCTCCCCATAGTTGTGAAGGGGAGATTTGTTGGAGTGGGTGGGGTTCCCAACCTATGTGGAGAAGACCCCGGAGTGCGACGAGCGCCGTTCGTGTGTCGAAGAAGCTCGGGGAGGAAGCAGGACTGCTGAGAGAGCTGCAGAGAGCTGCTGGAAGCAGAGGGGCCGAGTTCGGGCCGAACTCTGCCCCTGGCAGAGTTCTGGCCGAACTCTGCCTCCTCATTCCAGAAGTGGGTCGGCCAGTGCTGGTTGCCCCGCACAGAGTTCTGGCCGAACTCTGTGTGTCGGGGGGCTGAAGCGGGATTTTGGATGAGTTTTCATCATTGGATCTAATCCAACGGTTCAGGTTGGTTGCGGGATTAGGGAGATATATATTGTGTTTTCTCAACCCTAATTCGCAAGTGCAACATAACACAAGTTTGAGAGAGAAGGAGGCAAGAGTGCCATTACAACTTCGGAGAAGAAGACGGAGGATCGAAGGTCGTTTTTCGAAGGAGATCGTGTTTCGGGTAATCTCTACTCGTCGTTCTCGTTCTTCGTAGCCTTGTGATCATTGTTCTTGTCTCTGAGTGTTGTGGGGATCCGATTTGGATCGGGAGGAGTTTGTAGAGGGTGTAATTCTTCTATTCCATTAGTGGAGGCTTCTCAGGGTTGGACTCCGATCGTCCCGTGGTTTTTCCCGCAAGGGTTTCCACGTCAAAAATTCTCTGTGTCTGCGTGATTGTTTTTGTGTGCTTGTTTTTGGGTTCGTGCGTTGTTTGCTCGGTCCTCTCGTAGGTACTCTCCGGTTTCGGGAAAGGTTTCCGCGCTTCTTTCCCAACAATATTTTATAAATTTTAAATTACATTCAAAGAAAAGTTTGGAGAAATTGAATGGTGAGAACAAATACGCACTTGTTAAGTGTGTTTTGCTTCTCGCGTAGTAAAAAATAAAAAATAAAACGTGTGTTTTCCAAAAAAGAAAAAATATTGAAAAGGCACATAGTACGTGCGTTTTCAAGTTTTTATTTTTATTTTTCGAAAACACGCGTACTAAGTGCGTTTTGAACCAAAAATAACTTTTTTTCCCATGCTTACAAATAATAAATAAATAAAATAAGTTGAAAACGCACATACCATGTGCGTGAGGTTTTTTTTTTGCAATATGGTCCTCTATGTTCCATTATTTGCACTATGCTCCATTCCATATACATTTTCAACTTTAAATTTGATTAATGACCATATTACAAATAATGGATAATGGAGGACCAAAATAATAAAAAATTCAGCGTTTTCAACTTAATTTTTTTAAATTAATTCATTATTTATTACTTCTAAGCAAACATTGCATGGAAAAATTAAATTAAAAAAATTAAGATCCATTTTATTTTTATTACTTCTATTAATTTTTCGCAGGAAAATATAATAAAAAAAAGTAAACATTCCTGCGTTACAGAATAATTCGACAAGAATATTAAGCAGTCTTAAAGAAGCATTCCAAAAAGAAATTATTGTTTCTGGCAAAAAATTAATACAAGTAATAAAAATAAAAGGGATGTTTACTCAAAAAAAACTCACGCACATGGTATGTGCGTTTTCAACTTAATTTTTTTATTTATTATTTCAAACTTAATTTTGGTTAAAAAGGCACTTAGTACGTGCGTTTTCGAAAAAAATTAATAAAATAAAAACTAGAAAACGCAAAACGCACGTACTATGTGCGTTTTCAATATAAATTTTTATTTTGTGGAAAAACGCACCTATTATGTGCGTTTTTTATTTTTCTTCTATTTTTTTTATTTTTTAATACGCAAGCAGCAAAACGCACTTAACAAGTGCGTATTTGTTCTCTCCATCCAATTTTTTCCAACTTTTTTCTCTGAATAAATTCTTTTATCTCTGTACAAAAAATTATGTAAAAATTTCCAATTAGCTTCTCGCATGGATTGCTTACTTAGAAGATTAAGGCTTGGGTATGTATTGCTTATGCTTTTCAAAGAGCAAAAGCAGAAGCAGCTTTTGAAAGCAGCCTCCTACTACTATCAAAAGCTGGCCAAAAATTAAACTGGATTATCAAGAAAAGCATAACAGCCCAAGTAGCTGATATAAATGTCAAACTCAAGAAAGTACATGCAAGTAGATGATATAAATGAAAAAGAACAAGTTTCATTTTATAGGATCTACTCGTGAATTGTGATATATGCTTAACGGTCATCTTTGGGGAGTATATAACTATATGCAATGTGCATACATAAATAAATAAGTGATACACACACAAAAGCAACTTTTTAGTACAGTATCAATACTCTGCAGAAAAATATTATCCTGAGAAATGGTGTTGTAGGAGTTACAGTTACTTTCCTGTATTACATGCATAGTTTGCAATATTGGCCGAAACATATCCAATGCAGACGATACCAAAACGGTTTGGCATGTCCCGATCCGATACCGACCGATACCAATGTTGACCGATACCGACATTGGGGCTCTCTTTTTCGGTCAATTCGACAAACAAAATTGAACAAAAAAAGACCAATCAATAAGGGTGTAAAAGCATGTAAAAGGAGAAAGTTATTTATCACAGTTAAACCAATCAGGAAGGGTGAATACTATTTCATTCAATTCCAAAACTACTAGAAACAACATAGAAAATATTTAAAATTAGGCCAAAATGTATAAAATATTTTTTCTAAAATTTTAATAATTTATTAATAAATACTTGCATTCCGATATCAAAAAATTCGATACTCGGATCCGAAACCGCCAATCCCGATACTCATAGGAAGGCTCCAATAATGATTCCGATACTGATACTGTGAACCTTGATTACAAGAACACTAGGCAAAAATCTAAATGTATAGCTATAAATTTAGACAATAATGAGTATGAAAATGGCATTCTGTAACTGAAAATCCTAACTGACAGATCTTCAGAATATCCGGCCATTCTTCAAAGTGAACTAATAATCTTCAGAATATCCAGTTATTCTTCATGGTAAACTAATAATACATCTACAACCCATTAACAAATTCTACTAAATTAGCACCAACGACATTACAATTTTTTTAGAGAGTTTTTGACTTGAGAAAGTGCAGTAAGCCAGAACAATTATGATATCAGATGAGTATTGGAACCATAAGTACAGAACTTGATCAGATCAATAATTTAAGTTACCTCTGAGTTATAGAATCTGAGTTCCCTCCTAGTCTTCAGTGCTTCATCCAGCTTCTCAATTGGGTTTATTGGATTAAAGAAATCCACTGGTGGACCATCCGTAGAGCACAACAGAAATCCAATTACACCACTGCACATTTGATTGGCGTTGGCAAATATATATTACAAAACAAACTTAAAGGAGGTGTAGAGTAGCATTAATTGTAAGATCAGGTATTTCTGATGGAAAAAATATTCAGTTGATGACGAAAACTATCATTTCTAATTAGCAAAAATGAATACAAAGAAAATTTCTTCATGAATATTTAGCAGATGCCACGAGAGTTGTATGGTCTCATAGTTACATACACCCATGTCTAGTAACATTTGTCTAGAGCATCTAGTTGTAAAGTGCAACTGTGAAAGCACCGAGAAATTGCATGACTTGGTACATTAGCATGTCAAGTAGAGCTGAACCAATAGTCAGTAAAATAAATTTCCAGAAAGGGTCGATCCCACAGTTTGTACTAAGGGTCTGTTTGCTTGGTGCAGGAGGCAATGAAGTGGGCTGCTTTTTCCACTTCCTTGCATATGCAGCCCACTTCGGACGTTTGGTTAAAAATTGGAGATGGGTTGTGAAGTAACCGAAGTGACATTTACCACTTCCTGTCCCCTCCTCAAATCCTCCATTCCACTTCTCAAAAAAACTTCCACTTCTCAAAAAAAAAAATTTCGGATGTGGGTTGTGGAGTAACCGAAGGGTCTGCTTTTTCCATTTGTCTTTTTTAATTGCTAAGTTTTATTATTGATTATATTATTTGCTAAGTTTTATTATTAATTATATGTTTTTTTAATCACTTCTCAACTATCACTTCATTACAAACCAAACATAGGAACTACAAAAAGTTACAATTTTCCACTCACTTTAACAACCATCCAAACACCAAACTTTATGATTTTCCATTTATAACCTCCACTTCTTCAAAGCATCCAAACGAAGGAAATCATAAAATATGTGTACACATGACGCACATACGCAATGCGTACGCAAAATGTTGACTTCCAGATTTTTCACTTCGCTCAACCTCGTTGAACCAAACAGCCCCTAAGCACAAGTTATAGACAACTTACACACCAACAAAACGATAATTCAAATTACAAAAAAGAAATTTAAAAATTTAAAACATGAGAAACTTAATCCTTTATTACCAGAGATGATTTTTCTATCATAACTAGAAGTTGAGAGCAATAACGAGTCTTATAAAGTTGCTCCACATAACTAAAAGATTTGAATCCACTAGAATATTTAGCAAAGAAGTAAAAGTTCCTGAAAGTGCTGCAAGATGAAAGTAACAATAACTTTGTGAGACAGGGATATACTCTGAGCAAACTGCACAATCAATAATGAGAAAGTTATGTTCTTAATAGGAATCCTTTTTTTCCTTTGACAAGTAGATAGTACTCCTCTCTCTGTGCTCTAACAAATAATATGTTCATAATCACTTCTGATCATCAAACACTAAACACAGTAAAACAATCATTCACCGTCATCATTATCATCCAAGCCTTCTCCAATCAACAAGTGGGATCACTATGGGAGCAAAGCTCCATGAAAGCAATGACAGTTTTTATGATCGACTGTCAACCTAACGACAAAATCTATGTTAGTGCCAAATTCATAGACAAGGTAGCTGTGGACATCAGAGAGCCATGCCATAAAACCTACAGTTGCAGTTGGCAGGCATACCTTCGGACTATGCAGTTTAAGCTCATGCAACCAAGGAGCAATATTCGAGTTCCCTCAGACAATAAAGAAGATGAAGAGGTAAAAGATACAATCTGCTATAGAGAAATGCATTCATCTCTACGACACATTAAGCCAAAGAGTAAAAACAAATGACATTCCAAAGAATCACATCACAATCCTAATTAATGTGTACCTAAGCCAGCTTGTTAGACATTCCTTGCTATCTCATAAGCTTCACATTAAAATGCTGTGCTATATTATAAAAATGAGAAAACAAATAAAGTGCAATACTAATTATTCTTTATTCTGTTGGACATCATCAAGACTCTAGTATTTACAAGAATTTGAACATAAGTATACATAAAAATGATGTTTTTATTGTAATTAGAAGTAATTCTTTCAATAAAAACTATACTCTTATAGACTTGCCCCCAAATAGCTGAAAGATCCAACACAATAGAAACTAAATAAATAGCTTTGTAAGATGGTGAATATACCCTGAGCAAACTGCACTAAGTTAGAATATGAGAAACTTATGGTGTTCTCAATAGAATCCTCCACCACCAGAAATGATGTTATTATCAGAAGTACAAATAGCTTCTTTAATAAAAACAAGATCGGTCGAGCAGAGTTACTCCATAGAAATAAAAGGTTTGAACCCAATAGAATATTTGGCAAAAGCATAAAAGTTCCTGAAAGTGCTACAAAATGACACTAGTGAATAGCTTTGTGAGAATGGGAATATAGCCTCAGCAAACTGCACCTTATTTAGAAATTGAGAAACTTATTATTTTCATAATAAGGTTTATTTTTTCCTTTTAGAAGTAGAGACTGCTACATCTCTACAGTCCAACAAGTGACCAAACATATGTACAATTGTCAAACATTAAACACAGTCAGACAACAACTACAATTGTCTACCTAAGTGCAGCTTGTTGGCATCACCTGCCATGTCAGAAACTTTACGTAACCTGGTGCTATATTATCCGAATGAGAAGAGAAACAAAGTGCAATATTTAAGTACACTCCATTCTGCTTCACATCATCAATAAGACTATATATATATATATATATATATATACACACACACACACACACACACACACCTGGGGTATGTAGGAACACTTGTCCAAGCATACTGCACAGAACCCTTGAAGACTTCACGGCAAGTGGAGAGCATATCCTGAATAAGATGTGTATGAAGCCACATACTTTCTGCTTGATTACAAAGAACACCGCCAGGTCTTAATGCCCTTGCAATTGTTTCAAAAAATGGCTTTTCAACAAGCTCTTGGGCTGGCCCTGTCATTTAATAAAATATTACTAAAATCCTATGAGTAGAAAACTTGATTTGACCAAAGCAGAGGGAATAAACATCAAGATTAATAGATTATATTAACATTCACATTTTCTACTAGCTTTCAGTGCATACAAGTTAGACAAGTAAACATATTAAGAATTACAATTATTACGTACACATGCTTAATGCTCTGCTTTGATAAAAAAAGAAGTCAAAAATAAAACAAGACAGATAAAACCAGGAAATTCTAGAAAATGCGGTGGTTTGCATGTTCTAGCATCAAAATAAGGAGTAATCATATGACATGCAACAATGAGGGGAAATAACTGATTAAATATAAAGAAAGTATAAAAAAGAATATAAGCAAATATGATGAGCAACTTTTAAGTATGGTTCATGTGTTTGATCTAAAGAAGTTCGGTAAAGATTTAACGTAATATCGCCTGGATATTGTCAGGACCTGAAGACGTTGTGTTGTATTCTACAAATACCGAAACATTCAATTCAACCATATAAGTGTAAGTATATGCTGTTTACGTGTTATTGTGAGAATGGAATGTTGAACATGATTGATTGTCAACAGTTAAAATAACATGTATCATAGATTTAGCCAGAAAATGTGTCTATAAAATAAATTGCCAAACAACTTCAATGTTGGAAGGCATAAAGCTAAATCCATTGGAACCTAAGTAAATGTAGAATCGGATGTCATCTTACATCTGATTATTGTGGTCCAGAACCAAAAGCTGATATCCATGAACATTATATGCTGCCTCAAATAGGTTTACCTGTGATTAGTCACTGGTTTTTCACAACATTTGAGTCATTGACATTGATTCAGAAACCTTCATATACCAATTCAATCTATAAGCTTTAGTCAAATATGATATTCATGCATATCAATATGTGCTGAGGAAAACAAATACGATTAAAGTAGGCTTTTTCTAAGGGCACCACACCATTTACTTGGGGCTATCCCAAAATTTTTTGAAAAAATTACAAGTTTGCCATCAAATTTTTTTACTTGGGGCACCACACCAATCAGTCCTAGGACTGCCAGCAGGTTGGCAGTCCTAACATATGTTAGGACTGCCAGCAGGTTGGCAGTCCTAACATATGTTAGGACTGCCAGCGGGTTGACAGTCCTAACATATGTTAGGACTGCCAACTTAGTGGCAGTCCTAGGACTGCCAGCAAGTTGGCAGTCCTTGGAGATGCTGCTGGAGGCGGAGGCTGGAGGAAGGAGGAGGAGGAGGAGGAGGCGGAGGAGGGGGAGGAGGAGAGCTCTCCAATGGAGATTTCGGAGGCGGCGTCTAGCAAGAGGAGGCGGAGGAGAGGAGGGAGGCGGCGGAGGAGGGGGAGGTGGATGGGGACGGTGAGGGACTGGAGGAGGAGGCGGAGGAGAGGAGGGAGGCGGCGGCTAGAGGCGGAGGAGAGGAGGGAGGCGGCGGCTAGAGGCGGAGGAGGAGGAAGGAGAAGGAAAAAGGAGGAAAAAATCCTAAGTTTGGGATAGCCCCAAGCAATTTTCGGGACGTCCCCAGTAAAAGTTCCTCAAACCTGGGCTGTCCCCTAGTAAAATGACGCCCCCAGTAATTTACGTGGTGCCCTTAGAATTTGCCTTAAAGTAATACCTGCTTCATATCCAATTCAGTTACATCCACACTAGAAGTGCAAGCACCCAATAAAATCCTATGTAAATTTGTTATCATAGCTTTTTCCTATAATCACTTTCTTCTAATACCACGACATGAAACATTCAAATTTATGTGGTGGAGAAGTGCCAAGGACCTCTTTCACTATTCTACGATTGACTTAGGGCCTGTTTGGTTTGAAGAAACTGGGATGAAACTGCAAGAATTTCTTGCATTCGGGAGGAACTCCGGTGACTTCATGCGTTTGGTTATCAAGTTGAAAGTGAGTTTTTTCACTTGATTTGATGTTTAATGCAGTTTCTGTCCCCCCTTCAATCCTCCAATTCTACCTCCCCCAGTTTTTAGAGGGAACTCCTCTGCAAGTGAGGCCACTCCTCGAGAAAAGTGAGAACGCCGCGGCCTTAACGGCGACGAGTGGTTGTCGCCGTGGCTGGAGTGCAAGGACCGCGCGGAGGAGACCGCAGACCCGACCTCAACATCGGGAGTGGCCCGCGCGGTGGACACCACCGCTCCAGATCTGAAGGAGACCCCGCGGAGGAGACCACCTCCTCCTCCCGCTCCAGATCTGGTGGTGGTGAGGAGCGGGAGGAGGAGGATGAGAGGAAGAGGAGGAGGTGGAGGAGGTTGTGGAGGGGGGAGCAACGGGTAATGGCGGTGGCGACGTCGGTGATGAGCTTGAGCACGAGAGAGACTGAGGAAGAAGAAGAAGAGTGTATAGAGAGAGAGTGTGTGTGTGTTCTCTGGCAATGTGTCCAGAGACTTCTTTCACAATATATGCCCAATTTATTACTTCCCAATTAAACCCCTCTCCATTCTTAGTATAATTAGTAGTTTTGATAATTAATATAATTATGATATGTGTAATTGTAGTTATGGATTATAGTAATCAATATAATTATGATATGTTTAATTATAATAATGTATTTTAAATGGATTTAAAAGATTCTATAAATTTTAATGCAATATAAGTCTAATACAAACTATAATAATAATAATAATTATTATTATTATTATTATTATTATTATTATTATTATTATTATTACTATATTTTAATGCAATATAAGTCTAATACAAATAATAATTATTATTATTATTATTATCATTAAAGTTTTTTATAATGTGTGGCTTATTATTATTATTTTTTTTATTATTATTATTAAAAAAAATTGTTCATTTAATTATGATAATTAATTTAATTTGTTCTTAATATTTTTTTTGTTAATTTATGAGACTTTCTTTTATTTTATAAAATTTAAAATATCAATTAAAATAATCAATAGTTATTTGATAATTTTTATTTTGAAAATATTCCATAATTAATTTAATTATGGGTTATCATATCTACAATCCCAATATTCACTTTCAACAACCATCCAAACAACCGAACTCATTTTTTCTCCACTTTCAACAACCATCCAAACACTAAACCCATTTTTCTTCCACTTGCAGGAGACAAAAAGTACTACATCCAAACACATTTTGGAAAGTGTCACTTTCACACTTTCAACTGCAACTCATCATGACGTAAGTGCTACTTTCACACTTTCAAAGAGTTACATCTATCCAAACAGCCCCTTACTAAATGTTCCCAACTTGTAAGTTCATCACATAATTGAAGAAAGTATCTATCATCCAACTAGTAAAAGTTCAGTCTTGCCTTTACGAACTTTCCCCAAAGCCAAAGAAAAAAAATGATTTCTTAACATGTATGATCAAAGAAGGGTCGTCTAGATTTGATTTGACTTTGCATTGGATTCAGCCAACCTCTAAAAGATTCAGAATGGACTTTCTTAATTTTACATCTCTACTTGAGCATTAGGAAAAAAAAATGCTATATATGTCTGAACAATTTTGGGAGCCTATACAATTATGTGAAAAGTAGAGGAATCAAACTCATACAAGTGCCAGAGTCATTAAAAAAATCATAGAGTATCTACAAATACCAGACAACAATTGGCCATGCAAATAAAAGTTTAGGTAGTACTAGAGGAAATTTTCATTTCTCGCAACAGACTTATAGTGGGGTAATGATTAGTGGTACAATAGTAAAACATGGACGATAAGGTGATAGTGAACCATTCAAGTGAAGAAAGAATGAAACCAAATTTCTCTCTATGGGGACAAACTGTGAGAGCACAGTGTAAATTGAACTTTATTTGGATTAAAAGCCACATGCAAATATGCAATCTAGGATAACATAGAAAAACAAAGTGAAATATTGTGACCGACTTTGAAAGGTTTATATTAAGAAATTCCACAACTTTATTGGCATTATTTATGATGAAAAGAAATATAAATATGTTGGTTGCACTTTAGACTTTAGTGTTACTATTCTGCAACCAAATTAAACCTAAAATTACGTGTATCATGGAACTATGATAAATAAACTGTAAATCAATCAATACGTTAAAAAAATATCATCATTAAAAACTTAAGCATCTCATGATACAAAGTGGTAAAGACATCATCCTATTAAAATATATTAGGATCAGATATACCAATCTATAAAATAGTGCCTATATAAACCATGAAAAGTTCTCACTAGTCTAGTAGTCTCTCTCGACATAACATCTTAAAATTCAAACTGATGTGCTTTCTCTTAGTTCCATTATATTATAACTTACTAGTTAAAATTTGGGCACTCCAATAATCTTTTTAACTTCATACTTATAATTTTGGCGCTCAAGTAATCTTTTTCTCTAGTTCGTTAATGTAAACTCTATGCAAATCAGAAAATGATGAAGAAGATATAAAGGGCGTCTCATTGCCACGAGGATCCTACTTATGTAGGGTCTGGAGAGGATCAATATGTAGCGTTACCCCCATATATATGGAGGAGCCGTTTCAGTGACTCGGACCTGCATCCTCGAGGATTCGAGCATCAGGCCTTACCGTCGCCCCAGGCAACGCCCTACAAGTAATAGGTCATACACTCCTAAAAAATAGTAATCTAGACACATGTTGACTCCAGGCAGAACAAAGTGTGCCTCACCCAACACCTTCCTCGCTAGTCTCAAAAAACACAATCCTCACTTGAACAGGTCACTTGCAGATTGGCCATTAGACTACTTTAAAGTCTTGACTAAATACTCCTAAAGAAGAAATTGGTGGGGGCAAATAGAAAAAAAAAAGAAAAAAAGAGGGAAAAGTTCACAGAAGTTTAACAGAGGCGCCACACTTACTTCACTTCTCAATTTTTGGTGCCTAAGTGTGCTTGTCAAAATTGCAGTTAATAGCAACTTTATTAAGATCATAATTTCTTACAAAAAGGGTGTTCTAGTGCCAAAGCTTCTCCCTTATGCAGGATCTGAGTAGGCTCAAGATGTACGCAATCTTACCCCAAAGGCTCAAAACATTTGTATCGGAATCGATTTCGGATCCTTCCTATGAGTCTTCCTATGAGTATCAGTATCGGTGGTTTCGGCTGATTCGAATAAGAGTATCAGGTTTTAAGTTTTTCGTTTCGGAAAGCCATAAATGAAAATATTATTTTTAAAATCAAGAAAAATATTTGATACATTAGACATAATTTTATATATTATATGTTGTTTTTTGTTAGTTTTAAATGGAATTATATTCTACTTGCTATAGATTTTATTTGTTGTCCTTTAGAAATAATAGAACGACACTAAATAGTTTTGAATGAAATAATAGTAATATGGATGAATGTTGCACATTTATATATACACAACTTCGACAAGTGGTAATGTTTACAGTACATCGATAAGGAACCTTAGACAAATTGTAATATTGTCGATCTTTGGAGCAACTAAATCATTGTGTTGACACTTTTTTTCAGTATGTATCGTTTTCGTTCAATTTTTCTATGATGAATTGATTGAGGAAACGGACCCCCAACATAGGTATTCTATTGTATCAATATCGGCCCGTAATGCGAACTATGTCCCATATAAGGTCATAATTTATTTTTATTTCTACTTCTAAGCATCTCTCCTCTTCAATTTTTTGAAGATAAGCTAACATTAGCCCTCCCTACCATCAGGGCTCCATACATGTACTCTTAAGGCATCTGCCTTTGTAGAAATCTTATTCAGATGATGATGATTATGACAAGTTCATTCTACTAAGTCTTTCCCATCAAAATGATATCAGTTCTATTATTGCGTCTGGGTCCAGAATATGATTTGAATCAAATACAAGATGGGAATAGGCAATATGCTTGAGATTCAAAGAAACAGAAGTGGTATCTAGGAACACACTTAATTGCACCTAGGCCATGCTTAATCCTTGCATATGCCCTTCAGCGCACCTGCACACCACCCTCAACAGCAGCCTAGGAGCCACTTCATAACACTGGATGCAATAGAAAATAGAAGTGGTGTGAGGAACAATTCTATAACACCTTAAACATGGAAGATGTGTGAAGAAGAGATGATCCATATAAACTTCTTAGCACTACACATAAGAATACAAAAGTACATAAAAGGGTATAATGGTTTGGTTCAAAGAATATCAGGAAGAAGAACAAAAACTTGTACACGGAAACAATGGACATACTAGAAAGAAGTGGACAAAGTAAATGAGGGCATGAGGGCATGTATAGAACAAAGAACGAAGCAGAACTTTGGTCTTAGATTTTGCAATGATTATGTACGTTTAAAGAAGCGATCATCATCTAACTTCATTTACGATCACTTATCAGAATTTTTTGAGGATTTTGTTTGGAAGGCCCCCACTCACTTTTTTTTTCAAGCATGTACTGATTGAACTCCCTGGATCTGCCCAGTCATAGAGATGAATGCAATACCCTATAGCAAATTGTATCATCTTACCTCTTCGTCTAGACACGGTCTAGGGAAGCTTGGAGGTGCTCTTGGTTGCATGGCTTAAACTGCAATCCAAAAGGTAAGTCTACCTACCTGCCAATGAGTTACCTAGGTTTTTATGGCACGGTCCTCTCATGTTCATAGCTACCTTGGCAAGGAATTTGACACCAAAACATTTGCGTCAGGTGGACAGTCGGCCATAAAATTTCTCAAATCTTGTATGGAACTTTTTTATGCTCCATCGTTAACTCTGTTCTAATGTGAGAATGCTTAGATGATAATGATAATAATCAGAAATCTTCTTCTGTTTTGATTTGAAACTTCATGCTTTTATTGGTTCATCACAATCATGCCTTTCCATTTCTATGGGAAAAACTCTATTGAAAACCTATCACCATCTTAGATGTTGCAAGTCGGTATTTCCAAAGAAAGCTAAATGAATCTAAAGACGCCATCCTCACTGCTAATGACAAGGGTTTTTTTTTCCATCGCCTCTTCAATGAATATGTAAAAGAGGACGAGAGTTGATCCATGGTGTCTACAGCACTGCCAAAGAAAGTGAAAATGACAACACGGTGGGCTAAATATTGAGTAATTCGCTGAAGACACTGGCATCTGTTGGGCTAGTTGTTGATGGTTGGAGTCAAAAGTCGAATGTGCAGTGATGATCAAGTCAAAGACAACAATGGTAGTACTTATGGAATCCGGTGTTGTTGGAGATGATCGAGTGTGAAAATGGTAGCATTACAGGGATATAGAACTAGACTCGGCTCAGATTACCTAATGATATAAAAACGTTAACTATGGCAGAGGAGGGGGTGCAGGTTAGGCACATGCCCCATCTGATTTTTGTAGTCTCTTAACTACTATTAACAGGATCAATAGTGCCCCCACTTAGAAAAGTAGAGACCAACGTTCACACTTAGGCCTCGTTTGGTTCGCGAAAAGGAAAGGAAATCAATTCCTTGGTTTTTTCTTTCCTTTGGGAAATTACTATTCCCATTGACGGTGTCTGGAAATGTCAAGAAATTGAAAGGGAAAGTGAATACTTAAATGTGGAAAAGTGAATCCTTGTTTTGATGGATGAAACCATTTTTCCTCCTAATTTTCTTTCCATTGGGAATCACTTTCCTTTCCTCCTCATTCCTTTGGCGTCCAAACATAAGAAAGTAATGACTTTCCTTTTTCCAATCCCATGATTCCGCGAACCAAACGCATCCTAAATGAAAACTCACTCACAAGAGTTGGTTTTTTACTTTTTACCCAACTTACCTATATTCCTTATTAATGTAATCGACCTCATTATTTTCGGAAGATATTTTGACGCAAATTTTTTTTTAATTTTTTTTTTATTAATGCTACTATTTTAGCAGAAATCAACTGGTCCACCATCCATTTTCACTTTCATTGCCAGCATTGCAAACACCATGGATCAATGCCCTCCATTGAGTAAAATTTGGTGAAGCCAGCGGCATCCTTTGGGCTAGTTGTTCATGATTGGAGTCAAAACACAAGTATGCACCCTGCAGTCTGATGATCGAGTCAAAGACAGCGATGGTAGCACTTGCGGAATCCAGTGTTGTTAGAGGTGATCGAGTGTGACAATGGTGGCACTACAGGGATAGAGAGCTGGACTCACCTTATATTGCTGAATGATATAACTAACCAGTATAAAGGATAGCTGAGTACGGGGAGGCAGGTTGGGCACATGCCCCACCTGAATTTTGGAGTCTCTTAACTACTAGTTAATTAGGATTAATAGTGCCCCACTTGAAAAGTACAGACCAAAGTTCACACTCAATGAAAAGTCACAAGAGTTGATTTTTACCCAACTTTTTATTCCTTGTTAATTTAACCGACCTCATTATTTCAGAAGATATTTTGTAAGCAACTTTTTTTTATCGAAAAAAGAGTATTTTGGGTGCCACTATTTTAGGAGAGATTTCTAGGTCTCAACGGATCCACCACCCACTACCGCCTATATCTAAATCTTTAATTTCAAATTCTTTTCATCTTTCGGAATAGGGGTGCGTCTATAACGGTTGAAAACCAAAAACCGAACCGAAATATGACAAACGGTTCGGTTTTTCGGTTATCGATTTGGTTTTCGGTTTTGAAATTTGAAATAACGGTTCGGTTTTCCGTTCTTGATCTGGGTAACCGAATCAAGCCGAAAACCGATTTATATTTAGTAATTTATCAAACTATCCTCGATCTACATATACTAAAGTTTTGTAACCCTTAACTGAGCGTACTCTCTTCTCCTATTCTCTGCCGGTACTTCTTTGAGCACTCTTCCTCTACCCTCGATCTATATATACTAATATATTTTCGCACTATGTAATATAATAAGTCATAAATACAATAATATCATATTTTTAAAATATATTGTTATTTAAATAGGCCCATTTCGCTAAAAATTTGAGGGTCCGACATATTGGCCCATGAAACCGAACCGACCGAAAACCGAACCGAATTAATTCGATTCGGTTTTGTTCATTTTTATAAAAACGGTTCGGTTTTGCGAAATACGGTTTACGGTTATTTCAATTTTCATATATACAGTTCGGTTTGAACCGAACCGAACCGTTGCTCACCCCTATTTCGGGATGTTCTTTATTTCCAATTGCTTGTAACTTTTCATATATGGATTCACAACCAATACATCTTCGCCATTATCAATTTTTCTCAGATTCTGCTTCCATCTCTTTGACCTCTTATTTTTATTTGCTTCAGTAAAAGAAAATAATAGAGAGTGAGGAAGGATCGAAGAGACTGGAGATGAAACAATGTTAGAAAAAATAAATATAAGGAGATATCTCATAGAGGTCAGTATTAACTTTACGTATTTTTTTTATATATTGATTAGTGCCCCACCTGACATATAATTCTGACTCCGTCCCTGGGTATAAACAGATGATACAGCCAGATCGAGTAGGCCCAACCATACGGAGGGAGTAAAGGTCACCTATATATAAATAACGGGTATGGCAGTTTCAAAGGAGAGAAAAACCGGTAATACCTATCAATATAAATAGTGAAATCAGATAACTAAGAGCACTCCTGAAAACTTTACAAAGATTATATAGTTATACCAAGGGGGAACTTGACAACTATAAATTTATGTTAGAAACTTCTATAAGCAGCAAGAAGTAGACACCGATATAATGATGAAACAAGATGGAATATAGAAAGAACTAAACTGTGTTGGACTCGGTTGTATCAAGATAGAAAATCAGCTCTTTGGAGAGTATAAAAAGTAATGAATTTTCATCAAATGGAATAAGTACTGAAGTAGTTAAAACAGAAAAGAGAAGACAATAAATATTGAAAAAAGAAAATGCAATAATAGTGAAGAATCTGAAAAATGGTTGAATTAACAGCAATTGGCAAAGAATGGCAAACTAGGGGAAAAAATGGCACACTCCAGGGCATATGATACTATTGTGTAAGAAACTAAGAAGAGAGTATATACAAGCTTTGTTATCATGAGGGGAAAGAATGAGAGACTAGATGACAGTAAGTGTACCGACAGAAAAATATTGCGATATTATAGTAAAAGAACATGTGGACTAGTTGTCATAAATTGTTTACTATGAGCCACATTGGAGATTCGAATGACGAAACAAACAACTTATCAATGTTACAAACTAAAATAATAAACTAAAAGCTATAGTAAGGTTAAGGACACTTTAAGGAAGATAAAGATGAGAAAGTTGTTGAAGTTACTACTGATCTTTGAAAGTGTTTGGGAATAATTGGACAAATTAATACGGTTATATTTGTTCTTAAACTTTAAGGACAGAGAACTCATAAAATATCAAGCACCAGATACCTATATTTGCAAATGAAGGATATGTTCAAATCTGTAAAAGCTATAATGGAACCAAACTTGCAAACATAGAAATTGAAAAAGAGTGATTCTGCAAATGCAGGATAATAGACATGGAAGAATCTTTTTAGGTAATCAATTTGGTTTGGACTTTTGAAGTGTAAACAGTGTTCTAAAAATCGGCCTAGGCATCCGCCTAGGCCCTAGGCGCCCGCCTAGGCGCTAGGCGCCGGCCCACCACACCGAAAACCCCCTAGGCGGTGGGCTAGGCGGGCCTAGGCGCCCCTAGGCAGCCGTGTTTTTTGATTTTTTTTATTTTTTTATTTTTTTATTTTGTTTATTCTTAGTTGTATTTTGGATATTTGTTTGGGTTTTAAGATAGTATTTGGATTTTAGAACATTGAAATTTCAAATTTCTAAATTTCTAAAATTTCAAAAAAATAAAATAAAATAAAATTCTAGGCGGGCTAGGCGCTAGGCGGACCTCCGCCACACCAAGTCCGCCTAGCGTTTTTTAGAACACTGAGTGTAAACACAGAAGCTGTCTACTTATTAAGCTAATTAATGAAGAGATATAAAGGAATAAGATTATATCTCCAAAACCGTTTTCATCTACCATGGAAAGGTATAAAGAAGTGATATGATGGATATTAGAGAAGAATTGGCATATAGTAACAACATTCAGGTGATTAAGGAATTAGTATGATTATGATAGAGTCGGAAGCAGAGAGCACAACTACAAGGCAAATCCATCTTATATATTACTTGGTTACTCATGAGTCTGTTTTGGTTCCTTGCCTCTTTGCAAAATGAATGAAGTTAGTTCGCACATTCAGGATGAGATTCCATTTTCTATATTTGTTTGGCAGTGACATTGTACGAGCTAGTGAGATTTGATAAAAGAAAGCTTTAAACCTGGAGAAAATTTTCACATTCGGAAGTGCTTTTGAGTACTTACACATGAAGTTGGAGGGAAATGTTACGATCTAGCAAGTATGATATAAGATCATCGTTCTTTATAAGTCAGATTGTTGGGCAACCAAGAAATCAGCTGATCAAAAACCATGTGCAGCCGGGGAGATTGTTAAAGTTAAATGCATGTGTTGGTTGCATGAGCTTAAACTCAATATTATAGACAGAGCTAGGAGGTCGTTAAGCGGCAAGGGGACGCCTAGCGCCCAAACAGCCGCCTAAGCAGATTTATGCGGAAAAAAGTGTACCAATAAAATAAACTAAGGATTTTCTAATTCATTGAAAGTAAACCAATAATTTACTAGTCATGTTCACGTGCGATGCACGTACGAAAAAGAAAATTAATAATATTATTGAAAATTAAATAAAATTTAAATTATATTAAAATATTTTAAATATGATTTGAATATAATTTAATTAAAATTTGTTCTTTGCAGAACTTTGGATATATATTTAGGTAATACCACGTAGTTAGTTTAAATATAATTTAAATATTGAATATATTTTAATTTGAATTTGTTATATATATGTTTATAGGATTTTGAATATATGTTTAGATAGTTATAAGAATTTTAAGTTTTTCAAGGTGAGGGATATACATTCGGTGGTAGTTAGTTATAAGGATTTTTAAGAAAAAATTATTATTTACGTGAGGATATACATACGGCACATATAGTGGTAGTTAATTATAAGGAATTAAATTTGTTATTAATTAGTGGAGGATATACAAACGGCTTGGACGGGTCATTTTTGAGCCGTTTCCAAGCCACATTATAATAGTAGAATAATTCACCAAAAATAATATATTTATGAAAATAAAAGGTCAATATAGATGTTTTTGGGCCAAGCCAAAAATTGACCAAGAAAATAAAAAGCGTGGGCCAAAAACAATTTTTAAACAAAAAATTGACAAAAAGATAACTAGACCAAGATGGCAAGATCTACGCGGCGCTTCTTCTTTGTCCGCATTATGTTGCTTTTTCCTGCATAATATCGTTTTTCCCCAAATAATGCCGCCTGCAGTATAGAACATATGCAGTATAGAACATACAGTATAGTTTTTGGCGGTGGGTAGCTGAATAGTGCCTAAGCACACTTTTAATGTATTTTAGAATACTGCTAAAACTGCAATCCAAAAGTAAGGTTTACCTACCTGCCAACTAGCCACCTAGGTATTATGGCATGGCCTCTCATGCTCATAGTTGTCGTGGCTTAGAATTTGGCACCAACATAATGGGTTGACGTGACTCATGTCACGCCCCGCTTCCGTAGTAGCGATCGTCCTCGCTAAGGCGTGATGCCGCACGAGCCTAGATTGCGCTCGTGCAAGGCAGGTTCCATAACGGCCGATTTCAGCGGCTGCGACGGGGTCGTCGCACAGAAGTCCCATGCAGAGAGATTGAAACATGCAGCAAAAATTTAGATCAAACACGAGTTATTCAAAAGAAGCTCTTTTATTTTTATTGAAACAAGGTTACAATGGGACGCAAGGCCAAGATTACAAGTCTCTCAAGCTCACTCTTCTCACATTTTACAAGTTCACTCAGCTCTCTCTCATCTCTCAATTACAAGTCTTGATCCAGCGGATTCTTCGGAAGGCGACGTCCATACATTATATCCCGTATAAGTCTTTAATCCATGCGGCCGCACGCTTCGAATCGTCAAGGAACTCCATGCCTCGACGCATCCAAGAGAGCTCCGCGCCACGAGCTTCTACCTGTGCCTGCACATGTAAACTATGTGGGTGTCAGTACTCAACTGTACTGGTGGAATGAGCTCCTCGCCCACCCATACAAAACCAACACGTTAATTTACTTTGTGCAGCTTAGTCCCCTTTTGTATTGTCTTTCTACTCTTGCCTTAGGATCAGTTTTAGGACAAACGCCTTGGCCTATTTTGTGTCTCTAGACCATTCCGTGCTTGTATCAACAACGTTAACCTATCAAGTCGTGTTTGCCTTGCGGCCCAAAATCAGAGACGCAACTACGCGGTAGTACCCAATTTCCTTATGACCGTGCTACAAATCCTTTGTGCCGTGCCTCGCAACTATGTGCGACTCAACCATATCGCCGCCTCGCAGCCCTTGCTACTTTGATCACCAACTGACCCAAATCGAGACTTGTGGCTAAGTATCACTCGACCGACTTTGCCTTGCGGCGTTCCCGACTTAAACTCAGGACAACTCAATCATAACTATACAACTTATATGCCGACAACATAAAACTCGACGCCACATTTCGTGCCGAAGCACGACGCCTACGTTGAAACCAAATCTTAGGCCCAACATTGTGTTCTAACTATACACACACATTCAACTCAACTCAATCCAAAGGCACACATGCGGGTTTGCCGCCATGCCGACTCATCTATATGAATTTGCCATCGTGGACTCCTTTAGCTTGTTAGGCGGCCGCCCTTGCCAGCGCGAGTAGCGAGCTCCGCTGCAAGACTCTGCGCAAACTTGTGCGGTCATCCAGCACGTGCTAATGCTGCTTCTCAAGAACCGGTCCCCGTCCGCTTTGGGCCGTTCGAGAAAACTCTACCTTGTCGACAAGTTGTCCATGACCATGCAAGACTCGACTCAACTGACGTCTCACACAGTCATTCCACCTCTAGTGTTATCATCTCTTTCAGAGCCAAGTTCAATACTTCTCACATCTGAGATCTTGCCTCGACGACCCGTAGTCGCGAGCATTCTTCTTTCTTGCCCTATCATTTTACTCAACTCAAGAACAACTATTCGCATCACTTTCCAAACTCAATGAATCAACCGTGGCCCGCGCCTGAAAACACTAAGTCCGTGACATCGTGCCTTAAACCAACTTGAACTCTACGCGACGCCACCGCCCAAGACATACTCTATATGACGGGCTTGAAACCGTAAGACTAAGTTGTCATACCCAGCCGTAGAACTTGTAGGACCGTGCTTGGAATGACTTAGGTCGACCACTATCACTTTGCCTAACTTAATCAAGCCTACAACTTAACCCAAGGGACGAGCAAAGACTATGCCAAGCCTTGCATTACGGAAACGTGCATGCTTTATCGAACATTTACGCGGGCGACGCCTATGACTTAGGCGAGTTCATAGTTTTGTGTCGAAGACCAACTCTCATTCTCCCAAGCCACGGGACGAAGGACCCAGTGTCATTTTCAAAGCACGCCGTGCACCAACTCTAAGCCGACCATTTGACCTTTCCATATTCTAACTCAATTCGACCGTCGGAATTATTCCCTTTAGCTATGTGGATTCGTCACTTTTATTATCAAGCCTACTTGTGCAAGTTGAAAACATGCGATTTATTATGTGAAGGCAAAGATGAGGCAAGTTCACCGAAACTACCCTACCTGAGCATGCGATCGCCTCGACCGAGCGATGTCTTCAAGCAGCCGTTGCAAGGCTAAGTTCGAACGTCGTCGGCGTTTCGATCCCTCCGATTGACTGAGCGGGACGGGACACTAAATCATACACCACTCAGAAAAAGTTTCGTCCTCGAAACTAACTGAGTACTTACTTATTGACTTATCACTTTACTCAACATTCAAGAACTCTCGCACACACTACGCCTATCTGTTTCTCAAATCCGAGCCACGCTCGTGCTACCCTCAATCCTTTCTTCAAAACTTACGATCTCAAAATCCTCGACACTTCCCTGTTTCTCAAGTCTCACTTGATTCAACGTATCACTTAGTATGGATCGTGCACATATTCCAGGCGTCCCCAAAATACATGCATTTCAACCAAGCCTCGTGATAGCGAATCCTGCTATCACCACTCGAGTCGGATCGTGCACGTATTCAAGCGTCCTTGATATACATGCATGTCAACCGATACTCGCGAGTGGTGCCTCCACAAATCCTACCACTTCGCACTCGGACGTCTGCCTAACTACTAGGCTATGTCTTTCCGTCAGTATTGGAATCATAGTTCCCAAACAATAATATCAACACTGACCCCATCCTAAGGTCAAACCAAATTGATAGTACGGGATCTTTCTACCCAAGCTCGCATCACTCCGATTTCTAAACTTCGAGCATAGATTGCCTACACACATCCCAACATTTTGTTGCACGGGGTCCGAGTCATTCAGCAAAGCCATCCTACGACAACTCACGTTCAACCAATTTCACGACGTATCCAAATCACTCATTCAATAAGTCATCTTGTATAGTCTATCCCTTCAAACACGTTCGATATAGTTCGCCTATCAATCCTTCTCATTTCAAGCACGCTATGACACAATTTAGTCGCTAACCAAAATTCACATCCATATTTCCTAAGTCATCTATTCCAATTCACGTAATCGATCATGAGGTCGTCTAGCTTAACAATATGTTGCGCCCCGATCTCACGCGAGTCAGATTATCCACGGTGGGCATGAATCACCATGCACGCTCCCGCGGGATAATTATCCTCATCGGGACGTAACTCTTGTTTTGCGTCTAGACTAATTCATTCTCGATGCGCGGATTGGATCTACTAAATCCTCAAGTTTATTTCATTCATCAATCGCAAGTCCTAACATCCTCAAATTTTTCTTCGCATCAAACCGACAAATCGAGACAATCAAAGTTGCCGCATCCAGATTTTTCGAGTTCGATCATTCCCGCGACATGAATCACCATGTCAGCGCTCACGCGGAACAATCGCCCCAAATCCGACGTGACGCATGGACGAGGCTGGAGTCGCGCTCGCGCAAGACAAGATCGTCGACGTTGTGGTTACCCGCGTAACCATCAAGACACAATCAATTTCATCCAACATTCATCTCGATCAAAATCCTAAGTATAGCATCCAACCGAACAATAATACTTGCACGATCGTCGTTCGCCGAGTCAGAGTACCCCCGAGTTATCGCATATCGATCTTTGATACGCCTCAATACCATTGACGATATGCGTAACCTGACGATCTTCCTTTGCAACCAAATTTCGAGTCGTGCGAATGATACCATCGTTCGACTGGATGATCTCCTCGACAGTCAATTTAAGTTCGATCATTATCCCTCAAATCATTCACAACATCGATTTTCCTCAAACACAAATTCACGTATTGTTCATCCGTCTATCTTAAGTCATCGACCAACGTTTTTCTCCAAATCATATCATTCCTTTGCTAACTCAAAACATCGAGAAACATTCAATCCAATCCTTAGACTCATTGCGTAACTTCAAAATTCAACTTTTTCATGCACGCTATCTTCCCGTCGTGCTAACTTTTCGTATACGATCCGCATCAATTTTCTCGATCAAGTTATCTATTCGTACACCCTAACTTTTTCCTCGATTCGATTTCACCTACTCAATCATTTTGCATTTCACACTCACGCGATCCTCAATCCCGTACACGTTCCGTGCGCGTCGATTTCTAAGTTGTTCGAATCGACTCATCAAAATCTTCAAGACTATATTTTGCTCAATCATATTCAATCTAAGACTTTGCATCCACGCGACGCTTGCTGATAGACTCGCCGACACCCCACATCCTCAATCGGTCGATCGACATCCCTGAGGCTATCGCATACACAACTCAGGGATGAAGTCATTCAACAAATCCTCAAAACTATCATTCGATTCAAAACTGACTTCTTCAAATTTTTCCGTTCGAACCATTCCTCAATTTTCAAGCACGCTCACCTATATCGCACCGACGTTATCGTCGCTCGATAGCACCCCTATCGATAGTCATCTCACTTTACTCAATCGAGTTCAACTCATTCTTGCTCGACACTATTCAATTCCCGCACTCGACTTTTCTAAGGTCGACGCAATCCTTGGTGTATATGCCCAGCCCGACTTAGCCAACCGTGCTTACGCGAATCATCTTTTCGTTTTATCAAAAACTGTTCTCCTACGTTTTGCAAATTATTTTGACTTATTGTATGGACATCCCGTGGGACAATTGAGAGAGAGCGCACCAACGACATCAACATGCGGAAGCAACAGAGTTTGCGGAAACAACGAGTTAAAGAATTCAATCGATAGTCCAAGGACGTAAAGCCGTGCTCTGATACCATTATGTCACGCCCCGCTCCCGTAGGAGCGATCGTCCTCGCTAAGGCGTGATGCCGCACGAGCCTAGATTGCGCTCGTGCAATGCGGGTTCCATAACGGCCGATTTCAGCGGCTGCGACGGGGTCGTCGCACAGAAGTCCCATGCAGAGACATTGAAACATGCAGCAAAAATTTAGATCAAACACGAGTTATTCAAAAGAAGCTCTTTTATTTTTATTGAAACAAGGTTACAATGGGGCGCAAGGCCAAGATTACAAGTCTCTCAAGCTCACTCTTCTCACATTTTACAAGTTCACTCAGCTCTCTCTCATCTCTCAATTACAAGTCTTGATCCAGCGGATTCTTCGGAAGGCGACGTCCATACATTGTCCCGTATAAGTCTTTAATCCATGCGGCCGCACGCTTCGAATCGCCAAGGAACTCCATGCCTCGACGCATCCAAGCGAGCTCCGCGCCACGAGCTTCTACCTGTGCCTGCACATGTAAACTATGTGGGTGTCAGTACTCAACTGTACTGGTGGAATGAGCTCCTCGCCCACTCATACAAAACCAACACGTTAATTTACTTTGTGCAGCTTAGTCCCCTTTTGTATTGTCTTTCTACTCTTGCCTTAGGATCAGTTTTAGGACAAACGCCTTGGCCTATTTTGTGTCTCTAGACCATCCCGTGGTTGTATCAACAACGTTAACCTATCAAGTCGTGTTTGCCTTGCGGCCCAAAATCAGAGACACAACTACGCGGTAGTACCCAATTTTCTTATGACCGTGCTACAAATCCTTTGTGTCGTGCCTCGCAACTATGTGCGACTCAACCATATCGCCGCCTCGCGGCCCTTGCTACTTTGATCACCAACTGACCCAAATCGAGACTTGTGGCTAAATATCACTCGACCGACTTTGCCTTGCGGCGTTCCCGACTTAAACTCAGGACAACTCAATCATAACTATGCAACTTATATGCCGACAACATAAAACTCGACGCCACATTTCGTGCCGAAGCACGACGCCTACGTTGAAACCAAATCTTAGGCCCAACATTGTGTTCTAACTATACACACACATTCAACTCAACTCAATCCAAAGGCACACATGCGGGTTTGCCGCCATGCTGACTCATCTATATGAATTTGGTCACCGACACCCAGAGCCATCGTGGACTCCTTTAGCTTGTTAGGCGGCCGCCCTTGCCAGCGCGAGTAGTGAGCTCCGCTGCAAGACTCTGCGCTAACCTGTGCGGTCATCCGGCACGTGCTAATGCTGCTTCTCAAGAACCGGTCCCCGTCCGCTTTGGGCCGTTCGAGGAAACTCTACCTTGTCGACAAGTTGTCCATGACCATGCAAGACTCGACTCAACTGACGTCTCACACAGTCATTCCACCTCTAGTGTTATCATCTCTTTCAGGGCCAAGTTCAATACTTCTCACATCTGAGATCTTGCCTCGACGACCCGTAGTCGCGAGCATTCTTCTTTCTTGCCCTATCATTTTACTCAACTCAAGAACAACTATTCGCAACACTTTCCAAACTCAATGAATCAACCGTGGCCGCGCCTGAAAACACTAAGTCCGTGACATCGTGCCTTAAACCAACTTGAACTCTACGCGACGCCACCGCCCAAGACATAATCTATATGACGGGCATGAAACCGTAAGACTAAGTTGTCATACCCAGCCGTAGAACTTGTAGGACCGTGCTTGGAATGACTTAGGTCGACCACTATCACTTTGCCTAACTTAATCAAGCCTACAACTTAACCCAAGGGACGAGCAAAGACTATGCCAAGCCTTGCATTACGGAAACGTGCATGCTTCATCGAGCATTTACGCGGGCGACGCCTATGACTTAGGCGAGTTCATAGTTTTGTGTCGAAGACCAACTCTCCTTCTCCCAAGCCACGGGACGAAGGACCCAGTGTCATTTTTAAAGCACGCCGTGCACCAACTCTAAGCCGACCATTTGACCTTTCCATATTCTAACTCAATTCGACCGTCGGGATTATTCCCTTTAGCTATGTGGATTCGTCACTTTTATTATCAAGCCTACTTGTGCAAGTTGAAAACATACGATTTATTATGTGAAGGCAAAGATGAGGCAAGTTCACCGAAACTACCCCACCTGAGCATGCGATCGCCTCGACCGAGCGATGTCTTCAAGCAGCCGTTGCAAGGCTAAGTTCGAACGCCGTCGACGTTTCGATCCCTCCGATTGACTGAGCGGGACGGGGCACTACATCATACACCACTCAGAAAAAATTTCGTCCTCGAAACTAACTGAGTACTTACTTATTGACTTATCACTTTACTCAACATTCAAGAACTCTCGCACACACTACGCCTATGCGTTTCTCAAATGTGAGCCACACTCGTGCTACCCTCAATCCTTTCTTCAAAACTTACGATCTCAAAATCCTCGACACTTCCCTGTTTCTCAAGTCTCACTTGATTCAACGTATCACTTAGTATGGATCGTGCACATATTCCAGACGTCCCCAAAATACATGCATTTCAACCAAGCCTCATGATAGCGAATCCCGCTATCACCACTCGAGTCGGATCGTGCACGTATTCAAGCGTCCTTGATATACATGCATGTCAACCGATACTCGCGAGTGGTGCCTCCACAAATCCTACCACTTCGCACTCGGACGTCTGCCTAACTATTAGGCTATGTCTTTCCGTCAGTATTGGAATCATAGTTCCCAAACAACAATATCAACACTGACTCCATCCTAAGGTCAAACCAAATTGATAGTACGGGGTCTTTCTACCCAAGCTCGCATCACTCCGATTTCTAAACTTCGAGCATAGATTGCCTACACACATCCCAACATTTTGTCGCACGGGGTCCGAGTCATTCAGCAAAGCCATCCTACGACAACTCACGTTCAACCAATTTCACGACGTATCCAAATCACTCATTCAATAAGTCATCTTGTATAGTCTATCCCTTCAAACACGTTCGATATAGTTCGCCTATCAATCCTTCTCATTTCAAACACGCTATGACACAATTTAGTCGCTAACCAAATTTCACATTCCATATTTCCTAAGTCATCTATTCCAATTCACGTAATCGATCGTGAGGTCGTCTAGCTTAACAATATGTTGGGTCCCGATCTCACGCGAGTCAGATTATCCACGGTAGGCATGAATCACCATGCACGCTCCCGCGGGATAATTATCCTCATCGGGACATAACTATTGTTTTGCGTCTAGACTAATTCATTCTCGATGCGCGGATTGGATCTACTCAATCCTCAAGTTTATTTCATTCATCAATCGCAAGTCCTAACATCCTCAAAAAAAATTTCGCATCAAACCGACAAATCGAAACAATCAAAGTTGCCGCATCCAGATTTTTCGAGTTCGATCATTCCCGCGACATGAATCATCATGTCAGCGCTCACGCGGAACAATCGCCCCAAATCCGACGCGACGCATGGACGAGGCTGGAGTCGCGCTCGCGCAAGACAAGATCGTCGACGTTGTGGTTACCCGCGTAACCATCAAGACACAATCAATTTCATCCAACATTCATCTCGATCAAAATCCTAAGTATAGCATCCAACCGAACAATAACACTTGCACGATCGTCGTTCACCGAGTCAGAGTACCCCCGAGTTATCGTATATCGATCTTTGATACGCCTCAATACCATCGACGATATGCGTAACCTGACGATCTTCCTTTGCAACCAAATTTCGAGTCGTGAGAATGATACCATCGTTCGACTGGATGATCTCCTCGACAGTCAATTTAAGTTCGATCATTATCCCTCGAATCATTCACAACATCGATTTTCCTCAAACACAAATTCACGTATTGTTCATCCGTCTATCTTAAGTTACCGACCAACGTTTTTCTCCAAATCATATCATTCCTTTGCTAACTCAAAACATCGAGAAACATTCAATCCAATCTTTAGAGTCATTGCGTAACTTCAAAATTCAACTTTTTCATGCACGCTATCTTCCCGTCGTGCTAACTTTTCGTATACGATCCGCATCAATTTCCTCGATCAAGTTATCTATTCGTACACCCTAACTTTTTCCCCGATTCGATTTCACCTACTCAATCATTTTGCATTTCACACTCACGCGATCCGCAATCCCGTACACGTTCCGTGCGCGTCGATTTCTAAGTTGTTTGAATCGACTCATCAAAATCTTCAAGACTATATTTTGCTCAATCATATTCAATCTAAGGCTTTTCATCCACGCGACGTTTGCTGATAGACTCGCCGACACCCCACATCCTCAATCGATCGATCGACATCCCTGAGGCTGTCGCATACACCACTCAGGGATGAAGTCATTCAACAAATCCTCAAAACTATCATTCGATTCAAAACTGACTTCTTCAAATTTTTCCGTTCGAACCATTCCTCAATTTCCAAGCACGCTCACCTATATCGCACCGACGTTATCGTCGCTCGATAGCACCCCTATCGATAGTCATCTCACTTTACTCAATCGAGTTCAACTCATTCTTGCTCGACACTATTCAATTCCCGCACTCGACTTTTCTAAGGTCGACACAATCCTTGGTGTATATGCCCAGCCCGACTTAGTCAACCGTGCTTACGCGAATCATCTTTTCGTTTTATCAAAAACTGTTCTCCTACGTTTTGCAAATTATTTAGACTTATTGTATGGACATCCCGTGGGACAATTGAGAGAGAGCGCACCAACGACATCAACATGCGAAAGCAACAGAGTTTGCGGAAACAACGAGTTAAAGAATTCAATCGATAGTCCAAGGACGTAAAGCCGTGCTCTGATACCATTATGTCACGCCCCGCTCCCGTAGGAGCGATCGTCCTCGCTAAGGCGTGATGCCGCACGAGCCTAGATTGCGCTCGTGCAAGGCGGGTTCCATAACGGCCGATTTCAACGGCTGCGACGGGGTCGTCGCACAGAAGTACCATGCAGAGACATTGAAACATGCAGCGAAAATTTAGATCAAACACGAGTTATTCAAAAGAAGCTCTTTTATTTTTATTGAAACAAGGTTACAATGGGACGCAAGGCCAAGATTACAAGTCTCTCAAGCTCACTTTTCTCACATTTTACAAGTTCACTCAGCTCTCTCTCATCTCTCAATTACAAGTCTTGATCCAGCGGATTCTTCGAAAGGCAACGTCCATACATTATGTCCCGTATAAGTCTTTAATCCATGCGACCGCACGTTTCGAATCGCCAAGGAACTCCATGCCTCGACGCATCCAAGCGAGCTTCGCGCCACGAGCTTCTACATGTGCCTGCACATGTAAACTATGTGGGTGTCAGTACTCAACTGTACTGGTGGAATGAGCTCCTCGCCCACCCATACAAAACCAACACGTTAATTTACTTTGTGCAGCTTAGTCCCTTTTTGTATTGTCTTTCTACTCTTGCCTTAGGATCAGTTTTAGGACAAACGCCTTGGCCTATTTTGTGTCTCTAGACCATCCCGTGCTTGTATCAACAACGTTAACCTGTCAAGTCGTGTTTGCCTTGCGGCCCAAAATCAGAGACGCAACTCCGCGGTAGTACCCAATTTCCTTATGACCGTGCTACAAATCCTTTGTGCCGTGCCTCGCAACTATGTGCGACTCAACCATATCGCCGCCTCGCGGCCCTTGCTACTTTGATTACCAAATGACCCAAATCGAGACTTGTGGCTAAGTATCACTCGACCGACTTTGCCTTGCGGCGTTCCCGACTTAAACTCAGTACAGCTCAATCATAACTATGCAACTTATATGCCGACAACATAAAATTCGACGCCACATTTCGTGCCGAAGCACGACGCCTACGTTGAAACCAAATCTTAGGCCCAACATTGTGTTCTAACTATACACACACATTCAACTCAACTCAATCCAAAGGCACACATGCGGGTTTGCCGCCATGCCGACTCATCTATATGAATTTGGTCACTGACTCCCAGAGCCATCGTGGACTCCTTTAGCTTGTTAGGCGGCCGTCCTTGCCAGCGCGAGTAGCGAGCTCCGCTGCAAGACTCTGCGCTAACTTGTGCGGTCATCCAGCACGTGCTAATGCTGCTTCTCAAGAACCGATCCCCGTCCGCTTTGGGCCGTTCGAGGAAACTCTACCTTGTCGACAAGTTGTCCATGACCATGCAAGACTCGACTCAACTGACGTCTCACACAGTCATTCCACCTCTAGTGTTATCATCTCTTTCAGGGCCAAGTTCAATACTTCTCACATCTGAGATCTTGCCTCGACGACCCGTAGTCGCGAGCATTCTTCTTTCTTGCCCTATCATTTTACTCAACTCAAGAACAACTATTCGCAACACTTTCCAAACTCAATGAATCAACCGTGGCCCGCGCCTGAAAACACTAAGTCCGTGACATCGTACCTTAAACCAACTTGAACTCTACGCGACGCCACCGCCCAAGACATACTCTATATGACGGGCTTGAAACCGTAAGACTAAGTTGTCATACCCAGTCGTAGAACTTGTAGGACCGTGCTTGGAATGACTTAGGTCGACCATTATCACTTTGCCTAACTTAATCAAGCCTACAACTTAACCCAAGGGACGAGCAAAGACTATGCCAAGCCTTGCATTACGAAAACGTGCATGCTTTATCGAACATTTACGCGGGCGACGCCTATGACTTAGGCGAGTTCATAGTTTTGTGTCGAAGACCAACTCTCCTTCTCCCAAGCCACGGGACGAAGGACCTAGTGTCATTTTCAAAGCACGCCGTGCACCAACTCTAAGCCGACCATTTGACCTTTCCATATTCTAACTCAATTCGACCGTCGGGATTATTCCCTTTAGCTATGTGGATTCGTCACTTTTATTATCAAGCCTACTTGTGCAAGTTGAAAACATGCGATTTATTATGTGAAGGCAAAGATGAGGCAAGTTCACCGAAACTACCCCACCTGAGCATGCGATCGCCTCGACCGAGCGATGTCTTCAAGCAGCCGTTGCAAGGCTAAGTTCGAACGCCGTCGGCGTTTCGATCCCTCCGATTGACTGAGCGGGACGGGGCACTACAACTCATGAGGTTGATAGTCGGCCATAAAACTTCGTCAATTTGTCAATTCTTGTATGGAGCTTTCTTATGCTCCATAGCCAACCCTATTCAGATGGGAGAAGGATTGGATACAAAAGATCATAGATGCAGGTGATTAATTAATTGTGATGACGATGACAAATTTAAGTGCACGACTTAGGAGTTCAAAAGATCATAGATACAGGTGATTTGATCGATGAGGCCTAGATTGTGGTAGTGATTTTGCTAACTTAGAAGAGGAGAGGTTTTGATGGAGAATGATGGTTCATGTTGAGTTAAAAACGTGGATAGACGCATTTTTAGTCTTGTTGTTGTCATTGGATGTGCATGCCTGTTCTTTTCAGAAATATACAGTCCCTTAACTATTAGAATCAGCATGCAAATTAACATTAACTTCAACAACTTTCATTTACTGATCTTTTTCTCAAATTTTCTAGAAACCTTGCAAATAAAGAAAATGAATGTGGATGTTTCATATTTCAAAACAAGTCTTATGAATTACACAAATTCGGCTTCCACCCTTTCCAAGTGTATCGACCAGGTACACCTAGGTAGACTGTTCCATTATGAAAAGTGAGCATACCTATTGGATCAGATGAATCAACAATGATTGCATCATACGTCCCTACTTGAGCATTTCGTAGAAATTCAGCCGCTGTCCAACATAACAAAAATAATGATGTCAGATAAGTAAAAAACTTGAGTTGACGATCAATAGCTAAGAAGTGAATACATAAGGGCTCCAACATATCCACATATAATAAACATCTGTGCAAAATAATCTGAACAACTAAGAGCAACACAACCAATATGGTATGTACGAACATGAATGTGACGCATACCATCACCAACATGAAGATGAACTCGCGGATCCTCAAATCCAATGGATAGTTCCGGGAAAAATTTCCTACAAACCTACAAAACAGTTACATTTTTATCCTGTTTACACAAATAAAGTCATACTATATGATGGTAACAGTATGATAACGAACTTACTTCTATAACCAGCATATCTATTTCACATATATCTATGAGGTCCACAGAACTGTGCCGAGAAATTTCACGAAGCACTCCACCATCACCACCCCCTATGACAAGAACCTGCAGGAAAGTTTCAAATTCCATAAAGTTTGGTGCAAACATAAGGCACATATATATTGAGATGTATGTCATTTCATAATATCAAAGAAAAGTGCAAACAATATAGAAAGCAGATGTGAGTATGTGACCTTGACATGAAAAAAATCAAGTAACTAGATATTTTAACACCGGGATAAAGATTTTTACGGAAAACACTTCAGATGAAGAACATATGATGTTGATAAAAAAAACATTTCTGATGTCAAGTATTGAACATCATTTTTGGAGTGCCATACTGCCATGTCATGTATAGGCCATAATCTGCAATACCCTAGATAAGCAATTAAGTATGAACAGTCAAAAGGGGGTAATTAAATAGTGTCAAATCAGGAAACACTGCAAGCCTAAAATTATGAGCACTATTGAGGGGACTATGCTATATAGGATGCATCGTCTCAAATAATAGCATGAATCACCAGATAGAATTGTGCTCCACCGAGATGTGCAAAACTGCAAATGATAAAAAATGTTAAGTTATTCAAATATGTTCCTAGCACTCTCATCCGTGCTGTTTCAATGAGATTATTCTATGTTTAAGCCCTTCACCTAAATCTGAAATTCCGGCTGTCGCCATGATTGTCACCCTTCTTAGTGTTACAAAGGACATGGCCCTTAATAGAGCTGAATGGAAGAAAAAGATTCAAACAGCCGATCCCAAAAAATGGGGATAAATGCTCAGTTATTGTTTCTTTTGTTGCCATGAGCATCACCCATCCCAGTTGAAGGTGATCAAACTAACATACTGATTTCCATCATGTTATTTACTACAAAGTTCTCAGTTCTCATATGTGATTTCCTTTCCCCATTTTGTCACAATTTTCACTTTGATATCTTCACTCTACCATGCAACCTTAAAATTTGTCATCTAATTGCCCACCTAATGTATCTATATCACACAATTATGTCTTGATAATGATATCCCTTTCCCAAACACCTCCACAGCACATGAGACAGTTACATACCACCTAAATGATTGTAATAAAATGAAAACTTTTGTGTAGGCAAAGATGACTCCAAAGTGATGACCAGAAGGGGCCTCATAGCAAGTATGCCGCTACTTAGGTACATAGGTATTTGGAAAAAAAACATTATGTTTAAAAGTGGATAAATGATGTTGATGCACATTATTAGAGCAACTATTAAACAGTTGTATCCAGTATTGAGCTTTGGATTCTATTTCTAGCACTGCCTTGTAAAAGTTATCTAATCTTTCAACCTTTTTGGGTTCTTCTACACTCTATAGCCTATTCTAGTTGAAGGCGTCCTTGAAAGTGGAGAGAGAGTGAGAGAGAGAGGTGCAAAGTTAAGGTGATGAAATGGTTTCTTTGACTCTGCTCACAGAGTGGATAACAGATTTTAACTCAAATTTTATGTAGTTATAAGATTCAAACCTGGATGGGTTCGGATTCAAGCAACAACAAATTCCTGATTGTATGTATCATTAGATGCATCATTCAAATTACACTTGGATCAAGCACCTTATAAAACATATTTGCATCTAGTCAAATGATTGCAAGTGTCTTCTTTTAGTAGAATTCATACCAAGGTGACCTCAAATTAATTTATCATATTTAGCACCAACACATCAACAATAAACTTGGATATCAACTGAAAGAAATGAATCATGGGTGAATGAGATTCACAGTTGTCTTGGTTTTGTTGCAAACTAAAACCTTGTAAGATTTATAGAGTGGAAAGAGAAAAGTATGGTGAGAAGAGAAATGAGAAAATATCATAGGGAACATCAACAAGCACATGCCTCATATACAGGTTTCATGTCAGAACAAGGAAAGATCATGAGCAGCAAGCAGACTGATTAATTACTGAAGAATCATGCAGAGAGGAAACCACCAGTTCTATTTGGCATGGAGTGGGGTGGGGTGGGGTGGTGGTGGTAGAGGAGGGATGTGGACGGGTGCGAAAAGGCTATGAAATGCTATGAGTGACTTCACATTCAAATGTATGCTAAGAGAGCTTTGGACAAAATGAACCAAGCCTCATATGCTACAACTACAACTTTATGCCACAATCAGCCACCATTGCAACAAAGGACACCAAAATCTTGAAATAAACTTCACAGAAAGCTTCAAGCTTCTTCACCAATCTTCAGACTGGTGACATGCATATGTAAGTGCAAGTACAAAGTACAAACTATCTAGTGGCCTTGCACACGTACATACATAAGTTGGATACAACTTATAAATGCCTTTAAAGTTTAAACCAAATTTAATTATTTTAATGGTCAAATACAAGGTCGTAACAAGGTGTTGCTCTAACTGAAAGTTGATATGATCCACAATATGTGACAAGCACACAGATAACCACACCATTAGTCATCATGAACACATTTTGAAACAATTTTGATTATGTTCCACAGCTTAAACATATAGAGTATTCATGACCTTATGTATAACTTATCAAACTTGCAAAGACAATCCTTTAATTTGTAACAACTTATACATATGTGAAATTCTTCCTTAAAGTTGATTGTTGTCACTTCTAAGAGAACTACTTCCTCCTCAGTTCCAATGAGAAATCAAAACACGCCTTTGCTGAGCAATCATACACAAATAGTGATTTAGCCGAACCAAATTACCCTTTTAGGCGATGGGATTGAACAAAGTGGAAGGTGGGTTATCATTTCTTGATAGGCACATTCATCTTTTTCAGTCAGCTGGACGATGCCATCAAGAGCAAGCACTTTTCCATATACCGATGACTGCAAAACCGAAAAAACGATTACAACTTAGTGTAGACGCTGGCAGCCAGAAAACGCCAACATGAAACAGACAAAATAGTTGCAGTCTTGACAAGTAGAAACCTCAAAAACCAATATCTCTTGGTATACAGACTTCCCCTGATACAAAATCTTTTCCACCTTCATTGAATGAGCCTCCCCTGCACATAGCAATCTGAATGAGCTATAACCCAGGTTGAGAGGGCATATGGCTTATCATACTCTGAAGAAAGACTGAAAGGGCCCATCAAGGTGTTAAAGTTACGAGCACAATAACTAGAGGATATTGCAAGGTTGGAAACTTAGTTTCTTTTGAGTTTCTAGGAACTAGAGAAAGTAGGTTTCCAAACTAAAAAACTGTTTGTTTGCTACAAACAAGAATAAGGAAATATGATGACATGTCACTTATTCGAATAATGTAATTGTGGACCATATTAATTAGCTTGGATCATATGAATTAGCCCAGATCATATTAGTTAATAGTTAGCTCAGAGCATTTTTAGATAAATAATAATAATAAATGTTACCTGTCTAGTCTGCTTTAGATCTACCTTTCAGGATGGAAAATAAATGAGCCCATAGTACTAGACTAAGTTTCCAAGAGCAAAAACCAGGTTCGTAGCTTCCATGGTAGTTTCAAGTTGCCAAACATGCCCCAAGTAGATTTTAATGACAGCAATCTCAAAATTATGGTTCACAGTATCGGTATCGGAATTGGTACCGGACCATTCCTATGAGTATCGGGATCGGCAATATCGGCAGCGATTTCAGATCGGAGTATCGATTTTTTTGATATCGAAAAGCAAATAATTATTAACATTTTAGAAAATATATTTTATACATTTAGGCATAATTTTAAGTATTTCCCGTATTATTTCTTACTATTTTTGAATTTAAATGAAATACTAGCCACCCTTGTCGATTGGTTTACATCGGTAGATAAGTTTTCTTCTTTTACATGCTTTTACAACCTTATTATGCTTTTACACCCTTGCTAATTGGTCTTTGTCGAATTGACCGGAAAAAGAGACCCCCAACGTCGGTATCGGTCAGTATCGGATATCGGTTGGTATCGGATCAGGACGTGCCAAACCATATCGGTATCGGACATATCGGATCGGTATCGGCCGATACTGCAAACTATGCTCAAAATCATGTAGTAACAACTGGAATAACTCAAGAATGTAATTTATGTTAATAATGGAAGAAATACAAGAAACTAACTGGCACACTAAAATGTGCTTAATAGTAAATATCATCATCATCCGAGCCTTCTACCATTCAAATGGGGTCGGTTATGAAGCATAAAGTGCTTAGTAGTAAATACTAAATAAACAAACAAAAACAGACTGACAGGTCTAAGACAATAACAATAAAGGAAACCATTAGCACTATAGGCACCAGGTAAAAACTGGTAATTGCTAAGTTATCAGGTCAACCAAAGCAAGAGAGCGTCCTCGTAATAAATAGTGAGTCGGTGACTGATTGTATTTGTAGTTTGCTATCATATTATTTATTCTATAGAATGAGTGGATGGTTTGTGTGTTTTCTACTTGTCTGTATCACTTTCTAGTGCATGTCGTATGTTCTGAGAAAAGGATAAAATGCACATGACGGCTTCCTCTTTATGCCTATTCATTTTGCATACTTCGTATAAAGCTTTAGATTTATATCTACCCCCGATTCTACTGGAATTGTCCATATAAACCCCTAGAATTAGCCGCTATATAATAAATACATTCTACTATATATCTATTCTACTATATAATGTGAAAAGTAGGCTTCACCGTGGAAATTCTTTCCAAAAATACCCTTCAATATATATATTAATTAAAAAGAATAGATGCAATAAATTCCACTAACAACCATTTAAAAGATGCATTCTTGAGGAATTAATGTATTAAGGAAATCGAAGAGTTCATGCTACTTGATAAGTCTTCTAAGTTGTTACCACGGAATTCGAAGGGTTGACCTATATAATTAAAAGCAACAAAGTTAAATCAACTCATCAACATCATCCACTCCAAGTGTCTTTTAATCTTCCTAATTATAATCTATGAATAATAAATACGTGCAATGCACGTGCATATATACTAGTCTAAAATAGTACCCCTTTTGCTAACTTGTTAACCTTTTGTAAACATGTTAACACTCTTAATGGAAATAACTTTATCACCTTCTATGTCAAGGATATCCTTCCCATGATACTTCCCTTATCAGTACAAATGTCAGACAATATAAAATATCGTAGACAAAATAACGGTTGGAATTTCAGAAGGACAATCACAATTTATTGTAGCAGAAAAAACTTATGAAGGTAAAATAGCGTTCTAAACATGGATAGGAGCCGGTTTATTCATTTATTTTCACTATAATTGCTTACATTTTACCCCCCTTATGCTTCTTGTAACTTCCTCTCCTATCACTCTATCATTCAACCTGGCAAAATCAGCCTTATGCAGGAACACTCCGAAATTCACGGCACGAAAATGAGAATGTGGTACACTGGGGATACCGTTACACAGTATGTTGGGGGTAGCTTTCTTCGGAACAGAATACATTTACATTTAACATAGTTCCAGAACGTTTTTAAGGACCAAGTATGTAATATGAATATAATGTATATTTAAGTTCAAGTTTTAAAGTTAATCAAGTACATAATATAGCATAAAAAAGAATTCAAAATTAAAGAAAGACATACTTTCATAGGTTCCAAAAACTCCTAGGAACAGTCTTTTCAAAACTTCTTAACTAAAAAACAATTATTTCATTTAAAAGCTTGGCTGAAATCCAAATAAGTACATGATGTATCCGCTTGTCGCAATGTAGATTTCCATGTTCCAATTGTCAATGTCCAAGGAGGCTCGGAACATGTGTTCTCGAGATTGGTGTTCCCAGATATGCAGAACGCTACCTAAATGGTAATTCAGGTAACCATGAGATAAATGAGGGAGCTAAGAAGCATAAATTGTGTAGAAGGAAATAATGAGATAAATATTATTGAATGAGAGATTACATATATATAGGACAGGCTAGCCTCCTCTCCTATTATTCTAAGCAATGTGGGACTAAAGCCCAATAACTCTAATATAACACTTAACACCCTCCCTCAAGCTGGAGCATAGATGTCAATCATGTCCAGCTTGTTACATAAAAATTGAACCCGAGGACCCAGAAGAGGCTTTGTGAAAATATCAGCTATCTGGTCGCCGGTCCTCACATGTTGAAACTTTATCACTCCATTTGTATATTCATCACGAACAAAATGAACGTCAATTTCAATATGCTTTGTCCGTTCATGAAATACTGGGTTGGTGGCAATGTGAATAGCAGATTGGTTATCACACCATAGATCTGCCATTTGAGATCCTGTGTCTTCTCCCAGTTCTTGTAGGAGATGCTTCATATATAATATCTCTGACGTGCCATGAGCAATAGCTCGATATTCTGCTTCTGAGCTCGAGCGTGCTATCACACTTTGTTTCTTGCTTTTCCATGATACTAGATTTTCGCCAATAAATACTGAGTAGCCAGATATAAACCGTCTATCTGTCAGGCTTACTCCCCAGTCAGCATCAGTAAAACACTCAATACGAGAGTGTCCATTATTTTTCATTCGAATTCCTTTTCCTGGATTCTTTACTAATACAGAATTCTGATAACTGCCTGTCAGTGTGGAATTCTTGGAGAAGTCATAAATCTACTTGCAACGCTCACTGCAAAAAAAATGTCCGGACGCGTCATGACTGCTAAGTAGTTGAGTTTTTCAACTACTCGACGATACTGATCTGGATTGGTCATCAGAACCCCTTCGTCTGGAAGTAACTTCGCCCCTGGATCCATAGGTGAGGTTTGCTTGCATCATGCCTGCATCATTTAATATGTCCAGCACATACTTTCTTTGAGACATTACAATGTCCCGCTTATCGCGTGTGACCTCAATGCCCAAGAAATAGTTCAAGGATCCCATATCCTTAGTTTGAAATTGTTCTCCAAGAAACTTCTTGAGACTTACAATACCCTGGTTGTCATCTCTCGTGATTACAATATCATCAACGTAGACACCAAGAAGTATTCTTCCAGCAGATGTATGTCGATAGAAGATTGAATGGTCCTTCTTCGATTGACACATTCCAAATTGAGTAACAACCTGTGTAAATCTACCAAACCATGCACGATGTGATTGTTTCAGACCATAGATGGCCTTCCGCAGATGACACACTTTACCCTCCCTTGCAACGAACCCGGGAGGTTGCATCACATATACTTTTTCATCAAGATCCCCGTGGAGGAAAACATTCTTTATATCAAGCTGGAGTAACGGCCAATCATATCGGATGGCCAGGGTCATAAGAACACGAACGGATGTCATTTTGGCCACAGGAGAGAATGTCTCGAAGTAATCCTCACCATAGGTTTGAGAGTATCCTTTGGCCACCAGCCGAGCCTTCAGTCGATCAAGAGTGCCATCCAGTTTTACCTTAATCGTGAACACCCATTTGCAGCCGACTGCCTGTTTACCAGTAGGTAAGTCGACTAAGTCCCAGGTATGATTCTCCTGGAGAGCTTTCATCTCCTCGTGCATAGCAACACGCCAACCAGGATGTCGGAGACCCTCCTCAGCGGTCTTGGGGATCTGAATCCCATCAATAGTAGCCACCAGAGACTGAGTGTGACTGGTAAGACCTTTGTAGCTGTCAACATACAAGGAATGATCACGACAGACACGACGAGGACGTTCTGGAGGTGGGACCGCCGGAGCTGCTGGCGGAACAGGAGGAGCTACTGGTGGAACAGAAGGAGGCAACTCATTTAAGCCGAAACTGCTGATGGAACCAGAGGAGGATGAATCTGTGGGCGATGTTGGCAATGGCTGAATCGGTGTATGTGGACCATCTGACTGGGAGACTGGCTCGGTAAGGGAGGGCACCCGTACGGAAGGCTGTTGTGTTTGAGGAGGAAATAACAAAAAATCATCTTCTGGATAGACCAGAGGAGCCGGACCCTGTGATTGTGGGAGTGGTGGAAATTCAGTTTCTACAAAGGTAACATTCCGAGTGAAAAAATATCGTTTTAGACAGGGAAGAAACACCGATACCCTTTCTGATCTTTAGGATACCCAAGAAAAATACATTGTATTGCCTTAGGATCTAATTTAGAAAGGGTTGGTCGGGTATCCCGAATATAGCATAAGCAGCCAAAGATTCGGAGAGGCAGAAGAAATGGCTCTCGTCCAGGAAAAAGTCTAGAAAAAGGAGTGTTACCATTGAAAACGGACGATGGCATGCGGTTAATAAGATAACAAGCAGTAAGAACCGCATCCGACCAAAATCTCTTGGGAGTACGTGCTTGAAACATAAGAGCACGTGTTGTTTCCAATAAATGGCGATTCTTGCGTTCGGCTACACCATTTTGTTGTGGTGTGTACGCACAAGAGGTTTGGTGGATGATGCCGTTGCGGGCCAGATGTTTATCGAGATCACGAGATAAATACTCACGACCATTGTCACTCCGAAATATTTTGATAGGTAGACCAAATTGTGTTTTTATTTCGGCATGAAAGTTGCACCAAATGTTAAATAATTCAGAGCGATTTTTCATCAAATAAATAAAGGTGACACGTGAGTAATCATCGACAAAAGTAACAAAATACTTAAAGCCCATGACAGATTCAGTCGGAAAAGGTCTCCATATATCAGAATGCACCAACTCAAAAGGAGCGGAAGCAAATTTATTTGGACTCACCGGATAAGGAACCCGGTGATGCTTAGCTAAACGACATGGCTCACAATGAAAAGAAGAGAAAATATCTAAAAATGGGTATATTTTATGGAGGGCCTGGGACGATGGATGGCCTAACCGACAATGTAACTCGACATGATCGAGTTTCATGCCGGCACAGGCAACAGAAGAAGTTGCGTCAAACAGGTACAAGCCACCAGCCACATGCCCCTTACCGATAGTCTTCCCAGTTTTCAGGTCCTGAAAAACACAACCATCAGGAAAAAATGTTACCGAACAATGTAGTTCATGAGTAATTTGACTAATAGAAAGTAAACTGAACGAGTTCCCAGGAGTAAGTAACACAGAGTTGAGGGACAGTCCGGTAGAAAGAATGGCACTTCCACGTCCTCGGACTGTCAGGGAACCTCCATTGGCAACAGTAATGCCAGAAGCACGACGTACATGTACATAATCATGTATCATACCTGCGTCTCCAGTCATGTGAGAGGATGCACCAGAGTCAATTACCCATTGCTTGGGTTTCACTATGCACGCTGCTGAGTATCCAGCTGTGGAACCAGACGTGGATGCTTCACCACGACGTTGAGCCTGGAAATCAAGAAACTCTGTATATGAGTCCGAAGACATCTGAATTGATCGTACACCATCATCAGGGACATCAGTGGTGATATTAGCAGCAGGTGATTTAGTGCATTGCCAATAGAAATGGCCAGGCTGACCACAGTTAAAGCATGTGCGCGGTCGTCCTCCACCACGACCGCCATTGCCCCGTCCTCCATCATGACCAGTATTGCGGCCACCACGTCGGCCGCCATGACCACCACGAAATCCCGTACGTGTGGTCCCGAGAGCAGAACGGTCAGTAGGAGGATCACCCGGAGTGGTTTCAACTACTTTGACAGCCCGAAGGACACGATAGTGTGCTTCCAACAGGGATGGTACATCAGATCCAGCAATAATCTGAGATCGAGCATAGTCCGCATCAGGACGGAGTGAGGCAAGATAAGCCATGACATGAAGCTGCTCACGTTGAGACCGTGCTTCATTAATATCCGACGTAAGAGGTAAAACGCGATCGATCTCATCCGTCATAGCCTTAAAGGCCCGAAAATGGTCTTTATGGGATTTGTCTCCTTGATTTGCTCGGTATACACCAACGACCGAGTCATAGATACGAGACAAATCGCGTTTACCATCAAATGCCGCCGCCAGTACCTCCCATAACTCCTTCACGGAGTCCGTATTTTGAACCATGTCTTCCACCGATGGTTCCATGGAATTCATCAACTGTGTAAACAGTCTACTGTCGTCCGTCTCCCATTGCTCAAAGATGGGATCATCTTCTGCTGGAGGGTTGTCACTCAGATGTTTGGACAACCGCATTCCTCGAAGTGTCTTTTCGACCTTCTTTCTCCATGTGGAGTAGCCCTCTGGCCTTCCAACCGTCGATCGACAAGTCGAATGGAGGAAATCGTTGTGCTAGTACCTGCTAGTGTGTTGATGACACTAGTATCTGTGGCGCTGCTATTTGCCGTAGAGTCGGCCATTTATCAGAGATTCGACTGTCGATTTGTTCTTTCCTCTTGAAAAACACAGCAACTCTGCCAAGGCGCTAAAAACAGAGCCTAGAACCGGCACACGCGCATAGAAAGCAGAGAGTGTGGATCACAAGCCAGGACAGAGAGATAGCCTATGGTATCCTCTGTTAAATCCTGGTGTGGAGATCAAGAAAAGAAACAAAGATTCATGCATAACAAACCATATGTGTGCTCCTTGTTAAATTTTCAGCATTGAAGGGCAGAGGTTCGTACAAATATTTCCCCTCTGAGATTCCCAACAATATTTTTTTTTGAACCTAAACTAGGATTTGGAGGGAGTGGGTGACGGCTGATGAAAGTAGAGGATTAGGGTTAGGTATTGTGTTGTAGACATCGGGGGGTTACTGTAGCAGCGCGCAGGGGGGGGGCTGACAGGAGCGCGAGGGGGGGGGGGGCGACTGGAGCGTGAGGGGGGGGGGCCGACTGGAGCGCCGGGGGGGGGGGGGGGGGGGGGGGGCTGACAGGAGCCGGGGGGGCTGACTGGAGCGGGGGGGGGAGGGGGGCTGAGCAGCAGCGGGGAGGAGCCGACTGGAGCGGGGGGGGGGGGGGGGGGGGGGGGTTTGAGCAGCAGCGGGGAGGGGCGGGGGGGGGGGGGGGGGGAGGCTGACAGCAGCAGCGGTGGGGGGAGAGAGGGAGGGAGGCGGCTAGGGTTTTTCTTTTTTTTTTTAATTTTGTGGAGAGGCTAGGGTTTTGGCTCTGATACCATGTAGAAGGAAATAATGAGATAAATATTATTGAAGGAGAGATTACATATATATAGGAGAGGCTAGCCTCCTCTCCTATTATTCTAAGCAATGTGGGACTAAAGCCCAATAACTCTAATATAACACTTAACTTTATTGCAGAAGTGCTAGGGGTAACTGGTTGGAATAAAATCTCTAGAGAAATTGATCTAGGTCAATGAGATGATCTTTCAGGTTGTAGGTGGAGAATATCTCAGTGTTGGGACAGTTGAGGGGCTATTTCGTGCTAAGAACTACAATCGAACCCAGGGGAATTTGGACACCATTGTACCAAGTACTCATAGTTCTGTCGGTTGGTTATAGAACCCAAATGTAAAACAGGGACAAGCATTAGAATTTCTAGGGTCCTGCTCCCTGTGCTACAGAGACATCTTTGGCGGAAAGTTGCTTTCCTAGTTCCTTCATTTTTTAGTCAGGAACAATACAGAACTTGTGAGAACATACATTTTCGTTGCTTTATACTTTCTTGTCGATTTTATATTTTCTCCATCCACTTCACGCAACAAAAGAACTCTTGGGACTATAAACAAGAACCCGTAGAATAGGACCCACATCTAAGTTCCTCCAAACTCAGCCAGTTTTTTAACTCCCAGGTAGTTCCAGGCACCAAACAGACCCTGATATTTCGTAGAAAATAACGAGGATATATGATTTGAGGGAGATGATGGGTAGGACTAAATTTGAATAGGATATGTACAACAAGGCATTAAGGATATTTAAGAAGTTCAAGTTCAGGCAAGTTATAGCTTAAGAGGAAAACGCTTAAGTAACTACGTAACAATAAGAATGACAATTTGAAGGATCTCTTTTTGGGTTTCGGTGAAGAGGGTGCAGAGAGGGTAAGAGGAATATGCAAAACCTGAAAAATTATTGCTTATCAAAAAGGCAAATACCGGATTCAAGATATAATGATGCATACAAATTTACAATATATTATTAGTACAAAGAAAAGTATGTCCTTCCTCATTGTTGTCTTCTTCCATATTCACATTATATTTTTCATAAAGTCTTTGCCCTGTTGTGATGCATTAGCGACCATGCTACCCAACTTATACTATAAACTTTCGCCATGTTCTGTTTCATTACTACTAAGATGATATGAATCCATCGAGCATTTTTAAAATGTATTTCTCTTGTTCTTCTTTCACTGTTGCTGCTGCCTCTTCTCCTCTTCTCCCCTTCTCCTATAGCTGTCTTCTTCTACTACTTGCTGCTTACAGTACAGATAAAGATGGAAAAGTCCAACCAGCAATTACCTTGTTTTGAAACCAACTGTGCAATAAGCGAAGAGATTAGTAAACCCTTATTAGTTATTAAGTGCAAGTGTTTACAAGGGCTATAAGAAGCTTCACAAGAAGGCCTTATATTATAGTTGACAAGCACAAATCAGAAACCTTACATGGGTCTAAAGCATCTCAGGTTCTAAAATTTGCCAGAATTCTACTAATGCCAAACTTTGCAATGGCTCCACTTCTAAACTCTTTGAATCAAGCTTATATGGGTGATGTTGCATGGACACGAATACGACACGACACAGTAAGGATACCGTGACACGGATAGATCAGTTATTTGGAGTGTCCTAGTGTACTTTGGAGTGTCCATTGTGAGTCAATGTGTCTGAAGCGCATCCGAGACGACACTGCCCATATTTTTGGAGTGTCTGTGTTTCCTAGGGCGATTACATGGGTCACTTTCGGCTCAATAGCTTAACAAGAAAGGCTAGATGGCTCTTACTTGAACCCTTTTCTTCTATTATCACGGTTCCTCTCTATTATTAGCAAATACCATGTAATCTTCATAGACTCAATCTTTCTTTAGGCCAAGTACCAGAGTTTTAGCCACTCCTCTTAACCAATATCCTCTCTCTCCAAAGTCATGTCTATTGGTCTTTATTGGACATGTCTAATCCAATTAAGATCTTTTCTTTTCTTTTACCAAGTAATACAGTCGTTATCTCGCCCTATCTTTCAACATATATTCACTCATCCATCTCAGCATTATCATTTCTACTACAAATTTTTTTAACATGTTTCTAAAGTGCAAAGTATGCGACATGCAAAAGAACGGATAAGATCTTGTTGTGCACTTTTCGCCAAATTTCCAAGTTGGAAAAAGAGCTAAAATTAGCTCGATATACATGCTAGCTGACAAATCTATACGTTCAAGTTTTTGCAACATATCTAGAACGATGGATTTTTCTATGATAATAATGCCTTTTTAATACAATGAACTTTAATGCATTTATATATATATATGATAAAACGTGATGGCTCCTACAGGCGATTCGAGTGATCGCGTCGGGTCGGCTAGGGTTCCTCCCCCGCGGCCGCCCTCCGGGAAGCAGGGCAGTGCCCCCCCAGGCAGCGGGGGGAGGGGGGGGGGGGGGGGTTGGGGGCTGAGTCGGGAGGGTCGGGCGGACCCCCCGTCTAGGCGAGCACGGCAGCGCCCCCCCCCCCCCCCCCGGCGGTGGGGGGGGTGGGGGAGCACAGGGGAGGGCGGACTCTCTGGACCGGCGGCGAGCAGTCCTGGACTGACGGCGAGCGGCGCCCCACCCCCCCCCCAGGCGGTGGGGGGGGGGGGGGGGCAGCACAAAAGGGGGGGGGGTCGGGCGGACCCCCCGGTTCGGCATCGAGCGCGGGAACGAAGGTAGGGGGGTCGGGCGGCATCCCTAAGGTGGCGGGGGGGGGGGGGGGGGGGGGGGGGGGTCGGTTTCGTTGATGGAAGGGGATCGGATCCTGCGGGGGGGCACCTTCGTCCCTAATTTCGAATTCGGAGCAGGTTCTGGTTCTCAGGGGAACCAGACGGAGGGAGGAGGATGGACGACGGTTACGCGCCGTCGCGTGGCGAAGACCGGAGGAAAAACAGGAGGTGGACAGGGTCATATTAGGGATCGCCGTCCTGCGGACAGTCGACAGAGCGGGTCAGGGGCGCGGCCAATGGCCCGTGGTCCTGTGGTATCTGCTGGAAGATCGGTGGGCTTGCGGCCAAAGACGACCGTGGCGGACAAGGGAAAGAGTAAGGTGGTGGACCTTGGTGTTCAAGGATCTGGGTCCCCCCGCCCGGAGGTAGCCCCCAGGCCTCATGGGGTGTCTACTCGACCTGCTGGACGGTCCTGGACAGAGATCTGCAAGCCTGTGGGGCCGAAAAGCCCCACATCGATGGAGTACGTGCCGCCGATCAAGGCAGGGAGGGATCTCTGGGCCTCTTTCCCTGCGGAGGAGATAGAGAAGGTGACGGCATACTGGGAGAATACCCTCGTTCTGTATGTCCTAGGCAACAAGCTTTTCTACGGACAGATCCGGGGTTATGCAGCGCGGGTCTGGCAGCCTAAGGGGAGTATGGAATTCTTTGTCCACGAAAACGGCTTCTATTATGTGAAGTTCGGACTTGCGGAGGATGTCGCTAGGATCCTCCAAGGCGGTCCCTGGACGTTCGACGGCAGGCTTATCATCCTTAAGGAGTGGACCCCGGAGCTTCGATGTGAGCGGGAAGTTCTGAATGCCATTCCTGTATGGATTCACTTCCCTGAGTTTCCTGTCCGGTTTTGGAGTATTCCTTTGCTGATGCAGCTGGCGAGCTTGGTGGGTACCCCGATCAAGGCAGACGAAGCTACTGCCTTTCGGTCGAGGTTGATGTACGCCAGGATTTTTGTGAAGATTCGATCTGGGGGGAGCTACCGGAGTTGGTGGAGTATGAGATCCCTTCTGGTGAGGTGCTTACCCAGAATGTGGAATACGAATGGAGCTGATCGAAGAAGTCAACATCCTGAGGCTACAGAAGGAGATCAGCACGGCTCAGCGTGCCAAATGTTCCTAGCTCAAGGATGGCGACCGATGTTCCAAGTTCTTTTATGATGTTATCCGTACAAGACAGCATAGGAATCACATTTTCCAGCTTCTTGACGCGGATGGCATTCTAGTTGGGACGCCGGCTGAGATCCAGGGCGAGGCTGTCAGGTACTATTCTGAGTTATATTTTCAGACTGATTACCTGTCTGTGTTCCCAGAGGTTGTTACGAAGAGATTGGTGACTCCGTATGGGAATAGCATTCTTCTTGCTCCCGTTACTTTGGAGTTAGAATCTATTGTCAAGATGGCGGATCCCAACAAGGCTCCTGGACCGGATGGTTTTAGCAGTGGCTTCTTCAAACGCCACTGGGATATGCTGAAGCATCAGGTCTTGGAGGTAGTGCAGGAATCCTTCATCAATGGGAAGCTTCTGAAAGAGCTTAATCACACTTTCCTGACCTTGGTACCGAAGAAGGAGGGAGCGACAGCACTGGCGGACTTCAGACCTATTGCGTGTTGTAATTATCTATATAAGATAATTACGCACCTTATCTGCCGGCGGATGGAGGGGATCATGCAGGACTTGGTATCTCCGAACCAGGCTGCATTCATCAAGGGGAGGTCGATTGCTGAGCACAGCATCCTGGCTCATGAGATGGTGAGGGGCTTTAACAAACCCGGAGGGGAGAAGGCATGTGTGAAACTGGACCTGAGGAAGGTGTATGACATGGTAAATCGAGACTTCCTCTGTCATCTGATGACCGCCATAGGATTCGCGGACCACTGGGTTGCTTTGATCCGGGAGTGCATCACGTCTCCCACTTTCTCTGTCCTCATCCAGAGCGTTCCTTATGGGTACTTCCAGAGCAATCGTGGGCTTAGGCAAGGTGACCCCTTGTCCCCTTACCTGTTCACGCTTGTTATGGAATACTTCACATGCACGATGGACCTGGCAGTGCACCGGGGGAGGCTGGTTCCTTTGTTTTGGAGGGTTGATCCCCCAGTTACCTACCTTATATATGCAGATGATCTCTTGGTGTTCATCCAGCCATCGACGGAGGGTTTGCAGACACTTGCGGCGATTATGGAAGAATTGAATTCCCTCTCGGGCCTCCAGATGAACAGGGATAAGAGTCGGGTTTACTTCAGCTCCCTATGTCCCCAGAAGGAGGAGAGGTCTGCTGTGCTGGGTATCGCAAGGAGTGAGCTTCCGGTGCGATACTTAGGTTCCTCTCACAGTCAACTATGCGCGGGATCAGGACTGTCATAGTCTGGTGGAGTATGTCCAGAGGAGAGTGGAAGGTTGGCAAGCCGCTGGTTTGTCATTTGGCGGACGCATTGAGCTGGTACGATCGGTGATTTCGGCTGTGACCCATTTCTGGCTACAGTCCATCCTCCTCCCTGTTGCCACTATTCGAAAAGTGGAGCGGCTATGTGCAGATTTCGTTTGGAGGGGGGGTATGCATGCGATCTCCTGGGAGCAGCTCTGTCGACCCAGGAAGGAGGGAGGAGTGGGGCTCAGGCCGTTGCTGGAGATCAGGGAGGCCTCCGCGCTTAAGCTGGCTTGGAAATTCATCAACAGGGGGTCCCTCTGGGCGGACTGGATGCACAGCAGATACGTGAAGTAGGACAACTTTTGGACGTGTGCTACTGACAACAATCACTCAGTGACGTTCAAGACTGTCCTGCGACACAGGGGGGTGCTCAAGACTGCAATCCGGAAGGTCATGAAGGATGGGTCTGGAACAGACCTATGGCGGGATCCTTGGATAGATCGGCTTTCTCTTTTGGACATCAGGGGAGCCCCGACACATCAGGAGGACAGGCGTGGTCTGAAGTGTAGTCGCATCATACGCGATGGGGAGTGGAGGGCGGAGTCATATAGGTTTACTGAGGAGCTGGATGGGATCATTAGTACTATTGTTATTGATCCAGCTTTGCCGGCTGATCGGTGGATTTGGGAGCCGTCAGAAGCAACTCCGGGAACTGGGGAGTTCCAATTCCGGAGCTGCTACAACCTCATTCGGTGCACATTTCCTCAGAGTCCTGACTACGAGTTCATTTGGTGCAAGGGTCTGGCCAGGAAGATGCAGCTCTGTGTCTACAAGCTTCTCCTGGGCCGCCTTTGACGAGGGATCGTCTGAGTTCGTTTGGAGTGCCAGTTCCGGATCCCAAGTGTGTGCTATGCTGTATGGAGCAGGAATCTATTAAGCATATTTTTTTCGAGTGCGCACTGGCATGGAAGATCTGGTCGGAGCAGAGTAGAGTGTTGGGAGTGTACGCCTCCGGGAAGGGAGTTGGGGACATCATCACGGTGCTCCGGGATAGCAGGGGTCGAGGGAAGGACTAGTTCCGGACCGCCAGAGTTCGCCTGGCTGCTTCAGTCTGGCATGTATGGCGGGAACGAAATCGTTGGATATTTGAGGGACTGGTCACCCCTCCGGTAGGCATTCTCCATAACATCAATTTTGATGTAAATGCTATGGGGGATTGATGAGTGGGAGTCCCACTTTGATTGTATGTTGTAAGATTATTGCTTCTCTTTTGGAATAAAATTTACTTTTTTTCCAAAAAAAAAATGTCTTTATATATGTGTGTGTGTGTGTGTGGCATTCCTTCATAATTCGAATTTTGAAATTGCTTCTCATTTATATCATAATACTTTTATTTGTAGCCATTTGATATACCTCGTATCTTTTAATCGTGACCCTTCTTCATCCTTTTATGTTTTGGCGGGAAACACCACTTCCCTTTATTATATACTAGCAAATTCTCCGTACCTCTTACATATGTCGATCATTTAGGTTCTCAAATTGCTTCTCATTGGGATATTTAATAATAATTTTATCAATCCAATAATATTTTTTATTGAAATATACCGTGACGATTATGTTTTGTTGGAAAATACGAGTCTTTTTTATCATGACACATACACGTGTCAATCTCCCTAGCCACACAATTAACCTCTATCTTTTAATCTCCACCCTTCTTTATCCCAAGGTTCACAATATCGGTATCGGAATCGGTATAGGACCATTCCTATGAGTATCGGGATCTATGTTGTACTGGGCGCTAGGCAAGACGAAGCGTCAGGCCACCCGCCTCGCCTAGGCACCGCCTAGGCGTCCGCTCAGGATCCGCTGCTTTGAATCAAAATATTCTGCAATTATGCATACAACAAATATATAGCATAACTAATAAGCATAAAAGTAATATAAAAAAGCAACAAATATGAAATAACCAATATTCAATATCAAGTAAATATAGTAAGCATAATTGTGGACCCTAGGCGGACCTTTTTTCCTCTGGACGACCCTAGGCGGACCTTTTTTCCCCTGGACGACCCTAAGCGGGTGCCTAGGCACGCCTAGGCGAGCAAAATCTCACCCAAAACAAATTTTCCCAGGTTGAGGTGAGACATCTCCACCCCGCACGCCTAGGCGTCGCCTGTGACAACATAGATCGGGATCGGCGGTATCGACGGTTTCGGATTGGAGTATCGAGCTTTTGGTATCGGAAAACAAATAATTTAGATAATATATTTTATACATTTAGGCATAATTTTAAGTATTTTCTTTAGTAGTTTTGAAATTGAATGAAATATTAGTCACCCTTGCCGATCGGTTTACATGCGATAGATAAGTTTTCTTCTTTTACATGCTTTTACAACCTTACACCCTTGCTAAGTGGTCTTTTTCGTTCATTTTTTTTTGCCGAATTGACAAAAAAAAGACCCTCAATGTCGGTATCGGTCAGTATCGGGAATCAATCGGTATTGGATCGGGGCATGCCAAACCCTATCGGTATCGGCCGTATCGGATCGGTATTGGCCGATACTGTAAACTATGCTTTATCCTTCTATCTTTCGTCGCAAAAAAACAACTATATATATATATATATATATATATATATATATATATATATATATATATATATATATTTTGGAAAAAGGTAAATTTTATTCCAAATGAAAGGTCATAATCATACAACATACAATCTGAGTGGGACTCCCACTCAACACTCATCCATTCACCATAGCGTTCACATCAAACTCAATATTATGGAGAATGCCAACCGGAGGAGTGACTAAGCCCTCAAAGATCCGGCGATTTCGCTCCCGCCAAACATGCCAAATCGCAGCCGCCAGACGGACTCTAGCTGTACGGAACCAGTCCTGACCTCGGCCCCTGCTATCTCGTATCACTGGGATGATGTCCCCAATGTATTTACCAGAGGCGCCCACTCCCAATACCCGACTCTGCTCTGACCATATCTGCCATGCCAAAGTGCACTCGAAAAAGATATGTTTAATAGACTCAGGCTCCAAACAGCAAAGCACACATTTTGGGTCCGGCACTGTCACTCCAAAGGAACTCAAGCAGTCCCTCGTCAAGAGGCGACCCAGAAGAAGCTTGTAAACACACAACTGCATCTTCCTGGCCATACTCTTACACCAGACTAAGTCATAATCAGGGCTCAGAGGAAAAGTATGCCGGATGAGATTATAGCAACTACGGAACTGGAACTCCCCCGAGCCCGAAGATGCTCCAGGTGGCTCCCAGATCCACCTATCCGCAGGCAATGCCGAATCGATGACTGTAGACCTAATGATCCCTCTCAGCTCCTCAGTGTACCGATAAGATTCCGGCCTCCACTCTCCATCTCGTAAGATCCGACTACACGTCAGACCTCGCCTGTCCTCTGAATGAGTCGGGGAACCCCTAATGTCTAGCAACGAACGTCGATCAATCCAAGGGTCCCTCCAAAGGTCCGTGCCCGACCCATCCTTCATGACCCTCCGGATAGCAGACTTGAGCACACCCCTGTGTCTCAGGACAGTCTTGAACGTAACAGAATGGTTGTTATCAGGAGAACACGTCCAAAAATTGCCCTACTTTACATATCTGCTGTGCATCCAGTCCGCCCAAAGAGACCCCCCGCTAACGAATCTCCAGGCCAGCTTGAGCGCAGAGGCCTCCCTGATATCCAGCAACGGCCTGAGCCCCACTCCTCCCTCTTTCCTGGGACGACAGAGCTGCTCCCACGAGATCGCATGTATACCCCCCCTCCAAAGGAAATCAGCACACAGACGCTCCACTCTCCGAATAGTGGCCACCGGAAGAAGGATGGACTGTAGCCAAAACTGGGCCACAGCCGAGATCACAGATCTGATCAGCTCTATACGTCCGCCAAAAGACAGACCGGCGGCTTGCCAGCCTTCAACTCTCCGCTGGACATACTCTACCAGTCCCTGGCAATCCTGATCCCGCGCATAATTGACTGTGAGGGGCACTCCTAAGTAACGCACTGGAAGATCACTCCTCGCGATACCCAGGACATCCGCCCGCTCCTCCTTCTGGGAGCACCGGGAACTGAAGTAGACCCGACTCTTATCCCTGTTCAGCTGGAGACCCGAGAAGGACCTCAAATCCTCCATAATACCCGCAAGCGTCTGCAACCCCATCATCGAAGGCTGGATGAAGACCAGTAGATCATCAGCATAGATAAGATGGGTAACTGGAGGGTCCATCCTTCGAAACAAAGGCACCAGCCGTCCACGGTGCACTGCCAGATCCATCAGACAAGTAAAGTATTCCATCACAAGCGTGAACAGGTAAGGGGACAATGGGTCACCTTGCCTCAGCCCACGGTTGCTCTGGAAGTACCCGTAAGGAACGCCCTGGATGAGAACTGAAAAAGTAGGGGACGTGATGCACTCCCTGATCAACGCAACCCAGTGATCCGCGAAACCCATGGCAGACATCAGATGACATAGGAAGTCTCGATTGACCATATCGTACGCCTTCCTCAGGTCCAGTTTAACACAAGCTTTCTCCCCACCAGGTCTGCTGAATCCCCTCACCATCTCGTGTGCCAGGAGGCTATGCTCTGCAATCGACCTCCCCTTGATGAACGCAGTCTGGTTTGGAGAAACCAAGTCCTGCATGATTCTCTCCATCCGCCGACACATAAGGTGTGTAATTATCTTGTAAAGATAATTACAACAAGCAATAGGTCTGAAATCCGCCAATGCAGTCGCGCCCTCCTTCTTAGGCACCAAGGTCAGGAAAGTGTGGTTCAGCTCCTTCAAAAGCTTCCATTTAGTGAAGAACTCCTGGACCACCTCCACGACCTGAAGCTTCAGAATATCCCAATGGCGCTTGAAGAAACCACTGCTGAAGCCATCTGGACCAGGAGCCTTGTTGGGATCCGCCCCCTTGACAATAGATTCCACCTCCTCCAAAGTGACAGGAGCAAGAAGGATGCTATTCCCAAATGGAGTCACCAACCGCTTCGTAATAACCTCTGGGAACACGGACAGGTAGTCAGTCTGGAAATATAAATCAGAATAGTACCTGACAGCCTCGCCCTGTATCTCAGCCGGCGTCCCCACCAGAGTGCCATCCGCAGCAAGAAGCTGAGATATGTGATTCCGATTCTGTCTAGTCCGGATAGCGTCGTAAAAGAACTTGGAACATCGGTCTCCATCCTTCAGCCAGGAACATTTGGCTCGCTGGGCCGAGCTAATTTCCTTCTGCAGCCTCAGAATGTTGACTTCTCCAATCAGCTCCTTCTCTCTAGCCGCCAGATCTCCATTAAGCATATCGGCTTGCAGATCCTGCTGCAAGGATCTCAACTCAGCCTCCTTATCTTCTAGTGTAGACTTGGGCAACCCCTGCACCCAACTCCTGAGAGCCCTCTTCGTGGCCTTGAGTCGACGAACCAATCGGAATTGAGCCGTCCCCTCCTGACCGCTAGACAAGCCCTCTGCGACAGCCTCCAGGTAGCCTTCCGAGAGATACCAACTGTTGTTATACCTGAACGGACGGGACTTCCCAAGAGATCGATCAGAGAAGCCAACCCTGATGGGGGAGTGATCACTCGTCCCAGCTGCCAGACCCTCAGCCGAAGAGTTGGGGAAGTGACGGAACCACTCCCCGTTGCCCAGAGCTCGATCAAGCTGACAAGCAACCCTGTTGTGAGTTGCTTTGTTGTGCCAAGTCCAGATGAAGCCTGATCGAGACAGCTCCCGCAGCCCTGCCAGCAGGAGGCATCTCTGAAAATCATAAAGGATAGAATCTGGAACCGGACGACCACCCAGCTTCTCCCCGTGATGCATAAGAGCGTTGAAGTCCCCGATCAAGAGCAGAGGAAGACCCGACGACTCAGCAACATCGGAGACACGAGAGATGTCCCTCCAAAGTGACTCCCTTCTCCTTCTATCATTGTGGCCGTAGACCGTCCCCAGTAAGAACCGGAAGCCACCCTTGTTCACGAAGGAGATGGCAATCAACTGCTCCGTCATCAATATCAAGTCACCATCCCAACTCTTCGAGTTCCAGCGAACCCAAATCCTGGCCATGTCACAAAGGGCCAGGTTGTGCAGCTGGGCCCAAGGAGAAGGGGTCCGTCGAGTAAGGGTCTTCTCCCCTTTAATCTTGGATTCTAAAATAACAGAAATGTCACACCTCTCTCTGAGGAGCACCCCACATATCTCTCTCCACCTCCCTAGCGAACACGCCCCCCTCACATTCCAGGCGATAATTGCCATTAATTGATGAGAGGTGGGGCCCCCTGAGAAACTCCCGGAACGACACCTGGGGAAGGTGCCGCATCCGTCGCTAAAGGATCATCATCCATGCCAGTCGGAACCGTCTGAAGGGGAACGACCGGAGATAACACCAACGCCCAGGCAGGGTTGTCAACACACACCTTCCCTTCTCTGTCTGTGGTACGTCCCTCCATCATGGAGGGCCCATCACGCAGCAGGCCGACCGCACGTCTCTTCCTACAGTAAACCTGCCCTCCAGCCGAACCGCCCTCTCCACGTGCCTCAGTCTCCGTCACCACCATGCTTCTGGTAACTATACTACTCGGCCCCTGGCCAGTGGATACCACCCCACCCGTTGGAGCAAGTTAGGTAGATACAACGAGGCTCAAGCCGACATCACTCCCCTGATTAGTAACCTCCTCCTCCACGACCACCGCTCCACTATCATCTCTGAAATCCATATCACATGGAGCATCGGGGACCTCACGAGGAGGGATACAATGCTCCACCGGAGAGCCAGCCTCTAAGCAAGCACTGGCCAGATGTCCGAAACAGGAACAGCGGGAACAGGTAGGCGGAACCCATTCATACTCCACCTTCTGGGTAAGCACCTCCCCAGAAGGGAGCTCATACTCCACCATCTTCGGGAGCTCCCCCCCTGCCCGAATCTCCACAAAGATCCTCGCGTACATCAACCTCGTCCGAAAGGTAGTAGCCTCATCCGCCTTGATCGGGGTGCCCACCAGACTTGCAAGACGCATCAACAGGGGAACGCTCCAAAACCCAACCGGGAACTCGGGGAATCGGATCCATACTGGGATGGCATTCAGAACTTCCCTCTCACATCGCAGCTCTGGAGTCCACTCCTTGAGAATGATCAGTCGGCCGTCAAACGTCCAGGGGCCGCCTTGGAGAATCCTAGCGACATCCTCCGCCAGCCCGAACTTCACATAATAGAACCCATTCTCACGAGCATAGAACTCCATACTCCCCTTAGGCTTCCAGACTCGCGCTGCATAGCCCCGGATCTGCCCGTAGAAAGGCTTGTTGTCCAAGACATACAGGACGAGAATATTTTTCCAGTAAGTTGTCACCTGCTGGATCTCTGATGTGAATCGACCTATTCGATTCACAAAAGATTTGTAGAAAAGAGAAACAGAGAAAGATAATGATCTTTTTGTGAGAAAAGAACAAACTCCCAACTTTGGTGGACGGACAAAGTCTAAATCCTTCTTATTGATACTTGAGAGTTTCTTCTCAATACAAGCATGAAAACTAATGACGGCCAGCCCTAGCTATAAATAGAAAGGAGAAACAAAACCCTAAGAGGGTTATTGTGGTGAAAGACCACAATACCCCTTTATGACTAAATGATGATAGGTGGGCCCACATCAATACCGCCCCCTAAAAGAGCCACCTTGTCCTCAAGGTGGAAATCTGGAAACTACGTCTGTTGCTATAGCGGCCTCTTCCTCCGTCGGATCCTCCTCCTCGTCGGGCAAGATTACGATCTGCAGCAACTTGCTCGCACATCGATGACCGGGAGTGAACCTCTCGTCGCATCTGAAGCACAAGCCAGCTGCTCTTCTCGCCTTCATGTCAGCATCCGACAGGCGCCTCCCCGGTACTATGGAGCCCCCTGTCCCGCCTGCGGGTCTAGGTGGTATTGGTGCCTGAGCCTCCGCTGCTGGTCGTGGAATTACTAGGCCCGTCTGACTGTGCTGTCCCGAAGCTCCCCAAGCGTCTTTAAGGCGCTTTTCTTCCGCCAATTTCTCCTCTGCCTTGTGGGCCAGGCGGAGGAGATCTTCTAAGCACCGCGGACTCTGCAGCCTGAGCTCCGCTCGTATGGAGGGCTTTAAACCCTTCATAAACATACCTATCTGTAACTCGTCCGACACCCCTCGAACGCGTCCAGATAGTAATTCGAACTTCGCGACGAAGTCTCGAACCGTCCCCTCCTGTCGTAGCGACGACCACTGCTCGTAGAAATCACCCGAAGCCGTCTCCTGGAAGCGGTCTAAAATGTATCCCGTCAGCTCCGCCCAGCTGCTGAACGGGGTCCTCGCCGATCTCCACCGATACCACGCCAGGGCCTGGCCCTCGAAATAGATTCCGATGCATCTGAGGACCGCTGCCTCGGTCAGCTCCATGATCTCAAAATAGCGCTCCGCCCGAAAAATCCACTCGTCCGGGTTCTCACCCTCGAACGTGGGTAGCTTCAGTTTCTTCAGCCGGCGATCCGCGCTAAGGTCACCGTGCTGCATATCATCCCTGCCTCGTCCTCCTTCCCAGCGGTGTGTATCTCTCCGCTGGATCTCGTACGGGCCTCTGTCAACCTCCTCATACCGCTCGTCAGCCCAGACCTGCTCACCCCACTCCTCCACCGGACCCCTGTAGTCACCGACTGCCCTCGTCCGTGGTGGTCGTCGTGGGGGCAGGTCCCCTCTCTGGAAGTTGGCGGGATCCGCCGTTCCCCCAAAGAAATTGCTGCCTCCGGCGTGCCTCGCTCCTCCTGGCGGTTCCGCTCCTCCCGTCCAAGCCGGAACTCCCGCCAAGCCCCTTCCCGGACCCGCGAACCGATCTCCGTAGTTCGCTGTCATCGTCCGACCCCCGTAGGGGGCCCCAAGCCCTAGGGCTTCTCCCGAATGTGGAACCGGTCCGCCGGGACCGTACGGATCGACGGCGTCCGGCCACGGCCGCTCGCCAGCGGCTCCTCTGGCGCCGACCGGCCAGGGGTGGCGGTCGGGGGCCGGCCAGCGACCGCCCCCAACAGCAGCGGCCCCGCCCGGGCTCGCGTGGTTGGCGACGACGCTCCCGCGGCCTTCGGCCGCTGTCCGGCGAGGGTCGCGGGCCGCCAGGGCCCCGCCCGGCGGCGCGGCGGCGACGGCGGGTGCGGGCCAGCTCCCGTCGGCCGGTCCTCCGTGGTCGTCGGTCGCTTCCCCCTCCGTATGAACAAACCCTAGTTGGTCGCCTAGGGTTTGGGTTGTTGCCGCCTCCGCTTCGCCGCCATTGATCTTGTTCGAGATGTTTTGCAACAACTTCATCATTGCCGGAATCGACGTCATCTCCTCCCGCATGCTTCGTACCTCGGTCTGGAGATCCTCCTGTGTGGACGCTTGATCTTTGATTGCGGCCTTCAAACTTTCGATCTCGATGTTGAAATCCTCCCGAAGCCCCTGGATCTTCTCCTCGATCGTGTTCCTTGTGCCGGACGCCATGGATCGTAGAGAGCTCTGATACCAATTGATGTGAATCGACCTATTCGATTCACAAAAGATTTGTAGAAAAGAGAAACAGAGAAAGATAATGATCTTTTTGTGAGAAAAGAACAAACTCCCAACTTTGGTGGACGGACAAAGTCTAAATCCTTCTTATTGATACTTGAGAGTTTCTTCTCAATACAAGCATGAAAACTAATGACGGCCAGCCCTAGCTATAAATAGAATGGAGAAACAAAACCCTAAGAGGGTTATTGTGGTGAAAGACCACAATACCCCTTTATGACTAAATGATGATAGGTGGGCCCACATCAATCTCCTCCGCAGGAAACACCGCCCGGTAACCCCTCCCAACCTTGATCGGCGGGACGTACTCCATCGATGTGGGAGATTTCGGTCCCACCGGTTTGCAGATCTCGGCCCAAGACCGTCCAGCAGGCCGAGGGGGCGCCCCAATAGGCCTTTGGGCAATCACCGGACGGGAAGTCCCCGGTCCCTGAACATCCAGATCCACTACCTTACTCTTCCCCTTAGCCGCCGCGGTCGCCTTCGGCCGCCAACCCATCGATCGCCCAGCAGACACCCCCGAACCCCGGCTGGGCCGAGACCCCGTCCCGTTCTGACGAATTTCGGGATGGCGATCCCGAACCTGACCCTGTCCGCCACTCGTCTTCCCCCCCGTCTTCGCCACCCGACGGCGCGTAACCGTCGTCCATCCTCCTCCCTCCGACTGACTCCCCAGGGATCCGGACCCCGTGCCGAAAACGAAGTTCGGATCCGATGCGCTCGACCCCTTCCCCGTGAGGTCCGACCCCTTCCCCATAGCGCCCGCCCCCCCCCCCTCCGCCTGGGGGGGTCGTTGCCACCACCGGGGGGTCCGCCCGACCCCCCCCTGTGATCCCGCCCCCCCTCCAGCCGCCGGGGGGTGAACTACTGCACGCGCGCGTGGGGGGGTCCGCCTGACCCCCCCGTTCTGGCTCCCGCCCCCCCCCCCAGCGCCGGGAGGGGGGCCGCTGGGCTTGCCCGTGCTTGCCCGGGGGCTCGCCTCCCGCCGGCCAGGGGGTCCGGCGGTCGTGGGGGCGGCCCATGGCCAAGCCCTAGGTCGGCGACTCCATCGGGAGACCGACCGCCCAGTTTCCCCATTATTGACTGATTATATATTATCCCTCCTCTTTTCTATATATATATATATATATATATATATATATATATATATATATATATACTTTTTCAAAGCCTTGTTTTAAAAAAATTCGACTTGAACCTACTTTTTCAAACACTTGTTCTGAACTAGGCACCGCCTAGGCGTCCGCCCAGGATCCGCTGCTTTGAATCAAAATATTCTGCAATTATGCATACAACAAATATATAGTATAACTAATAAGCAATAAGCATAAAAGTAATATAAAAAAGCAACAAATATGAAATAACCAATATTCAATATCAAGTAAATATAGTAAGCATAATTGTGGACCCTAGGCGGACCTTTTTTCCTCTGGACGACCCTAGGCGGACCTTTTTTCCCCTGGACGACCCTAAGCGGGTGCCTAGGCACGCCTAGGCGAGCAAAATCTCACCCAAAACAAATTTTCCCAGGTTGAGGTGAGACATCTCCAACCCGCACGCCTAGGCGTCGCCTGTGACAACATAGATCGGGATCGGCGGTATCGACGGTTTCGGATTGGAGTATCGAGCTTTTGGTATCGGAAAACAAATAATTTAGATAATATATTTTATACATTTAGGCATAATTTTAAGTATTTTCCTTAGTAGTTTTGAAATTGAATGAAATATTAGTCACCCTTGCCGATCGGTTTACATGCGATAGATAAGTTTTCTTCTTTTACATGCTTTTACAACCTTACACCCTTGCTAAGTGGTCTTTTTCGTTCTTTTTTTTTTGCCGAATTGACAAAAAAAGACCCTCAATGTCGGTATCGGTCAGTATCGGGAATCAATCGGTATTGGATCGGGGCATGCCAAACCCTATCGGTATCGGCCGTATCGGATCGGTATTGGCCGATACTGTAAACTATGCTTTATCCTTCTATCTTTCGTCGCAAAAAAACAACTATATATATATATATATATATATATATATATATATATATATATATATATATATACTTTTTCAAAGCCCGCACTAGCCGGCTGGGTGGCGTTGCCACGGGCTAGTACGCGGATGCCCGGACACCATAAAAAAAAAAAAAAAAAAAAAAATATATATACTTTTTCAAAGCCTTGTTTTAAAAAATTCGACTTGAACTACTTTTTCAAACACTTGTTCTGAAAAAATTTGACTTGAAGTCCACTTGGCACTTTTCATGTTGGAAATGGCATTTTGCAAAAGAATTGCAAAATGCGATTTCAGTAGTGAAATATTTACGCCCTAAATTTCAAGAACACAAAATTTACCGGGCCACATTGGATTGTTGTAGTACAAAGTCTTCGCATCTCCATCTGCAAAATTCAAACCCAAATCCATCAGTCCAGCAATTCCCAACAAAACCAAACCAAAAGAAATTGAAAAAAAAAATCATCGGGATATTGACCAGAGAACGACCGCGATTCCGAGAACCACCCTGAAACCACGGTCGCGTGCTGCCTAGCTTCCGATTCCGGCGCCGACGCCATGGCCTTCCTGCAGCAGCTCGGAATCCCGTCCACTTCCGACCCACTTCCTGCGCCACTTCCACTTTCCCCCATGGATCCCGTTCCTCTTTGCTGCTTCCAGCCTCTAAACCCCAAAAATGAGAAAATTAGGGTTTCGCTAGGCATATATATATATATATATATATATATAGAGAGAGAGAGAGAGAGAGAGAGAGAGAACTCGGTCACCTTGCTTTGTTTTGCTTGCTCAGTAATGGCGAACGGAAGGAGAGGAAGGAGACGTTGGCTTCTTGGAGAAGAAAATAATTTGGATTATTTATAAGGACACATCAAAAGTTGATCAGAGCCATCACATTCTTAACTTTTATTTATTTACAAGCTTGCCACTGAAAAATTTACTAAAGACTATCCTATTCTTAGGTATATAATACAACTCTTTTATTTTTCTTCTCTTCTTCCTCAACCCCCACTTTATCTTCCTCTTTCTCCAAATCCTAGTTGTCCCACTTGTGGTTCCAGCTTCTTCCTCAACTCCACCTTTCTCCAAATCCTAAAATATTCTCCAAGGAAGATTCTTAGTATATTCGGTACGGTTTCGACAACTAATCGACAAATTTTGTTAAATAATTGGTTCTCCCGAAATATTCTTATATTTTGTCACAATGTAGGAATTATGGAAGAAAGTGGGTCATCACGTCTATTAATCGAACAGCCCGGACCTTCCGAAGAACACGACAATACATCCGAAGAACTTTCGGTAAGTCCCGACCGACCAAATACGTAGTCAACACAAAGACTTCGTCCCAAGACTTCGACACAAGGACTGCCACATTTTATGGCAGTCCCGAAGTTAATATTATGTACAACTGGACTGCCATAAAACATGGCAGTTCTTGAAGTAAATAGGACTGCCAGAAAATATGACAGTCCTTGTGTAGAAATATTGTCACCCCCGTTTTCCGTTCTACGTGTTTCCAGTATACGTATACGGAATCCTGACATGTATTTTATTTCCCTGCCTGGCTAGCTAATTTCAGTTTAATCTTGATTAGGTTCATCATGGCATGTAATGGTTTAACTTGGTTTATTTTGGGTTGGCTTGGTTTATTCTTTGGTTCATCATGTTAAACCCACCATCCCCCTTTATAACCCACCTAACTTTTCTCTCTCCTCCACTTTCTCATTTACTCCTTCCTTCTCCATTAAACCCACCACCAACCAAGAACACCCCTTAGGCAAGTGCAACTTGCTTCCACAAGAGAACCCATTTTTATTGTTCCAATAGCTTCTTCTCATGTTTCTAAGACACATTAGAACTTGCCATTTTCCATTTTGAGGCTTTGATTTTTGTAGATCTAGAAATTGGTCATTTTCGGATTTTGGTGGTTTTGATCTATCAAACTTCTTTGTTTTCAAGTTTTTATGGTTTCATGTTGTAGAGAATTTCATTCTACCCAATTTTGACCATTGGAGAGTTGGATTTGGATTTATTTTGACTAAGTTATGGATTTTTGAAGCTTTGGGTTCAACCATGGAATTTCTGCTGCTTTGGAGAAGATAGTGAGCAGTGCGCACGCTCTTTAGTGAGCGCAGTCTGACCTCGTGCGCGCGCTCTTTAGCGTGCGCAGTCTGACCTCGTGCGCGCACTCTTTAGCGTGCGCAATCTGACCTCGTGCGCAGTCTGACGCGAACGCAGTCTTTCTCGTGCGCAGTCTGACTCGAGCGCAGTCTGACTCGTGCGCAGTCTGACCTCGTGCGCAGTCTGACTCGTGCGCAGTCTGACTCGTGCGCAGTCTAACCTCGTGCGCAGTCTGACTCATGCGCAGTCTGACTCAGGCGCAACCTGACTCAGGCGCAACCTAGCCTCGCGCAGTCTAGTGCCTGGCGCAACATGACTTGGCCTGACTCTTCCTGGCGCAACTTGACCCGACCTTGTGCATTTTAGTGATTGGCACCCCTAGTGCCTAGGCGCAACCTAATATTCAGGCGCAACTGGACTTGACCCTACTTGCCTTGGTGCAACCTGTTACCCTGGCGCAACTTGGCTAATGCCACTTGTTGGCCATAGTACCCCTTGCTCCTCCCCCTTGGGCGCATTATGACCACATATCCCCCTTTTTATGATTTTTGCACCCATTTTATATCCTTACGCCTTTTGATATAAACTCGACATGAACCCGATGTGATCATGACATTGTTTATGAATGTTAATCTGAACACGGCTTAGTGATGGAATTGCATGATCAGTGACCCGCCGTGGTGCACTCTTGACAAGTAATTTGATATGATAATTCTTGATGGTGGTCCGTTGTGACGCACCCTTGCCTTGATAAGTAATCTTGATAAGCAACCCGACATGATAACCTTGATACGCTATTGCGACGGCTAACCTGACATGCTAAGTGAATTCTTGACACCGTGGATGATTGTATCGAATATGCTTGTATAAGCAACCAGTCTTGTCTCGCATCATGTCTAGGACATGTATCCCTGGTTACCACGGTCAGGGATTCATACTAAATCTGACTAGGTTAATGACTAGATTGATCAAGTAGAGCATATAGAGAGGTATTCCGGCTACAAGCAATCCCGTTATCTGGGCGCCTTCCTTGATGGACGTGTAGCCTGCCGACGAGTCGGGCACATTTCCAGCTCACTGTTATGTGGGGCACTACATGAAACGATTACTATGCACACTGTCATGTGTTGCATCCAAGTCACCTAACAAGGCATGATAACTCTAATCTTGAACCTTGCGTCTGGATAACCTGGATAGTCTGCAGGGCTTGTGGCCGTAGGCGTACCTCATTGCATCTTGCTAGTAACTAAGCTTGTGATAACCCAAGTTAGTTAAGTATCAAGCCGTACTCTTTGCTTGGCCGTGAATGATGGATGGAGTCCTATCTTGTCTAGTCTTGCCTAGATTCGGTGCATGGATATCTCCGGACATGCTTGTTTATGTTTTACTTTATCGATAATTGGTTCGATGCTAAGTTCTGTTCAGGTGAAGGGTTACAACCCCGGTCCTTGTTTGGTTTACGGGTTGTAACTTGGGTACCGGAATAGTCCTCTAGTTATCTTATCGTTTATCATCCTGTTTTCTTTAACTCATGTCTTATGTTATTTCACCTATGACTTTATGTGCTGACATGCTGGTTTTAGTTCTTAAGTGAAGTCCCCTTTGTGGCACTTGCTCTTTCTGGGGTCTGACCCAGCTGGTTTTGTATGGCCAGATTTCGGAGCAGCTACCGAGGATCTCCCAACTTTTCTGCCAGATGGTGAACACTAGAAGGAATCCCGGCAACGAGTGGGTTTTTATTTTGCTCTCCCACTCCCTTGTAAAAATATTCTTTTGAGGCGTTTAGCCGCCGAGCAAGTGTTAGCTCGTTTGCAACTTTACTTACTGTCTGCCTACGGGCTGTAGCATGATTGACAAATCCTAGGGTTGATCATGTATGACTTAAACTCTTGTTAGTCTTCGTATTTTGTATGACTAGCTTCATGATCATCTGAATATGTAATGTATGAGACGCCTTACCTTGTATGTCTGATAATCTACCATCTTGTTATATCTACTTGTTGCTTGAGATTGAGACACTAGGCTTGTTATTGACCTTAAGAGACTGATGGCTTGTAGTAAACCCTCATACATCTAGACAGCTGTGACCGTATTGCGAGGTGGAATTCACTTCAATATATGTAGCTGGCTGTGTCTGTCCCCCGCTCTCCAGTATTCTGGTTCTGGGGCGTGACACGGTTTAAGTGGTGGCCCATGCAGGTCTTGTAGATCAAGATGTGTGAGGATTTTACCGGATAGATGTCTCAATCAGCACTCGACCTTGATCTCTACTCGTGCTTTCTGATCTTTCAGAATCCTTGACCTGATCACATGTTTATATCCTCGATTTATCCTGGTCCTTTCTTATTGTTCCCCATGTCGTTTCTTCAGCGGCATTGTTCCTGCCGATCAGCAAGGCGGAGTGCCTCCAGTGGACCAGCAACAACCTGGAGACCAAGCCCAGCACTCTGGAGTGGCCTCCCGAGTCATGCATTCCGGGGACCCCGAGCCCCCAGTTCAGCCAGTCCAGCCTGCAGAACCTGACGATGGCACCTTGGTGGGTCTCATCAGGACATTGCTTGCGTCTCAAGATCGTCGGGGCGATGCCCTGCACCAGGCAGTACAGGATGCCATGGGCCGTGTTGGTTATCAAGGGAACAGTACGGCTAGCAGTTTCAAGCGTCTCAACCCTCCCTTCTTCGACGGTAGTGAAGACGCTATTGCATCTGATGTGTAATGCCTGTATTCGTATTACGTATTTCTGGAATACGTGTACGTATTTTATTCTTGTATTGCATAATTTCCTGACTTGGCATTTCCTTCTTGGCTTGGCTTGGTTATTTCCTTGGGTTGGTTCGGCCTGGCTTGGTTTTGCTTGGGTTCATGATGAACCCTTGGATGAACCCCCTACCTACCACCACCATTTATATTTATTAGCCCATTCTTTTCTCTATCTTCCTTAATCTCATCTTCTTCTTCCTCATTACTCCTTACCTACCAGAGAGAGAAGAGAGAGGTCTAGGCAAGTGCAACTTGCTTCATGGAGGAACTCTGATTTTATTGCTCCATTCTCTTCTTTACTACATTCTAAAGCACTTTAGTATTTGACATTTCTCATTTCCATGGCTGGATTCTTGTAGATCTAAGTTTATTTCATTTTCGGATTTCTAGGGTTTTGATCTATTTAATCTTGTTATTTCCTAGTTTTGATGGTTCCATGTTGTAGAGAATCTCGTTCTACCCTATTTTGACCTATGGAAGTTCGGATTTTGGCTCTGGATGAAGGTTTTATGGAGCTTGGAAGCTTGGGTTCATGGTGTTCTTCTTCTCTGAAATTTGGAGAAGAAGAACAGTGCTTGACTTGACCGCATGGTAATTCATGCGGCAAGTGATTCAGCCGCATGGACTGAATCTCATTCTCAGCCGCATGAGGCCCTTGCGTCCTGGCCGCATAAGACTGCTTTCATCCTTGGCCGCATGAATACGAATTGAACCTAATCGCATAAGTTCTCAGTTCCTCTCAGCCGCATGACTGAATGGATCCTCGAGCCGCATAGACCCTAATCTTATCCCAGCCGCATGAGACCTTCTCCATTCCTGCAGCCGCATACGCTGCGCGCCCGCCTTGTCTTGAGGCCGAAATTATTCGAGCCGCATGAACTCGGAGTTTGGGCCGCATGACCCCATATCAATTCAGCCGCAGGGACTTCTTAGTCTGGGCCGCATGAGTTCGATTTATCCCAGCCGCATGTACATCCTTTATTTCCTGGCCGCATGGAGACTTGTTTCTTGACCGCATGCGCCCTTGCTCCCTTCCAGCCGCATGCGCCCTCTTGTCTTGGCCGCATGTAATCCAGTGACCCTAGCCGCGTGCGCTCTCCTAATTGGGCCGCATGAGTCTCACCCTTCCTGGCCGCATATGACTTAGCCGCATGACTCTTCTATAGCCCTGAATATTGATATTTTATTAGATATTTTACGTCCATTTTATATCCTTACGCCTTTTGTCATGAACTTGATAATCATGGATTTGTTTAATATGTATGGAAATGATACCTGACATGACCTGATAGTGACCCGTAGTGGTGCACTCTTGACAAGAAAACCTGACATGACATGATAGTGGCCCGCCGTGGCGCACTCCTGACAAGTACACTTGACATGATAACCTGACATGATATATCTTGAGAAGCTGTTGCGACGGCTACCTGACATAACATGACCTGTATAAATTACATGGACACCGTGGGCGATTGTGCTTGTACAAATAAACCAGTCCTGTCTTGCATCATGTCTAGGGAGGGACTCCTGAGTACCACGGTCAGGAGTACCTATTGAAATGGACTAAGGTTAATAACTAGATTAACACATTAGTCATGAAAAGATTTCCCAGCTACAGGCAATCCCGTTACCTGGGCGCGCCTGGGATCTGTAGCCTGCCGTCGAGTAGGGCACATTTCCAGCACACTGTCATGTGTTGCACCCTTCAAGCTACTTAAGGGTACATGCGTTTCCTGGACGATGTACCCACCTGAATTCAACCCTAATTTCGACCTGGGTAACCTGGATGGTCTGCAGGGCTTGTGGCTGTGGAATAATCTCACTGCATTTTGCTAGTAATTAGGTCTGTGATAACCCTAGTTAGTTAAAGTATCAAGCCGTAATTCTTGCTTGGCTGTGATATGATTGAATGGAGTTTAACCAGTCTAGTCTTGTCCTGATCCTGCTCCAGATTGCTATATGACCTGAATGCTTGTATTTATTTTACCGATAAATGGTGAGAATTCCAAGTTCTGTTCAGACGAAGGGTTACAACCCCGGTCCTTGTTTGGTTTACGGGTTGTAACCTGGTTATCTGAATAGTTCCATGGTTATCTCGTCGTATATCATCCTGATGTATTTTCTTAATTTCCGGTTCTTACTTTATTTATATCTTGTGCTGATTGCTGGTTTTAGTTCCTAAGTGAAGCTTCCTTTGTGGCACTTGCTCTTTCTGGGATCTGACCCAGCTGGTTTTGTATGGCCAGATTTCGGAGCAGCTCCAGAGGATCCACCGCTTTTCCAGCCCGATGGTGAACACCAGACGTAACCCGGGCAACGAGTGGGTTTATTTTTGCTCTCCCACTTTATTGTAAAAATATTCTCTTGAGGCGTTTAACCGACGAGCACCTGTTTAGCTCGATTGCACTTTACTTACTGTCTGCCTACGGGCTGTAACATGATTGACAGATCCTAGGGTTGATCATGTATGACTAAACTCTTGCTAGTCCTCACATTTTGTAACGACTAGCTTCATGATCAGCTGAATATATAATATTTGGGACGCCTCATTATTGTATATTTAATGATCATATATCTTGTAACACTTACTTACTTGCTTGTGATTGAGACACTAGGCTTGTTCATGACCTTAAGAGACTGTTGGCTTGTAGATAAACCCTCATGTATCTAGACAGCCGTGACCGTATAGCGAGATGGAATCCATTTCAATATACGTAGCTGGCTATGTCTGCCCCCGCTCTCCAGTATTCTGGTTCTGGGGTGTGACATGGTTTAAGTGGTGGCCCATGCAGGTCTTGTAAATCAAGATATGTGAGGGTTTACCGAATAGATGTCTCAATCAGTATCCGTCTTTAATCTCTGCTCGTACCTTCTGAATCCCTGGATTCTTGTCCTGATCATGTGCTTGTATCGTTGATCTATCTTGGTCCTTCCTTATTGTTCCCTTTGTCGTCTTCTTCAGCGGCATTGTTCGTGGTCCTGCCGGCCAGCAAGGCGGAGCACCTCCCGCGGACCAACAGCAACCTGGAGATCAAGTCCAGCACTCCGGAGTAGCCTCCAGAGTTGAGCCTATTGGAGAAGAGCCCCCAGTCCAGCCAGTTCAGCCTGCCGAACCTGATGATGGCACATTAGTAGGACTCGTCAGGACCTTGATAGCTTCTCAAGATCGTCGTGGAGATGCCTTGCAACAGGCAGTGACGGATGCTTTGACCAGAGGAGGTCATTAGGGTAACAGCGCGGCCAACAGCTTCAAGCGCTTGAACCCTCCATTCTTCGATGGTAGTGAAGATGCTATCGCAACAGATGCTTGGCTTCAGGATACTGAGGTGATTCTCGAAGCAGCCAGGACTCCAGAGAACGAGAAGGTGGCAGTTGTGCGCCTGCAGTTGTTAGATCTTGCCCGCAGTTGGTGGGCAGCTCAGGCCATTGGATTAGCAGCACCTATTGCTTGGACGGTGTTCAGAGAGAGATTCCAGACCAAGTATTTCGATGCCGTGGCTCGGTATGATCTGCAGACGAGGTTCACTAATCTGAAGCAAGGAGGCAGGACGGTCGATGGATATGCGGCCGAGTTTTCCAGACTCAGTCGGTTTGCTCCCACCTTGGTGGCAACCGAGTATGATAGAGCCCAGCGATTCCAGCAGGGGCTTCACCTGGAGATCTTGTTGGCAGTTGAGCAGTTTGAGCATCAGATTTTTGATGCAGTCTTGAGAGCAGCCCGGAGGCATGAGTATACCTCCCAGAGGATTGTGGATAGGGTCGGAGGTCGGAAGAGATCTCACGGCCAGATGAATCAGTCTTCAGCACCAGCCCCGGCAGCCAGGGCTTTGACTATTGGAGCTCCGAGGCGAGCGGCCTCCGTGACGTCGGTTCAGCATTCAACCCCGACGCACCCTCAGCAGCAACAGAAGCAGAAGCAGTCTTCCGCAGTGGGATATTCTCATTGTGGGAAGCCAGGCCATGTAGTGGCAGAATGTCGCAGGGCGCAGGGATTGTGCCTGGCTTGTGGAGCAGCAGACCATAGGGTCGGATCTTGCCCGAATAGGGGTGGCTCATCATCATCCAACCTTTCTAGCTCTTCGGTGAGAGGACCAGCACCGGTCCAGCAGCAGCAGCAGCAGTACCCATTGTCGAGGCCCTTGCCGCCTCAGTCCCAGATGTTCCAGCAGCAGAACCCCCAACAGCATGTTCAAGCCCAAGCCTTGAGTCAGAGCAGGCAGCAAGGATTCCAGCAGAGGGGACCAGCACCCCGAGGGCACGGTCAGGCTATGGTGATGACCGCAGAGGAAGGATTGGCACCAGGAGAGGTAGTGGCAGGTACTATTCTCGTCAACTCATTTCCAGCTTCAGCTTTATTTGATTCTGGTGCATCGCATTCTTTTATGTCTGCACGATTCGCGACACGGATGGGATTGGAGCCCGAGTCATTATCAGTAAGGCTCAATATACTTACTGGTAACGGACTTGTGGGAGTAGATAGAGTGTTTTCCTCGTGTCGGATCGTAGTTAGCGGTAGAGAATTCCCCGCTAGATTGATAGAGTTCCCGATGGCCGATTATGATGTGGTCCTAGGGATGGATTGGTTGAGGAACCAGTATGCTAGAATAGACTGCCACATTGGCAGGGTTGTTTTTAGCATTCCAGGCGAGCCAGAGTTTTCCTTTTCCCGAGGTGAAGTTGAGCCTTCTCCTCCGATATTGCGGATGGCAGTAGCAGCAATGCAGTTGCCCAGGATAGTGGATGAGTTCCCAGATGTTTTTCCAGAAGAGCTTCCAGGTATGCTGCCAGAGCGGGAGATCGAGTTCACTATAGACTTGATTCCCGGGACAGCCCCAGTGTCAGAGAGAGTCTACAGGATGGCGCCTTCAGAGTTGGAGATCTTGTACAAGATGATTGAAGAACTTCGAGCTAAGGGATTCATTCGTGCTAGTGGATCGCCTTGGGGAGCCCCGATGCTTCTTGTGAAAAAGAAGGATGGTACGTTCAGGTTATTTGTTGATTATCGTACCCTGAACTCAGTGACAATCAAGAACAGATACCCTCTTCCGAGGATAGATGACTTGTTTGATCAACTCAAGGGGGCTTCAGTATTCTCTAAGATTGATTTGCGCTCAGGTTATCATCAGATCAGAGTCAGAGAGCAGGACATCCCGAAGACAGCTTTTAGATCAAGATATGGGCATTGGGAGTTCCTTGTTATGCCTTTTGGAGCGACCAATGCGCCGGCAGTATTCATGGACCTCATGAATCGCATCTTCATGCCTTACTTGGATCAGTTCGTGATTGTGTTCTTAGATGACATCTTGGTCTACAGCAAGAGTGAGGCGGAGCATGAGCAGCATCTCCGTGTAGTTCTTCAGATTCTCAGAGAGCACCAGTTATATGCCAAGTTCACTAAATGCGAATTCTGGCTCGATCGCATTTCGTACTTGGGTCATATCATCACCAGAGGAGGAGTGGAAGTGGATCCCCAGAAGATTGTGGCTATTGAGTCATGGCCAGTGCCCAGCACAGTTGCAGAGGTTCGTAGTTTTCTTGGATTGGCCGGCTACTACCGGCGGTTTGTTTCAGATTTTGCTCGGATATCAGCGCCATTGACGCAGTTGACCCGCAAGGATGCGCAGTTTGCTTGGACAGCAGAGTGTCAGAGTTCTTTTGAGCAGTTGAAGCGAGGCCTGATAACAGCTCCTATTCTCACGCTTCCAGATGGAACCGGAGGATTCTCAGTATATTGTGATGCTTCAGGCAGAGGCTTAGGATGTGTTCTGATGCAGCATGGGAAGGTAATAGCTTATGCGTCACGACAACTTCGTGATCATGAGAGAAATTACCCAACCCATGACTTGGAGCTGGCAGCGGTAGTGTTTGCACTTAAGTTGTGGAGGCACTATTTGTATGGAGATAGGGTGGAGATTTTCACCGACCACAAGAGTCTGAAGTATGTTTTCACCCAGAAGGATCTTAACATGCGTCAGAGGAGATGGCTGGAGCTTCTTATGGATTATGATGTCAACTTGCAGTATCATCCCGGGAAGGCCAATGTTGTTGCGGATGCATTGAGCAGGAGAGCCGGAGTTTATTTCCTAACAGCGCAACCAGAGCTGTTAGCAGATCTTCAGAAGATGGGTATTGAAGTTGTTCTCCCTTCCAGTGTGGCATTGATGGCCAGCATGCAAGTTCAGTCTACTATAGTCGAGAGGATTCGGATGGCGCAGTCAGCAGATTCCAAGCTTCAGCGACTCAGGGCAGAGTGTGAGGCAGGACGAAGACCAGAGTTATGCATTCATGAGGACGGTACACTTAGGCATGGGAAGCGTCTTTGTGTACCCAGTAGAGATATCAGGCATGAGATCATGTCAGAGGCGCACAGTTCTCAGTATTCCATCCATCCTGGCAGTACAAAGATGTACCGAGATATCCGTCAGCACTTCTGGTGGAATGGCATGAAGCGGGAGATAGCTCGATTTGTCTCTCGGTGTTTGGTTTGCCAACAAGTCAAGGCTGAACATCAGAGACCAGCAGGACTTCTTCAGCCCGAAGTGGGAGCATGTAACCATGGATTTCGTGACTGGATTACCTAGATCCCCAGCTGGCAGAGATGCTATCTGGGTTATAGTTGATCGGCTCACGAAGGTGGCTCACTTTCTCCCATTCAGAGTTGGTCAGTCGACGGCTCAGCTAGCGGAGATGTACCTCAGGCAGATTGTCAGGTTGCACGGAGTGCCAGTCAGTATCACCTCGGACAGAGATTCAAGGTTTACGTCACACTTTTGGCGTAGCCTGCAGGAGAGTTTGGGAACTCGTCTCCAGTTCAGTTCAGCGTATCATCCGCAGACAGATGGTCAGTCGGAATGTACGATCCAGACTCTTGAAGACATGTTGCGGTCTTGCACACTTGACTTCGGTGGTTCATGGGAAGATCACTTGCACCTGGTGGAATTCTCGTACAACAACAGTTTTCTGGCCAGTATCCAGATGGCACCATTCGAGGCACTGTATAGAAGGAAGTGCAGATCCCCGCTAGCCTGGGATGATGTTGGAGAGAGACAGATGCTCGGTCCAGAAATGATTGCCCAGACAGTTGAAGTGGTCAGGAGGGTCAGAGAGCATCTTCGAGTTGCCCAAGATCGCCAGCGTCATTGGGCCGATTCTCATCGGCGCCCTCTCGAGTTTTCGGTCGGTGATCATGTATTCCTGAGGATTTCGTCTAACCGTGGCGTCATTCGTTTCGACGTCCGGGGAAAGCTTAGTCCTAGGTATATAGGACCATTTGACATTCTGGAGCGAGTAGGAGATGTGTCCTATCGTCTCGCTCTTCCACCGTCGCTAAGCGAGGTGCATGACGTGTTCCATGTATCCCAATTACGACGGTATATCCCGGACCCGAGCCACATCCTGAATCATTCGGAATTGGTTATTGGTACCAACCTTTCATATGAGGAGAGGCCCGTGTCTATATTGGACCGGAGAGAGAAGATCCTCAAGAACAAGACTATCAAGTTAGTCCGAGTTGCTTGGGGTCATCACTCTTTGGGGGAGTCAATGTGGGAGCGTGAGGATGATATCCGATCGCGATATCCCGACTTATTTGACTCGTGAGGTATAATGTCTTTCTTATGCCTCATGCCTTCGATTCCTTGCTTGAATGAGTGATTGTCTGCCTAGTTATAGCTTGCATGTGATTAATGTAGCTTGTCATTGCTCCTCTAGCCTCTTGATTAAATTCCGAGGATGGAATTCTTTTAAGGTGGGTAGAGTTGTAATGCCTGTATTCGTATTACGTATTTCTGGAATACGTGTACGTATTTTATTCTTGTATTGCATGATTTCCTGACTTGGCATTTCCTTCTTGGCTTGGCTTGGTTATTTCCTTGGGTTGGTTCGGCCTGGCTTGGTTTTGCTTGGGTTCATGATGAACCCTTGGATGAACCCCCTACCTACCACCACCATTTATATTTATTAGCCCATTTTTTTCTCTCTCTTCCTTAATCTCATCTTCTTCTTCCTCATTACTCCTTACCTACCAGAGAGAGAAGAGAGAGGTCTAGGCAAGTGCAACTTGCTTCATGGAGGAACTCTGATTTTATTGCTCCATTCTCTTCTTTACTACATTCTAAAGCACTTTAGTATTTGACATTTCTCATTTCCATGGCTGGATTCTTGTAGATCTAAGTTTATTTCATTTTTGGATTTCTAGGGTTTTAATCTATTTAATCTTGTTATTTCCTAGTTTTGATGGTTCCATGTTGTAGAGAATCTCGTTCTACACTATTTTGACCTATGGAAGTTCGGATTTGGGCTCTGGATGAAGGTTTTATGGAGCTTGGAAGCTTGGGTTCATGGTGTTCTTCTTCTCTGAAATTTGGAGAAGAAGAACAGTGCTTGACTTGACCGCATGGCAATTCATGCGGCAAGTGATTCAGCCGCATGGACTGAATCTCATTCTCAGCCGCATGAGGCCCTTGCGTCCTGGCCGCATAAGACTGCTTTCATCCTTGGCCGCATGAATACGAATTGAACCTAATCGCATAAGTTCTCAGTTCCTCTCAGCCGCATGACTGAATGGATCCTCGAGCCGCATAGACCCTGATCCTATCCCAGCCGCATGAGACCTTCTCCATTCCTGCAGCCGCATACGCTGCGCGCCCGCCTTGTCTTGAGGCTGAAATTATTCGAGCCGCATGAACTCGGAGTTTGGGCCGCATGACCCCATATCAATTCAGCCGCAGGGACTTCTTAGTCTGGGCCGCATGAGTTCGATTTATCCCAGCCGCATGTACATCCTTTATTTCCTGGCCGCATGGAGACTTGTTTCTTGACCGCATGCGCCCTTGCTCCCTTCCAGCCGCATGCGCCCTCTTGTCTTGGCCGCATGTAATCCAGTGACCCTGGCCGCGTGCGCTCTCCTAATTGGGCCGCATAAGTCTCACCCTTCCTGGCCGCATATGACTTAGCCGCATGACTCTTCTATAGCCCTGAATATTGATATTTTATTAGATATTTTACGTCCATTTTATATCCTTACACCTTTTGTCATGAACTTGATAATCATGGATTTGTTTAATATGTATGGAAATGATACCTGACATGACCTGATAGTGACCCGTAGTGGTGCACTCTTGACAAGAAAACCTGACATGACATGATAGTGGCCCGTCGTGGCGCACTCCTGACAAGTACACTTGACATGATAACCTGACATGATATATCTTGAGAAGCTGTTGCGACGGCTACCTGACATGACATGACCTGTATAAATTACATGGACACCGTGGGCGATTGTGCTTGTACAAATAAACCAGTCCTGTCTTGCATCATGTCTAGGGAGGGACTCCTGAGTACCACGGTCAGGAGTACCTATTGAAATGGACTAAGGTTAATAACTAGATTAACACATTAGTCATGAAGAGATTTTCCAGCTACAGGCAATCCCGTTACCTGGGCGCGCCTGGGATCTGTAGCCTGCCGTCGAGTAGGGCACATTTCCAGCACACTGTCATGTGTTGCACCCTTCAAGCTACTTAAGGGTACATGCGTTTCCTGGACGATGTACCCACCTGAATTCAACCCTAATTTCGACCTGGGTAACCTGGATGGTCTGCAGGGCTTGTGGCTGTGGAATAATCTCACTGTATTTTGCTAGTAATTAGGTCTGTGATAACCCTAGTTAGTTAAAGTATCAAGCCGTAATTCTTGCTTGGCCGTGATATGATTGAATGGAGTTTAACCAGTCTAGTCTTGTCCTGATCCTGCTCCAGATTGCTATATGATCTGAATGCTTGTATTTATTTTATCGATAAATGGTGAGAATTCCAAGTTCTGTTCAGACGAAGGGTTACAACCCCGGTCCTTGTTTGGTTTACGGGTTGTAACCTGGTTATCTGAATAGTTCCATGGTTATCTCGTCGTATATCATCCTGATGTATTTTCTTAATTTCCGGTTCTTACTTTATTTATATCTTGTGCTGATTGCTGGTTTTAGTTCCTAAGTGAAGCTTCCTTTGTGGCACTTGCTCTTTTTGGGATCTGACCCAGCTGGTTTTGTATGGCCAGATTTCGGAGCAGCTCCAGAGGATCCACCGCTTTTCCAGCCCGATGGTGAACACCAGACGTAACCCGGGCAACGAGTGGGTTTATTTTTGCTCTCCCACTTTATTGTAAAAATATTCTCTTGAGGCGTTTAACCGACGAGCACCTGTTTAGCTCGATTGCACTTTACTTACTGTCTGTCTACGGGCTGTAACATGATTGACAGATCCTAGGGTTGATCATGTATGACTAAACTCTTGCTAGTCCTCACATTTTGTAACGACTAGCTTCATGATCAGCTGAATATGTAATATTTGGGACGCCTTATTATTGTATATTTAATGATCATATATCTTGTAACACTTACTTACTTGCTTGTGATTGAGACACTAGGCTTGTTCATGACCTTAAGAGACTGTTGGCTTGTAGATAAACCCTCATGTATCTAGACAGCCGTGACCGTATAGCGAGATGGAATCCATTTCAATATACGTAGCTGGCTATGTCTGCCTCCGCTCTCCAGTATTCTGGTTCTGGGGCGTGACATGATGCGTGGCTCCAGGTCATTGAGATTATCTTAGATGCAGCCAAGACTCCAGAAGGAGAGAAGGTAGCTGTGGTGCGCCTACAGTTATTAGACCTAGCCCGCACCTGGTGGGCGATGATAGCAGTTGGTTTGGCAACGCCTGTCCCGTGGGCGGTATTCAGTGACAAGTTTTAGATCAAGTACTTCGATGCTGTGGCTCGGCACGACCTACAGACGAAGTTCACCAATCTCAGGCAGATGAGCAGGACGGTCGATGGATATGCGGCCGAGTTTTCAAGACTGAGTCAGTTTGCTCCCACTTTGGTGGCAACCGAGTTTGATCGAGCGCAGCGGTTCCAGTAGGGACTCCACCTAGAGATCATTCTAGTAGTAGAGCAGTTTGAGCATCAGACCTTTGATGCTGTTTTGCGGGCAGCTAAGAGGCATGAGTATACCTCGCAGAGAATTGTAGACAGAACTGGAGGACGGAAGCGGTCCCATGGTCAGATGATCCAGTCTTCAGCCCCAGCCCCGGCAGCTAGGGCCTTGACCATTAGAGCTCCGAGGAGGGCTGCATCAGTTACGTCGGTTCAGCATTCGACTCTGACGTATCCTCAGCAGCAGAAGCGGAGGCAGTCTTCCACAATGGGCTGCACTCATTGTGGGAAGCCAGGGCATGTAGTGTCAGAATGTCGCCGTGCACAAGGATTGTGTTTGGCTTGTGGGGCACCGGATCACATGATAGGGTCCTGCCCACAGAGAGTCGGTTCATCCTCATCGGCCCAGACTAGTCCCTCGGTGAGGGGACCAGCACCAGTGCAGCAGCAGCAGTATCAGCCTCCGAGGCCATTGCCGCCTCAGGCTCAGGCATTCCAGCAGCAGCGACCGCAACAGTATGCCCAGGTCCAAGCTCAGGTTCAGAACCGCCAGAGAGGTTTCCAGCAGAGGGGGCCAGCACCCAGAGGGCACGGTCAAGGGATGGCTTTGACCGTAGAAGAGGAGTTGGCATCAGGTGAGGTGGTGGCAGGTACCATTCTCGTCAACTCTTTTCCTGCATCAGTATTATTTGATTCAGGTGCATCGCATTCATTTATGTCTGCACGATTCGCGACACGGATAGGACTGGAGCCCGAGTCATTATCAGTAAGTCTCAATATACTTACTGGTAACAGACTTGTGGGTGTAGATAGGGTATTTTCCTCGTGTCGAATCGTAGTTAGCGGTAGAGAGTTTCCCGCTAGGTTGATAGAGTTCTCGATGGCCGATTATGATGTAGTCCTCGGAATGGATTGGTTGAGGGACCAGTATGCTAGAATAGATTGCCATGTCGGCAAGATTATTTTTAGTATTCCTGGTGAGCCAGAGTTTTCATTTTCTCGAGGCGGAGTAGAACCTTCTTCCCCAGCATTGCGGATGGCCGTAGCAGCAGCAGTTCAGTTTCCCAGAGTTGTAGAAGAGTTTCCTGACGTATTTTCCGAAGAGCTTCCAGTCATGCCCCCAGAGAGAGAGATAGAGTTCACTATCGACTTGATTCCAGGGACGGCACCAGTGTCAGAGAGAGTCTATAGGATGGCACCATCAGAGTTGGAGGTCCTGTACAAGATGATTGAAGAACTTAGAACCAAGGGATTCATTCGTGCTAGTGGATCACCTTGGGGAGCTCTGATGCTTCTTGTGAAGAAGAAGGATGGTACGTCAAGATTATGTGTTGATTATCATACCTTGAACTCTGTAACAATTAAGAACAGATATCCTTTACCAAGGATAGATGATTTATTTGATCAGCTCAAGGGAGCGGCAGTATTCTCGAAGATTGACTTGCGGTCAGGGTACCATCAGATCAGAGTCAGAGAGCAGGACATCCCGAAGACAGCATTCAGATCTAGATACGGACATTGGGAGTTCCTTGTTATGCCATTTGGAGCGACCAATGCGCCGGCCGTATTCATGGACCTCATGAATCGTATCTTCATGCCATATTTGGACCAGTTCGTGATAGTATTCATAGACGACATCTTAGTCTATAGCGAGGACGAGGCAAAGCATGAACATCATCTTCGTGTAGTTCTTCAGATTCTCAGGGAGCACCAGTTGTACACGAAGTTCAGTAAGTGCAAGTTTTGGTTGGATCATATCTCGTACTTGGGTCATATCATCACCAGAGGTGGAGTGGAAGTTGATCCCCAGAAGATAGTGGCTATAGAGACATGGCCAGTACCTAGCACCATCGCAGAAGTTCGGAGTTTCCTTGGATTGGCCGGCTATTACCGACGCTTTGTGTCAGACTTTGCTCGGATTTCAGCGCCACTGACGCAGTTGACCCGTAAGGATGTGTAGTTTGCTTGGACAGCAGAGTGTTAGAGTTCATTTGAGAAGTTGAAGCAGAGATTGATGACGGCCCCTATTCTCACTCTTTCCGACGGGACGAGAGGATTTTCAGTTTATTGCGACGCATCCGGCAAGGGATTAGGATGTGTCTTGATGCAGCATGGTAAGGTAGTCGCTTATGCGTCACGTCAACTTCGTGACCATGAAAGGAATTACCCAACCCATGACCTGGAGTTAGCAGCCGTAGTTTTTGCATTAAAACTTTGGAGGCATTATTTGTATGGAGATCGGGTGGAGATTTTTACCGACCACAAGAGTCTGAAGTATGTGTTTACCCAGAAGGATCTTAATATGCATCAGAGGAGATGGCTAGAGCTACTTGTGGATTATGACATCAGCTTGCAGTATCATCCTGGGAAGGCCAACGTAGTGGCAGATGCATTGAGCAGGAGAGCCGGAGTTTATTTTCTAACGGCGCAGCCAGAGTTGTTAGCAGATCTTCAGAAGATGGGTATTGAAGTTGTTCTTCCTTCCAGTGTGGCATTGATGGCCAGTATGCATGTTCAGTCCAGTATAGTTGAGAGGATCAAGTTAGCTCAATCATTAGACTTTAAGCTTCAGCGGCTTAGGGCAGAATGTGTGGCAGGACAGAGACCAGAGTTATACATTCATGAAGATAGTACACTCCGACATGGGAGACGTCTTTGTGTACCCAGTGGTGATATCAGACAGGAGATCATGGCAGAAGCCCACAGTTCTCAGTATTCAATTCATCCCGGTGGTACGAAGATGTATCGTGATATTCGACAGCATTTTTGGTGGAATGGCATGAAGAGGGAGATAGCCCGGTTTGTCTCTCGTTGTTTAGTTTGCCAACAAGTTAAGGCCGAACATCAGAGACCAGCTGGACTTCTTCAACCTTTGCCGATCCCGAAATGGAAATGGGAGCACATTACCATAGATTTTGTAACTGGATTACCTAGATCCCCAGCTGGGAGAGATGCCATCTGGGTTATAGTTGATCGTCTCACGAATGTAGCTCATTTTTTTCCTTTCAGAATCGGCCAGTCAACGGATCAGCTTGCAGAGATGTACCTCAGGCAGATAGTCAGATTGTATGGAGTGCCAGTCAGTATTGTGTCCGACAGAGATTCGAGATTCACATCTCACTTTTGGCGAAGTCTTCAGGAAAGTTTGGGGACTCGTCTCAAGTTCAGTTCAGCCTACCATCCGCAGACAGATGGTCAGTCAGAACGCACGATCCAGACTCTTGAAGACATGCTGCGGTCATGTACACTCGACTTCGGTGGTTCGTGGGAAGATCACCTGCATCTCGTGGAGTTCTCCTATAACAACAGTTTCTAGGCTAGTATCCAGATGGCACCTTTCGAGGCCTTGTACGGCAGGAAGTGCAGATCTCCTTTAGCTTGGGACGATATCGGTGAGAGGCAAATGCTTGGACCAGAGATGGTGATGCGGACTATTGAGGTGGTCAGACAAGTCAGAGATCATCTTCGAGTTGCCCAAGGTCGCCAGCGTCATTGGGCCGATTCTCATCGGCGTCCCCTTGAATTTTCTGTCGGCGACCATGTATTCCTTAGGATCTCGCCTACCCGTGGCGTCATTCGATTCGGCGTGCGGGGAAAGCTCAGTCCTAGGTATATAGGGCCGTTTGATATTCTAGAGCGAGTAGGTGATGTATCCTATCGTCTCGCTCTTCCGCCGTCGTTACATGAGATACATGATGTCTTCCATGTATCCCAATTACGACGGTATATCCCGAATCTGAGTCATGTTCTTGATCATTCAGAATTGGTTGTTGGTACCAACCTTTCGTATGAGGAGAGACCCGTATCCATATTGGACCGGAGGGAGAAGATACTCAAGAACAAGACTATCAAGTTAGTCCGTGTTGCTTGGGGTCATCACTCTTTGGGTGAGTCAACGTGGGAGCGTGAGGATGATATCCGATCGCGATATCCCGACCTGTTCGACTCGTAAGGTATAATGTCTTTCTTATGCCTTATGCTTAAGTTCCTTGCTTGCATGAATGATTGCTTGATTGACTGCTAGTCATATATTGCCTGCAATTGATTTAGCTTGCTCGACATCTCTAGCCTCTTGATTAAATTTCGAGGACGGAATTCTTTTAAGGTGGGTAGAGTTGTCACCCCCGTTTTCCGTTCTACGTGTTTCCAATATACGTATACAGAATCCTGACATGTATTTTATTTTCCTGCCTGGCTAGCTAATTTCAGTTTAATCTTGATTAGGTTCATCATGGCATGTAATGGTTTAACTTGGTTTATTTTGGGTTGGCTTGGTTTATTCTTTGGTTCATCATGTTAAACCCACCATCCCCCTTTATAATCCACCCAACTTTTCTCTCTCCTCCACTTTCTCATTTACTCCTTCCTTCTCCATTAAACCCACCACCAACCAAGAACACCCCTTAGGCAAGTGCAACTTGCTTCCACAAGAGAACCCATTTTTATTGTTCCAATAGCTTCTTTTCATGTTTCTAAGACACATTAGAACTTGCCATTTTCCATTTTGAGACTTTGATTTTTGTAGATCTAGAAATTGGTCATTTTTGGATTTTGGTGGTTTTGATCTATCAAACTTCTTTGTTTTCAAGTTTTTATGGTTCCATGTTGTAGAGAATTTCATTCTACCCAATTTTGACCATTGGAAAGTTGGATTTGGATTTGTTTTGACTAAGTTATGGATTTTTGAAGCTTTGGGTTCAACCATGGAATTCCTGCTGCTTTGGAGAAGACAGTGAGCAGTGTGCGCGCTCTTTAGCGAGCGCAGTCTGACCTCGTGCGCACGCTCTTTAGCGTGCGCAGTCTGACCTCGTGCGCGCGCTCTTTGGCATGTGCAGTCTGACCTCGTGTGCGCGCTCTTTAGCGTGCGCAGTCTGACCTCGTGCGCAGTCTGACTCGTGCGCAGTCTGACTCGAGCGCAGTCTGACTCGTACGCAGTCTGACCTCGTGCGCAGTCTGACTCGAGCGCAGTCTGACTCGTGCGCAGTCTGACTCGTGCGCAGTCTGACCTCGTGCGCAGTCTGACTCGTGCGCAGTCTGACTCAGGCGCAACCTGACTCAGGTGCAACCTAGCCTCGCGCAGTCTAGTGCCTGGCGCAATATGACTTGGCCTGACTCTTCCTGGCGCAACTTGACCCGACCTTGTGCATTTTAGTGATTGGCACCCCTAGTGCCTAGGCACAACCTGATGTTCTGGCGCAACTGGACTTGACCCTACTTGCCTTGGCACAACCTGTTACCCTGGCGCAACTTGGCTAATGCCACTTGTTGGCTATAGTACCCCTTGCTCCTCCCCCTTGGGTGCATTATGTCCCCATATCCCCCTTTTTATGATTTTTGCACCCATTTTATATCCTTACGCCTTTTGATATAAACTCGACATGAACCCGATGTGATCATGACATTGTTTATGAATGTTAATCTGAACACGGCTTAGTGATGGAATTGCATGATCAGTGACCCGCCGTGGTGTACTCTTGACAAGTAATTTGATATGATAATTCTTGATGGTGGTCCGTTGTGACGCACCCTTGCCTTGATAAGTAATCTTGATAAGCAACCCGACATGATAACCTTGATACGCTGTTGCGACGGCTAACCTGACATGCTAAGTGAATTCTTGACACCGTGGATGATTGTATCGAATATGCTTGTATAAGCAACCAGTCTTGTCTCGCATCATGTCTAGGACATGTATCCCTGGTTACCACGGTCAGGGATTCATACTGAATCTGACTAGGTTAATGACTAGATTGATCAAGTAGAGCATATAGAGAGGTATTCCGGCTACAAGCAATCCCGTTATCTGGGCACCTTCCTTGATGGACTTGTAGCCTGCCGACGAGTCGGGCACATTTCCAGCTCACTGTTATGTGGGGCACTACATAAAACGATTAATATGCACACTGTCATGTGTTGCATCCAAGTCACCTAACAAGGCATGATAACTCTAATCTTGAACCTTGCGTCTGGATAACCTGGATAGTCTGCAGGGCTTGTGGCCGTAGGCGTACCTCATTGCATCTTGCTAGTAACTAAGCTTGTGATAACCCAAGTTAGTTAAGTATCAAGCCGTACTCTTTGCTTGGCCGTGAATGATGGATGGAGTCCTATCTTGTCTAGTCTTGCCTAGATCCGGTGCATGGATATCTCCGGACATGCTTGTTTATGCTTTACTTTATCGATAATTGGTTCGAGGCTAAGTTCTGTTCAGGTGTAGGGTTACAACCCCGGTCCTTGTTTGGTTTACGGGTTGTAACTTGGGTACCGGAATAGTCCTCTAGTTATCTTATCGTTTATCATCCTATTTTCTTTAACTCATGTCTTATGTTATTTCACCTATGACTTTATGTGCTGACATGCTGGTTTTAGTTCTTAAGTGAAGCCCCCTTTGTGGCACTTGCCCTTTCTGGGGTCTGACCCAGCTGGTTTTGTATGGCCAGATTTCGGAGCAGCTACCGAGGATCTCCCAACTTTTCTGCCAGATGGTGAACACTAGAAGGAATCCCGGCAACGAGTGGGTTTTTATTTTGCTCTCCCACTCCCTTGTAAAAATATTCTTTTGAGGCGTTTAGCCGCCGAGCAAGTGTTAGCTCGTTTGCAACTTTACTTACTGTCTGCCTACGGGCTGTAGCATGATTGACAAATCCTAGGGTTGATCATGTATGACTTAAACTCTTGCTAGTCTTCGTATTTTGTATGACTAGCTTCATGATCATCTGAATATGTAATGTATGGGACGCCTTACGTTGTATGTCTGATGATCTACCATCTTGTTATATCTACTTGTTGCTTGAGATTGAGACACTAGGCTCGTTATTGACCTTAAGAGACTAATGGCTTGTAGTAAACCCTCATGCATCTAGACAGTCGTGACCGTATTGCGAGGTGGAATTCACTTCAATATACGTAGCTGGCTGTGTCTGTCCCCCGCTCTCCAGTATTCTGGTTCTGGGGCGTGACAAATACTTTACAACAGGACTGCCATGTTTTCTGGCTGTCCTTCAAATACGTAGGACTGCCAGAAAGTCTGGCAGTTCTGTTGTACAGAAGTTTATCCTCTGTACTGCTACGTTTTCTGGCAGTCCCATGTATTAGAAGGACTGCCAGTTTTCTTGACAGTTCTGAACAAATTTATATTGTATTTGTTTTTGTAATTGAGATTGGCAATTTCTTTGGAAATTTACTGTAGGGCATACCATCTCCTATTTCCATTGACTTGAGTAATTTATTCTCAACGGATATCACATTTGAATCTTATGAAGAAGCATTAGAATGGTGCAAACAAGTTGGAAGGCAATCAAACACAGTTATTGTCATTTCAAGGTCATTACGAGCCCGGTCAGGTCATAAAACTGTGGATCTTGGATGCGAAAGAGGTGGAACGTTTAGGGTTCATCGCAAAAAAGAAGAATGTGCCAAAAAAAAGTCCCAGAGAAGGCGGTAGGGACCAGGAAATGTGGTTGTCCTTTGAAGATAGTGCTTGTCTCAAAAAAATGATGGAAAGTAGACAGTTGATGTCAGAAATTGGATGCACAATCATACTCTGGCGGAGACACTTACTGGCCATCCCTATGCCGGAAGATTGAACGAAGAGGAGAAGAAGTTAGTTGAAGAATTGCCAACTCCGGAGTTGGCCCTAAACAAATTTATGCCACGGTGCGTCAGAAGAATGATAAGAACAAGTCTACGATGAGGACAATTTAAAATGCACTCTCGAGATCGATGACAAATACCCTAAAAGGAAGAATGGTGATGCAACAAGTTTTGAAATTACTTGGCGACAATCACTATGTAGAGTACCATATAAGACATCCGCAGTCTAATGAAGTCACTTCTATGTTTTGGGCACATCCGGATTGTACGCATTTGGCACGATCCTTTGCCGATGTGTTGGTGGTTGATTGCAAGTACAAGACTAACAAATTCAAGATGCCATTTTTTCACATTGTCGGCTTCACGTCAACGGGTAGATCATTTTCAGTTGCATTTTCTTTCTTGAAGAATGAAACAGTAGATGACTATACATGGTCTTTGAACAAATTGAAGACACTTTACACTTGACACAAAGAGCCGTCTGTTTTTGTCACCGACCGAGAATATGCATTGATGAATGTTATAGATATTGTATTTCCTTATGCTCGTAGACTACTATGCACTTGGCATGTTAAGCGAACTATTCAAGCACAATGCAAGAGCAAGTTCGAAAAAGTAGATGGCAAACTTGATATGGACCGCTTCGTAAAATTCTACAATGATTGGACCCTTGTGTGGCGAGCAAGTACTATAGACGCTTTTGACAAAGCATGGTTGGTGTTCAAAGAGAAGTGGGAAAGTAGCAACAAGCCATGTATATCTTATATCAAAGACACATGGGTTGATCCACATAAAGAAGATTTCATCTTAACATGGACGAATATGGTAAAGCATTAAGGCACGACCACTACCAACCGTGTCGAAGGTTCACACTAAAGACTGAAAAAATATCTACGTTCATCGGTCGGTGGTTTTGTGTCAGTTTGGCAGGTGATAAATCTAGTGACCAATTCGACGGTGAACGAGATAAAGGCTTCATGAGACGAGCCTCAATATCGTAAAGCACGAACATAAGAAAGAAGTGCTCTTGTCTGATTTAGTCCATATATTGTCTCACCATGCATTGGCATTGCTATTTGATGAGATTGGTCGGTCGAATTCAGTCGATTTTGATCCCTAAGTATGTGGTTGTACACATCGATATTCTCTCGGCCTTCCTTGTGCACATGAGATCAACGGATATCGACGTCAATGTAGACTTATTACAGTAGTGGTCGTTGATCAACGTTGGAGACAGTTGTCAATCATGCCTATGGTGGACAGTCACGACGATTTCTTTTCCTTGCCACAAGTTAAACTCCTCCATGCAAGATGGTGTGCTGCACTAGAGCCTGAGAGGAAGTCGATTGAGCTGAAAATTCAAGAATTTGCCCACCCGGCAAGTAGTCATGTGCATGAGCCATCTGTTGTCGTTGCTCCGAAGGGTAGACCACCGACAAGACTTACCAGAACACAGAAGAAGAAGAAGCTCGAGTCTACTAGTAGGGAACTATCATTATTTGAGCATATTGAAAGAAGCATAGAAAGGGTCGTCTGTTCGAAGAGGAAGAACAAGCTTCCTATTCAAAGAAAGAAACAGAAAACAAGCGTTGGAGTCACGTTCGACCTGCACATTCATGCATTTCTGCCTGCGATACGGGAATACATTTGGTCTATTGAAGATGTGCCTAAAGATGGACATTGTGGGTTCCATGTTCTTGCAAGACATCTAGGCTATTCTGTTAAAGACGGATAGAGACAGGTTAGAGCAGAGCTATACGAGGAGTTGGAGTCTCGTCTTCCCTTCTACAGCAAAATACTAAGTCCAGACATAGTTGGAGAATTATTGACAAGCATTCCGTGTGCTGATCGTACTACTGGAGCAGAACATTACATGGATGTACCTTTTGCTGCATATCTATTCGCTAACAGGTACAAGATACCAACACATTCTTCCTAATGTGGAAAGTTTGTTAAATACTTATACTGCATACGTATTCGCTTACAGGCACAAGATACCAATTATCATTCTGTCAAAGAGAACGAACAACACATAGAATTCCCAATGTGTGCTCCTCCGGCAAACTACAATATGTCCACTCTATATGCAATTGGACTTGGCGATAATCACTTTGTCATCCCGCGGTTGATCGGGCACTCTCCTATTCCTCCCCCTGCTCCAGTCTGGTATAAATATGCCCCAGAAGAATCGATCGCTTGGACGACACCCTACACCGATGCGATCAATGTCTACAAGACGATAACAAACTACGTGGAACCTATACCGAGGCCGAAAGACCACTATGATGTATTGATTGACTGATGGTGGGTCCTACACTGATACTTTTGTCACATTTTATAAACAGAAAGAAGAAACTTTATATCTTTTGGCACATATTGTAAACAGCAAAATGGAAGCAACAATACATCTTTTGGCACATTTTGGCAAGTATGAGAATCATATTTGAGTATCGTATTTGATTGAGTATCGTTTGAGTATCGTATTTCATTGAGTATCATTTGAGCATCAAGTATCAAGTATCGTTTGACTATCATATTTGAGTGTCGTATTTGATTGAGTATCGTTTGAGTATCATATTTGAGTATCGTATTTCATTGAGTATCGTTTGAGTATCAAGTATGTGTGTACTTTCTGTGAACTAGGACTGCCCAGGAAACTGGGCAGTCCTAGTTCATAGCAAGTATGAACTAGGACTGCCAAGTATCCAGGCAGTCTAAAGTACTAAGAGGAATGCCAGGAAACTGGAGAGTCCTAGTTCATACTTGCTGTGAACTAGGACTGTCCAGTTTTCTGTTCACAAAAAGTTTGAGGCAGGACTGTCCAGTTTTCTGGCAGTCCAAAGTACAAGTAGGACTGCCAGGAAACTGGACAGTCCTAGTTCAAACTTGCTGTGAACTAGGACTGCCCAGTTTCCTGGGCAGTCCTAGTTCACAAAAAGTTTGAGACATGACTGACCAGTTTTCTGGCAGTCCAACTTGCACAAAGGACTGCTTGGAATCTGGGCAGTCCTAGTTCATACTTGCTGTGAACTTGGACTGCCCAGATTCCTGGCAGTCCTTCATGCATGTTGGACTGCCAGGAAACTGGGCAGTCCTGCTTAATACTTGCTGTAAAGTAGGACTGCCCAAAAAATGGTACAGTCCTAGTTCACTGAAAGTACACACATACTTAAATGCAATATGATACTTGATACTCAATCAAATGATACCAAAAAGGCAATATGATACTTGATACTCAAACGATACTCAATCAAATGATACGAAAAACAATACTTGATACGATAAACGATACTTGATACTCAAACGCAATCTTAGTGATACGAATATGATACACATGAAGTATTCAAATTGACATGTGTTCAAAATATAGTACAATAAACTGTTGGTGTTCAACAAAAGCGACACACAAAGTGTTCAAACAAATACAATAAAGTCATTTTTTTTTCATGACGACCAATTCCACTAAGAGAATTGACGACCAATTCCACCATCTCATCATACATCTCAAAGTCGCCCGTAGAATAATCCATCATCATTGGACGACCATCAACTCTAAGTCCCAAAATGTGGTGGACGTCATCGAGGGTGATCGTCAACTCCCCGGATGAGAAATGTAAACTGTTTGTTTCTGGATTCCATCGCTCCACGAAAGCAGAAATCAGTGCGTGGTCTAAGATCTTATACGAGTGTTTTGCAATATGTTGCAACCCGATGGAGATGATTTTGGCATTCACACCTTCTATCAAATTATCAAATTCGCATGTACTGCACATCTTCGCGTGGTTAATGACCCGCAAAAGACGCGAGCTTTTCTAAAAATTAAACAAGATAAAGAATGTATAAATATAAAATATAACTACTATTTTCAAAAGTCAATTACATTTAAGGTAATGAACTTGCCGGATTCTTCCAAATTTGGTAAGAAATGTGGTTAGGGATCGACTTCAATAAAGAGCAACCGATTGGGCTCACTTTCCGATCGGCTATATCAGAAGCAGCTTCTCATGAGAAGGTCCGGAACCATCGTCACCTCCTCTTTGAACAATGGGCACATCATCAGAGGAGGAGGAAGAATCATGATGAGTCTTCTGTTGCTTCGCTTTAGTTGCAACGAGTTTGGTTCCACGTGTTAGTCTGCGAGGGTGCCTCAGGTTCTCTGATCGTTATTGGTTTCTTGAGAACTCTCCCAGCTTCACGTGCCTTTCGCTCCGATACAGTAGGACGTTTTCTTTTAGGCTCAGCGTCAACGTCCTTCTCTTTCGGATTCGGCTCGCGATTACGGATATTTAATATCAATTGAAGAATACCTAGTAAACAGCAAACACGAAGTGCAATGCAGGACTGCCTATCTTTCTGGCATTCCTGTAAACAGATAGGACTGTCAAAAATTGAAGTAGTCCACTTGTACAACAAGTATAACCCAGGACTGTCGCACATTCTAGCAGTCCTAAATGTATAAAAGACTGTCAGAAAGTGCGACAGTCCTGGGTTATACTTGATGTACAAGTGGATTGCTTCAATTTCTGGCAGTCCTATCAGTTTATAGGACTGCCAGAAAGATGGGCAGTCCTAGTCGTCTCGGGGTTTTCTACACTAGTGAAATTGGCAAGATGTACGTAGGAAATTCATGATCTTCTAGAACGACTGCTCGTGATCTTAACTATCATTCCATTACAATGTATACTTGGTTTTTTCAAAATAACTTATTAAGGTTTTGGAAAAAAAATGGAGAAGTATTAAGTATTAGGGTTTTTAGTAAGAAAGAGATATAGTATTAGAGTTTTTACCTTGATTGAGAGGAGCATTTAGGTGTGTAAACCCTCTTCCCGAATTTTTAAATTTTTATTTATTCTAAAATTTTCATGTTTTGAAATAAATCATCTTTACAACGTATAGACGTTATTTTGCTATTACATTTCTATTTCAAAACTATTCTAAAGTTATGGTTTGAGAAATACTATTTTGGTATTAATAAAATATTTATTCTTGAAAACTTATTATTTTGTAGCACAAAATCTTTTATATTTTGGACTTTCGAAGTATGTGAACTTCGAAGGTGGGATAAACATTTTCTGTTAATTAAAATATTTGTTAAAGTATTTTTAAATAGAACTTTGGGTTTATAAAGAAATATATTTTCAAAATTATTCGAAGATATCGAATATTATTTTACGAGGGTAGTCAATTATTGATTTAATTTAAAATATGTAATTAAACTTATTTTGATAAATACTAAAGATTATTTTAAAATATTATGATTTATTTTTATAGGTTTAAATTAATATGACTTAAATTAACTTGATGATATCAAGTATTCATTTAAAAAGGATTTTGAGTAAATTTAATGATTGATTTTAAATTAATACATTTATCTACTAATGAGTCTTTGATTTGAATGCATTTACTTGATTTAAATTAAAACAAGGAGTTATCTATTAGGCGTATAGTCCTTATCCACTAGGAATCCTTCCCTCTTTAGGAGTTTCTCCTATATAAGAGCTCTTCCTTCGGTTTTTCATGAAATCCCCCTGGCTATTTCCTTATGCTTCCTTCTCGGCCTTCCGACCACTGGCCTACCATCCCGACTCCACCGCTCCGTCCTCCGACCTCTCCCGTCACGGCCAAGACAACCGCATCCACCATTGTTCACATTTCGATATCCCGGCCATCCCCTCGGACATCCTGACCCGACCACCACAGCAAAAATACAAAGAAGAAGAGCAGACTTCACCACCACCCTTTTCAACTCCTTCAATCGCCCAACATTCCTGCCACCGCCACCACTTCCCGACTCATCCGAACCGCCCCCATTCTCCCAGCCCCTCTTCCAGTACCACACAAACCACCTTTCACCCCAGCGCAGACCCGTGTCGTAGTCCCTGTGTCGGTGTCTCAACATCATATTCATATCAGTCGTGTGTCCGGCCTGCCTCAGGTCCGACCCCGGGCGGCTGTTTTCTCAACTAGATTCAACTCTTCATCCAGTCTTTACACCATTACACGTCATCATGTCCGACATGCCGGAACGAAACCAACCAACACCCATCCGCTGTGTCCAACAACCTGGACACAGGACACCAATACTCAAAAAAAGAAGAAGAAACCAAACCCAAAAGGACTAACCATAACATTCCTCGACTCGCCGACCTCTCCACCGTTGCGCCGTCTGGCCACTCGACCAGCGTACGGCTGTGCCCTTGGCAGCGCTGAGAGCGTGCGCCTCCGCCGAGCATGAGTCCCGCCATGCCCGAGTCATCATCTCCTGCATGCGTCTCCCCCGACGTCGTGCACCGGGCCAGCCAAGCCCGGCCGTCCCTGGATCCCGCGCGCACCATCACTTTCCCTCCGCCCTCGGCGAGCGCGCGCCGCCCGCGCTCCGACGTTTTCCGCCCAACGCGCGCCCCGCGAACTCGGCGGCGACCGATCCGTCGAGCCTCTCTCGCGAGAACCCTCCCCCGGCTCCTCCGACTTTGAGGAGCGGCCTCGCAACTCTGCCCAGAGGCTCCTCCTCACGACCGCTGCCACCCTCAGCCGTGACCCGCGCCTCCTCCGTGAAACCGTGCCGCTGCCGAGCTTCCTCCAACACCGCCGGAGCGACCACGACAACTCCCCTCTCTCGAGCCCTCCCTCTTCTCTCTCTGTAAGTCTCTTCCCCTTCTCTTCTACTTTTCCCCAAATAAATGTTTGGAAGGTGTGAGAATGGTTTTAATTAGGAATTTAAGGGATTTGGTTTTAGAGTTAATATTAATAGCATTATTAGTAGTAATAATATATTAGCCCTTATTACTATCATTCTTGTCAAAAATATGTATAATTAGTGTTTTCTAGTTTTATTTTGATTACAATACTAGGCTTTAAGCCATGCCCTATAAAATATAGGTAATAGGAGTTTGGTCTAGAAGTTTATGTAGACTAATTTTGGGGTTGACATATATCTATAAATATATACATATATTTAGTATCGGGTATGGGTTCTGTTAAATAATAACTTTTGACTCTACAAATATGATATATTTTGTGAGTTTAAAAAGTTATATTACTTTTATAAATAAATAAATATATACATTAAATAATTTCGTATATTTCAAAAAATATCTACTTAAATATCTTGATTGGTTTCCAACAATTATAATTATTTTCATAAAAGTTGTTTTGACAAAATTAGATTTTAGTCCTAAAATGATTTCTAAAATTTCAAATACTTTCCTACAATATTTGACTAGTATAAATGTAGTTTCTAATACTAAAAACAAGTTCCAAAATAGAGGCATATAGTGTTTACGAATTCCTCTTCGATATAAAAAATCCTAAATCGTGACTAATTATATCCGTATTTACTTGTGACCTTGGACTCCTGCATGTCTACCCTAGGCTAACTGGACTATGCTGGACCCAACAAGATGGTTTATTTTACCAGCTAAGGACCACAGGCAAGTACACTTTCTGATTGCTTTCCGATTCATAGTAGTCTTTTCATTTCATGTCTATACATATATCTTGCTGCTTGTTGACACGCTCGTCACACGGAGTAGTCGGGAGGGGAAATATCTTAGTACACATGTGAACTACCCAGAAATATCCCCAAAATGTCTATTATTGCATGATAGCAGCTGCACACGACACGTGCAGTGAGCCGGATTTACCCCCTAGCCGTTCACATGTCGAAAAGAATATTTCACACCACCTAGATAGATGTCTTTTATTAGTTTTTCCTTGTTTACTTCTCTATCGTGCTATGTCATCAGTTATCTTCCAGTTTTTATCTCTCATATGTTATTTTCATGTCTTGTTAATTCTATTGTGTTTTCGCATTGTCGTCGGTTTGTGTACTTGTTCCATTCCTGACTGGAAACCAACATTTTTCAGGTTAGCTGTGGCTTCACTTAGCTTGGGAGATACGGGTGTACATGCAGACAGAAACCTAGAAATAGATAGCAATGTATCATTTTTATTAATTGTAAAACTTTGTATTTCCTTTAATTATAAATCTTGTAAATATTGTAATAAATGTAGAAAGGTGAATGAGCTGCAAATGTTGTATTTTCTTGAGCATTTATTTCTTGCGGGCTTGACAGCGTTCTACCGCCGACTCTGCGGCGTAGGCTGGCTTGGACACGTCTTGTATCCGAAAAAGCGGGTGCGGGTCGTGACAAGGTGCCATAGGAAGAGAGAGTTGGGAAATGGTGAAGAAGAAGATGAAGTAGAATATGTAGCTTGGAGAGTGGGAAATGGTGGAGAAGAAGAAGAAGAAGAAGAGAGAAAATAGGGTTTTGGAAGAGAGAGAGAGAGAGAGTGAAATTTGCAAATGAGAGTGAAATTTGGGTTTTAGGGGGGGTGTGGGATTGTGATAGCCCAATGAGTAGGAAAATGGGATAGCCTGAGTAATTTTCCCTCAAACATGGGCTAACCCCAATCTTGGCTAGCCCTGATTAACTATTGATGTGCCCTTATAAATAATCATAATTTGGGAGTGCATCGTCAAAATACTACTTTTTTCCTTTATTGAAAAAGAGTAATGGGGGACCGATATTTTTATTAAGCTTTTTCTATAAGCACTGCACACATTCTAGGATAGCTGCTTATTACTTTAGGACAGTCTAGCTTGGTGCAATTTTTACTCAGGATAATTTCAAAAAAAATTTGGGGCTACCCAACCCCCAGTATAATTTTTGACTATCAACAAAACTGACAGTTTTAACCTCTTACAGCCCGCGCTGCCCCGCCCGCTCTTCGCCGCACGCCCTCGCGCTCCCCCGCCCGTCGCGCTCCCCCGTTAGTCTCTCTCCGCCGCACGCACCCGCCTGCCCCCGCGCTCCCTCGCCGATGTTGCTGCCAATGCCGTGCTCCCCCGCCTCCTTGTGCTCGCTGACGACGGTGATGCGGAGGTGGGGAGGGCCCTCCGGGTGAACGTTGAGGGCCTACAGTAGGGCGAGCCACTGGGAGGGGTCGATGGCGGTGGCGTTGGCGCCGAGGTCGATAACGTGAACCATCTTCACACCGTCCATAGCCTCGATGATGGCCTGGTTGGAGACGAGGAAGGCGAGGCGGGAAAGGGGGCGAGGTCGAGGAAGTGCCTCCGGGCTTGCGCGGCCTCGGCGGCGGGGGCGACGAGGCGGGGGGTAGAGGCGCAAAGGGCACGGTAGAGGCCCGGCCAGGAGCGGAGGATGCGGCGAGCGAGGGACTGTCAAAATATATTACAGTCCTTTCAATAGGAAGGATTGTCATATATTTTAACAGTCATAAAAATTTAGGACGGCCGAAATATTTGCAGTCCTCCCAATAAAAAGGACTATCAAATTTTTGATAATCCTTCCAATAGAAAGGACTGTCAAATATTTGACAGTTCTTCCAATAAGAAGGATTATCAAATTGTTTGACAGTTCTGTAAAAAGTTGGGCTTCCCTGAAGCAATTTTTTTGGTGGCAAACTTGTAAATAAATTTTTTTTGAGCTAGCTTAAGTAAAACTATTATTGCCTTTAGAAAAACCTTTTATTATTGACAAATTTTGGCAGATGGGTCTCCCTATTTATTCTGAATTCAATTTTAATCTCTGGGAATGGTAGGAGTAGTTGCATAGATTTTTTATGCGGGTGTTAATGACTATCGACGAAATTGCAAAAGTGACCCCGTAGGCATATGCACTATTATAAAATAAAAAACAAGTACTGGTCCTGCCTCATGTTTATTCAAGACAAACTTTCAAAATTGGACCCATATACTATACATAATGTAAAAAAAATTGAGCTCATGGGGTCCAAAGCGAACTTCCATAATAGAGCCTCCATACATAATATAAAAAACTAAAATAAATGAAACAAAAGTAAATTAACAAATTTGTCAGCAACAAGAATTAAACTAAAAACTTCACATATGCAAGCCTAGCGTACTAACCACTACAACATAATTGTTTTTGTTAAATGGGGCCCATAAAACATAGTAGGTCTATTTAGATACAAAAATATTAATATATTATATTTATATTTAAACTAATTTTTTGGACCCTCCGGATCTGTAGGCCCTGGACTGTCGCCCTGGCTGCCCTGTGCCAGGGTCGGTCCTGCTAAAAGGTGACTCTAGGCAGTGCTTAGCGCTATATGGTCATTGCTGTCATGCCCCAGAACCAGAATACTGGAGAGCGGGAGACAGACACAGCCAGCTATGTATATTGAAGTGCAACCCACCTTGCAATACGGTCACAGCTGTCTAGATGCATGAGGGTTTATCTACAAGTCAACAGTCTCTTATGATAAAAAACAAGCCTCAATCTCAAGCAAGCAAATAAATGTTACAAGATGTTAGATCATCAGACATACAAAGTAAGGCGTCCCAAACATTACATATTTAGATTGCCATGAAGCTAGTTATACAAAATATGAAGACTAGCAAGAGTTAAGTCATACATGATCAACCCTAGGATTTGCCAATCATGTAACAGCCCTTACGCAGATAGAAATTGAGTTTCAATATGAGATAACACTTGCTCAGCGGCTAAACGCCTCAAAATAATAAGTTACATTAGAGTGGGAGAGCAAAATAAGAAATCCACTCGTTGCCACGGTTACTCCTGGTGTTCACCATCTGGCTGGAAGGCAGGTTCCTCGGGTGCTACTCCAAAATTTGGCCACACAAAACCAGCTGGGTCAGAACTCAGAAGAGAAAGTACCACAATGGAGGCTCTAATTATGAACTAAAACCAGCATAAAAATGAATAGAAAAACTGATAAAAGAACATAATTAAATAACATGAAAGACAGAGTTAGAAGAATACACTAGCTTGCATTAGGAAAACAAGAGGTGGAATAATTCCCATGTTAATTACGAGACAATCATTCAGGCACGGCCAATCAAGTCCTATGGCTTGCTATCATTAGCTAACTAGGGTCATCACATGCCTAGTTACTACCAAGATGCAGTTGAAATGTTCCCGCAGTCACAAGCCCTGCAGACTATCCAGGTTATCCAAGCGAGAGTTACAAGAGTTTATCAAGATTTAAGAGTACTTTTAGCTTTACAAGGAGTGCAACACATGATAGTGTGCTGGAAATGCGCCCTACTTGACGGCAGGCTATAAGTCCACATGTGTGGCCGGGATAAAGGGATCGCCTATAACTGGAAATCTCTCTATATGAACTACTTGATCAATCTAGTCGTTAACCTAGCCAGATTCATTATGAATCCCTGACCGTCGTAACCAGGAATCCATGTCCTAGATATAATGTAAGACGAGACAGGTAGCTTGTACAGTCACAATCAAAAAAATCAACCACGGAGTCAAGGCAAGAGTTATACTAGCAAGACAGGAAAAGCTGTCGTAACAGCGATCAAGATTATACATGTCATGTTAGGTCTACTTGTTATGTCAAGAATACTTGTCAGGAGTATGCCTCGACGAGCCACTATAAATATTATCAAGACAAGATCATATTGTCATATTCAAGTTCAAGTTACTAGTTCAAGAATATCAAGTCGGGTCGTCGCAATTTAGGCTAAGTACAGAAAACATGAAAAGAAGATCAAGAACACCCATGGGTGATTGAAACTATCAGTCGCATATGAACTCTAATTAAAGTGAGACAAAAGGATTCTTAAAGCCAAGACAAAGATCTATAACTTTCATGTTTTGAGTTTTTCAAGATTTTTGCTACATAACAGCTTAAATAAGCAAGAACAGTCATTCGTGTGCGGGCACGCGGCGCCGATTGGCATGCGACAACGATTGGCAAGGCGACGTCGATTGACATGCGACACTGATTGGCAAGGCGATGCCGATTGGCATGCGGCACCGATTGGCACGCGGCACCGATTGGCAATGTGGTGCCAATTGGCATGCAACACCGACCGGAAATGCAACGCCGATTGGCGCACGGCACCGATTGGCACGCAGTACCGATTGGTAATGCAGCGTCGATTGGCATGCGGTACTGATTGGCAATGCGGCGCCAATTGGAAATACGATTCCGATTGGTGCGTGGCACAGATTGGCATGCGACACCAATTGGCAATGCAGCGCCGATTAGCATGCGGCACCGATTGGCAACCGACATCGATTGGCACGTAATGCCGATTGGCATGCGACGTCGATTGGCTCGCAATGCCGATTGGCGTGCGACGCACTGTTCATCGTCCCGACGGTACCGAAGGTGTGGGAAACCCATGAACACAAGAAATGCCATAACTTTCTCAAAATAAATCGAAATCAAGTGGTTCAAAAGGAAAAATTAGGTAGAATTGAATTTCCCACAATATGGAACCACTAGTTTTTGGAAATAACAAGTTTTTAGAGATTAAAACCAAGAAATAAAATAAGTTAAAACTTAGATCTACAAAAAATTTATCCATCAAAACCGAAAATTTCAAGTTCTAAAGATGCTTAGAATCATGTAGGGAAGAGAATAGAACAATAAAAAAATGGAGATCCAACATGTCTTCCATGGAGCAAGTTGTACTTGCCTTGGGTTGGTGGGAGGAGTAAATGAAGAAGAAGAAATAAATGATAAGTAATGAAGAAAGAGAGAGAGAGAGAGAGAGAGAGAGAGAGAGAGAGAGAGAGAGAGAGAGGAGTTGGTTTAAATACTAACCCTTCTCATCTCAAACCAACCAAACCAAACCAAGCCAAGCCAAGCCAAGCCAAGCCAAGGTGAACCAAACTAAAACTAATCCAAGTCAAGATTAAACCAAGACAAGGCATAAGTAAGACAAGTCAAAATATGGGTCACCTGATAAATATCAGAAATCCGTACACGTATATTGAAAATACGTATAACAGAAAATGGGAGTGACAACTCTACCCACCTTAAAAAAATTTGTCCTCAAAATTTAATCAAGAGGCTAGAGGTGTCGGGACAAGTTACACTAATACTGGCAATCTATGACTAGCAGTCGATCAAGCAATTATTCATTAAGCAAGGAATTTAGAACATAAGGCATAAGGAAGATATTATATCTTACGAGTCAAACATGTATGGATATCACGATTAGATATCATCCTCACGTTCCCAGATTGACTCACCCAAAGAGTGATGACTCCAAGCAACACGGACTAAAATAATAGTATTGTTCTTGAGTACCTTCTTTCTTCGGTCCAATATGGATACGGGCCTTTCCTTATACAAAAGGTTGGCACCAACCACCAATTCTGAATGATCAAGGATATGGCTCAAATTCGGAATATATCATCACAATTAGGATGCATGGAATATGTCATGTACCTCACGTAATGACGGTGGAAGAGCGAGACGATAGGACACATCACCTACTCGCTCGAGAATATCAAATGACCCTATATACCTACGACTAAGCTTTTCCCGTATGCCGAATCGAATAACGCCATGGGTAGGCGAGATCCTAAGGAACACGTGGTCGCTGATAGAAAACTCAAGAGGGCACCGATAAGAATTAGCCCAATGGCACTGACGATATTGGGAAACTCAAAGATGATCTCTAACTTGTCTGACCACCTCGATAGTCTGAGTAACCATTTCTGGACCAAGCATCTGCCTCTCGCCTACATCATCCCATGCTAAAGGTGATCTGCACTTTCTGCCATACAGTGCCTCGAATGATGCCATCTGGATACTGGCCTAAAAACTATTATTGTAGGAGAACTCCACTAGATGTAGGTGGACTTCCTATGAACCACCGAAGTCAAGTATACAGGATCATAACATATTTTTAAGAGTTTGAATCATGCGCTCTGACTGACCATCTGTCTGCGAATGATAAGTTAAACTAAACTTAAGACGAGTTCCCAAACTCTCTTGAAGACTCTGCCAAAAGTGTGATGTAAATCTCGAATCTCTGTCGGATACGATACTGACTGGCACTCCATGCAATCTAACTATCTGTCTGAAGTACATCTCTGCTAGCTGATCCGTTGACTGACCAATTATGAAAGGAAAAAAATAAGCTACCTTAGTGATGCGATCAACTATAACTCATATTCCATCTTCCCTATCTGGAAATTTAGGTAATCCAGTCACAAAATTTATGGTAATGTATTTCCATTTCCATTCTGGGATCGGTAAAGATTGGAGAAGTCCAGCTGGCCTCTGATGTTCAGCCTTAACTTGTTCGCAAACTAAACAACGAGAGACAAACCGAGCTATCTTCCTCTTCATGCTATTCCATCAGAAGTGCTGATGAATATTACGATACATCTTCGTACCACCTGGATGAATTGAATACTGCGAACTATGAGCCTCTGTCATGATCTCTTGCCTGATGTCACCACTGGGTACACAAAGACACCTTCCATGTCGGAGCGTACCGTCTTCATGAATGTAGAACTATGCTCTTTGTCCTGCTTTACATTCTGCCCTAAGCCGCTGAAGCTTAGGATCCGTTGATTGAGCTGCCTTGATTCTCTCAACTATACTGGATGAACTTGCATACTGGCCATCAATGCCACATTGATAGGGAGAACTATCTTTATACCATCTTCTGAAGATCTGCTAACAACTCGGGTTGTGCTGTTAGGAAATAAGCTCTTGCTCTTCTACTCGACGCATCTACAACTACGTTGGCCTTCCCAGGATGATACTGTAGGTTGATGTCATAATCTACTAGTAACTCTAGCCATCTTCTCTAACGCATGTTAAGATCTTTCTGGGTAAACACATACTTAAAACTCTTGTGGTCGGTGAAAATCTCTATCCGATCTCCATACAAATAATGCCTCCAAAGCTTGAGTGCGAAAACCACCGCTGCTAACTCCAAGTCATGGGTAGGATAATTCCTCTCATAATCTTGAAGCTGACGTGATGCGTAAGCTACTACCTTCCCATGTTGCATTAAGACGTATCCTAATCCTCTGCCTGAAGCGTCATAATAAATTAAAAATCCTTCAGTCCCATCTGGAAGCGTGAGAATGGGTACCGTCATCAATCCTTGCTTCAACTTTGCGAATGAACTCTGACACTCTGCTGTCCAAGCAAATTGTACATCCTTACGGGTCAACTACGTCAACGATGCTAAAATTTGAGCAAAGTTTGATACAAATCGTCGGTAATAGCCCGCCAACCCTAGAAAACTATGAACTTCTGTGACGGTGCTAGGTACTGGCTATGTCTCTATAACTACTATCTTCTACATGTCCATTTCTACTCCACCTCTGGTGATGATGTGACCTAAGTATGAAATATAATCAAGCCAAAATTCTCACTTGCTGAACTTCGTGTACAATTGGTTCTCTCTAAAAATCTGAAGGACTACACGGAGATGTTGCTCATGCTCTGCTTCACTTTTATTATAGACTAAGATTGCCGGTTATCTTCGCTGGAGATACGGTCCTAGATCCTGATACCTGATTTCCTGCTGGCCGCTGACATTCAGTGAATGTTATGCTTTGAGGTCCCTGGTATCCTGGTGGGACCATACCTGAGTTTTTTGTACCTGTAGCCAGCGTGCCCATGCGTTGAAGGTTTGTTCTTAACTGTATTATCACTGTAGAACTGGTAGGCACCCTATTGCATGTACCTTTCTTTTATTTGTTATATTTGTTATATATCACAGTTTATATGTTATATTTTTTATGTATCTTGTTACGTCCCTCTGAGGACCTGGTTATCTCTCCAGGTGTGTGCTTTGTGATTTTTTACAGGTGTTTTAGCCAAGGCCGTGATCTTCTCCATTCCTTCGAAGATGATTGCTCTTGGTTCGTCTTGCTATTTTTATCGATCATTTCCTTGTACATTTTTTTTATTTAAAATAGTTGGTAGTGGATTTGTCTCCGCCCAACTACATTATAAATGACAAATTCTTGAGTTGATTTATATCATTATTCTTTTGATTTTATGGATGAGATTTAGTTATTATGGTTTACTATATTTTACAGCTTATGTATACATACGAGGGTTCCATACATTGGAGTATACTTCGTATGTATACAGCTGGCATGTCTACGTACTTCGTCCTAAGTATTTTGGGACTGGAGTGTTACATATTTTTGTGGTAGCCCATGCAGGTCCATTTTGTCACTTCGGTTACGTTACTGTACCGATGTGAGCCTGCATATAGGATTAGGATATAGGAATCTCATCCACAAGCTTGATCTCCTCCCTTGATATCCAATTTCGAACTCTCGGTTGACTACCCTGATTTTCTTCTGCTTGATTCCTTCCCACAGTGAAATCTTATATTTTTCCCTCGTGCTTCATAAAGAAGTTAGGAAGAGGACTCATACTAGTTATACATGCTATACTGTTCGATCACCCTATTAGTTAACTTTTATAAGTTGGGTAGTATGCCTCACGGCCTACCACCCCGTATTCTTATAACCCGTTAATGAAGTATAACTGGGTGACATTGAATATATGCTAGTGTAGGAAGGTATGTTTAGCTAGAAGATAGAGTTTAGTAGCCTATACCCCATTGGTCAACCAACACCTGATACAAGAGATAGTAGGACGACTGTATAAGCAGGAACACCGGACAAGACTTAGATCATTGTGAAACTTGAAGTATTTAATACTGCTTTCAACATTATCTCTCGTACTTATACTCTGCATTATCATGAACGATGTTGCAATTTATAGCCTAATTTTGTAAGCTTATTCTTTATCAAGCTTGTTCAGGACATATGTTTACTGGGGACGCCCACTAACAAATTGTCTAATTAGAATCAATGTATTATGGTCTGATCAACCATAGTGCACTTGGTTCGCTCTTCATATGATTATCCCACGTTGATTGAGATATAAAGATATCTAGGATCTCATCCGTGACTGCATTGATAATTTCTCTTAAATTATACATTCGCCTTTGAATCGCGTAATTGTATTCGATGACATCTTTCTTGAACTCTTTGTTGCTTCTGTCTTTCACTGATTTGGAAAGATGAACGCTCGTATTTGATAGATGGATACAGAGTATCCCCCATGGCAATGATAGTTGTATACACAAGTGTAGCTACCATCGGCCAGCTATATGACTACAACCTAGGCTTGAGTTATTTGTCCTCCCCTTGACCCTGAAACTAATATCGTGATCTTCTAGTCATTTGAGCTTGAAAATGAGTAGGATCTTACCCTTGGTTAAAACACAAACCAAGGAGACTATCTAATCCCTAGGAACCAATTATTGTGAGCCTCCAATTATCCATCTTGATTCTTGGCTTAACTAGAAACCCGTATACCTTAACTCAACTCTTACTTGACTAGGCCCTCATAGTTTTGACAAGAGAGGAATAGACCAAAAACAAGGACAAACATTGCAAGGACTGTCGTAGACACCCATTCTAAGATTAGAGATACAATAGATGTTACTCTCGGTACAAAATTCTATTATCAAAGAAGTGACTTAGCATTAGAACAACACATTCACCCGCCTAGCCAATATCGGTAGAATGATGCCCCGTCATTATGTTATACTAATTATCAACAGTGATGCCTGAGCACTACATTCGATACCACTAGAACCTTGTAACCATAGTCTGTTAGGCTTAACACAAATAGAAGTTTACGACTTAGTCATTGGAGATCTTTCATATAACGTGCTTTAGAGTTTGTTATCCCTCCGATAGACTCTCGTATACTATAGAGGAGTGGGTCATCATGTTTTATCGACACATGTATCATTGTACGCACTCATTTTCCATTTATTAGAAATCGAGGAACGATCCTTGAACTTGATTCATATCTACCGTATCACGTTACGCCTCATTCTTTGTTATCGAGAGTCAAGGTACGATATCATGACTTTGAAATTCTTTCTAAAACTAGGTCTAAGCTTCTAAGTGAGTAGAATGTAAGCATTCTAAATTATAGGTTATACGGAGATTACTGATTGATTAGAATAAGTTGGTTCCTATTAGGGAGATAATTAGTGCCTCATGAACTCCCACTTTTTATTTAGATCTTTTGGTGTCCCCGATCGTGACATTAATATTTGGAGCACGAGACCAGCTGTTACCTTCCAACAAACTTCACATGTAAGGTCTAGACGAGTCCACCTTCATCTAGGTATATCATATCCCACTCAAACATGTTCCTTTATACTCTATTTTTTCATGCTGTAACTTTTGAGTCATAACGGCCAATAATAACCCTTACCGTAATACCGAAATATGTTCCGACTGCGATTAGAGATCCAACCTCGACCCAAACCTTTTGGCCCAATATAAGGTTATGATATACTCGAAGCCCTCTATGCATGTGCCACTAGTGTGCCACCCAATTGAGTCTTCTTGCGCTACTTAAACACTAAAGTCACAGAAGGCATATTCTCGGGCTTTAGGAACCGGGTAACCAACTCGACTGAAAAATGTTGTCCAACCACTTGACTTGGAACCTATATAAGACTACCCTAACCTACTAGGAATGGCTCAAATTAAATTCATAGCATCTCGTCTACTCAATATAGATTAAAATAAATGACTCATTAATCAAAGATTGATGTCCAATTAGAGAATCCATTAAGACTCAGTTAAGACCACCCTTGCACATCGCCATATTTGGACTGTAAAATGAAACTTGATGAAATAGGCCCTCACCCCTATTATGTAGGACCTACCTCTTGGCTCACTAATTTTTTCTTTCATAGTTTTCGTAACTATTTTTTCATACGTTGGGAGTTGCGATACAATCTTCGTATTACACTTTATATCCCTTTTCTCGAGCGTTAGACAACCGCGGTAAAAGATTGCAGCCTTAAATTCTTCGAATACATTCTAACCTAGATTCGTATCTTTGTTTAAGTCAAGAATAAGATTTTTGAAGTGTATAGATTTCAAGCCTCTCTAGAACGTAGGGATTCTTGAACTAGCAAATGATTGGGATAGACTGGCTCTAGTTGAACTAACAAATAGTGGTTCATAGCACCCACACCTATCTGTATCACCTAATGACCTCTACCGTGGCTTTGATATTTGAATCACAACACTAGCCTTTTCCTTCAAACAAAGTTCACACTCATGAACTAGACCAGGCAAGCTATACTCATGACATACATGTCCCATACAAACACACCATCTTGTGCTCCATTTCAATTTCACCACATGTATGACACATTTTCCCCTTAGAACAAACCATAGTTGTCTATTTTTTTATTTGATTTTAACCATGCAAATATCGACCAATTCTTTTAACTAAACTAAACACCCATGACCCGTATCACACTTATGACGTACGCATTCCACCCAAGCCGGCACATGCCTCAAACACAAAACACTAATTCGTATACCCTAGACATTATGACTTAAAGATTTCAAACACTTACCTAACCATAGTCTATAGCAAGGTTTCTGTACGTACTAAGGACCCCTATCTCCTGACCCATGAACCCTTTCGTTCCCTAAATTTCTCCACCTCATATCTTAATAAACCATGTTAGATGAAGATTGAAATTCCTTTGAAGTGACACGCCCTAGTTATGTTCGAACAAGAGATTCCGACCATCTTGTCGAATCCATGGCCGATAGGAACAATGTTGGATTACAAAAAATCCTCATATAGAAGCTATTGTCCAAGAATGCCATGACAATATCAAGGCTCACTTAGAATCCGAGACTACGGTTAGAAGCGTCCATTATACTCGTACCCTCCCTAGAAATTGTCCTTCCCAAAAGTCTTGTAAGAACGATTTGTACGGAGTGCCAACTTTTATAAGTTGGGTAGAGTTTGAATTAATAATACCCTGTCGTATAGAATATGGCATCGAATTGGATTCCTGTGATAACAACTCCATCATTTTGGAAACCACTTACGATTCGACGTACCTGCCATCCCTTCGTATTTAAACTCGTCAATCTTGATATTATGTTTATTTTAATTTCGAGGACAAAATTTTTATAAGTTGGGTAGGATGTAAAACCCTAATTTTTTGATGATTTTAGGCAATCTTACAGTATTTATAATGTATTGGACTTTTTCATTCTGCTAATATTGTGGATATTAGCTTAAATGTGACATTTTATACCTACATAAATACTTTTACAAGCTTATGTACTAATAAGCCCAGAAAGATATTTACATTATTTGAAAAGAAATTAGAAGAAAACAAAAGGAAAAGAAAAAGAAAAAAGTAGTGGCAGCAGTCGCTACTGTAGCGCTGCTACAGTAGCAGCGCAAACCCGAGCCCCTTTAAAGAATTTTTCGTTGGATTCAAAATTCCGAAACAAATCCAATTCTCCATCAAATCCAACCAAATCTTTTCCCATTAAATTCTAATTAGGTTCTCCACTAGATTAACCCAAATCCGAATCAAAAACTCAATCCAATCCTAGCTAATTTTGGATTTAAATCCTATATACTCCATAAAACAGAAAATTGGGTTTCTTCAAAATTCTTCCTCGATTCTCTACGAAACTTCAATTCCTTGCATCCAAGCCTCACTGCCGTCCCTGCGCAGCTACCCCGCCGCCTGTACCTCGTCGTCGACCGCCGCATCGCCGGAGAACGGAGGAAAACCGGGCCGCAAAACATAACACCCTGTTTCAAAAATACAGCAAGGTACCTAACTTCGTGCACCGATTTCTTTATGCTCATTCATTCGTTTTCACTTCTACAATCTTCTGCGCGAAGCCCACATGACCCTCTTCGAGATCCTCTAAGTGGATTTCAAAACGACCCATCGACTTGCTCAAAAAATCGAGACGAAGTTGAAGAAAAACCTGTTTTCTAAACTGTTAAAAATTATTTTAAAATGACAACTTGGAAGCCAATTTGTGATCTGTACATTAGGATTTTGTAGAAACTAATTGACAACAGTCAAACACAATATAACCGAGTTTGCAACGCACCTGTTAAATCAAGTTTTCGATTATTATGCACAATTATTTTTAGCGTTGAAGTTGACAGAAAAACTGCCTTAAAAGTATAAGAATTTCTGAAATTTATCTCGATACGGCATGCGCCCCAACAAACCGGGCGACATGGTCACGCACTATACGCATCGAAAGGCGCATATGGATGTTGCCGATGTGTGGGAACTGACGAAACTCGATTTCCCTGCCTGTGTGCGACGAAATCAGTACTTATCCGTCAAGATACCCCCGTATCGACCTTTTGCAAACTTTGCCCTAACTTCGTATACGTTCGTCGTATCGAGACAAAACTTGCGCCAACAGGACCGTATCAAAATTTTGGTCCTGTGTGCCAAGTTTGGTCAGATTCTGAGAAGGTCGACCGGAACGCCTATTTGCAGGCCCGCGACCCGATCCAACGAGCAAAATTGTACACGGCCCGCTGGATTCCAACTTTGGACATACGGTTGGGTTCGTCGACTCAAACCGTATCCGTAGACATGTAGCCGTTCGTGGATTGTACACGACCTGTCGGATTCCGAAATTGGACTTTTGGATAGGCGTTTCCTAGATATATCTTTTATACCGAAAATGTTCTTGATGTCTGTTTCAGCATCCGTAGCCGTTCGTGGATTTTGAGATTTCTTGCTGACGTGATTGATTGCTTGGAGTTGCTATTCCCGCTCTGGCAGGCAAGATACCTTGCCACCATACTCTGTTATTACTTTACTTTTTTTTTCCAGTTATTTATATTCAGTTTCATATATTCAGTTTATTCTATATCACTGTGCATCCAAGTCACACTTGGGTGCAAGCGACTATATCGGTCATTTTATTTGTTTTTGTTCTATTTTCTTATATTGACTTAGTCTAGTGACCACCCATTGATGATGAGGTATTGGTATATCTCATAGGCCTTGACATATATATTATCACGTGATGTGAGTCACATATAGGATACGTACTCGCGTAGTCGGCCGTCCACCGATACGTATGAGACGTGCGATGGTTTGGAGTAACTGCCAATAGATTTGTATGCTAGTGGACTTGGCATTTACTAGAGGTTCCTTTGAGTCATGGATGTGACCCTACTAGGCATTGGGTGGGGAGAACAGTTCCTTAACGTATGGGCCACGTATGCACTTTCCTATTTTTTTCGGTTATCTCCGCTGGATATACGGTCCTGGATCCTGATACCTGATTTCCTGCTAGCCGCTGACATTCAGTGAATGTTATGCTTTGAGGTCCCTGGTATCCTGGTAGGACCGTACCCGAGTTTCCTGTACCTGTAGCCAGAGTGCCCATGCATTGAAGGTTTGTTCTTAACTGCATTATCACTATAGAACTGGTAGGCACCCTATTGCATGTACCTTTCTTTTATTTATTATATATCACAGTTTATATGGCATATTCTTTATGTATCTTGTTATATCCCTCTGAGGACCTGGGTTATCTCTCCACGTGTGTGTGCTTTGTGACTTTTTGTAGGTGTTCTAGCCAAGGACGTGATCTTCTTTATTCCTTCGAATATGATTGCTCTTGGTTCGTCTTGCCATTTTTATCGATCATTTTCTTGTGTATTTTCTTTCATTTAAAATAGTTTGTAGTGGATTTGCCTCGCCCAACTACACGTATAAATGACAAATTCTTGAGTTGATTTATATCATTATTCTTTTGATTTTGTGGATGAGATTTAGTTATTATGGTTTACTATATTTTACAGCTTATGTATACATACGCGTATTCCATACATTGGAGCATACTTCGTATGTATACAGCTGGCATGTCTACGTACTTCGTCCTAAGTATTTCGGGACTGGGGCGTTACATCTTTGCCCTGAAACTTTGGAGATACTACTTGTATGGAAAAAGGGTAAAGATATTCACGGACCATAAAAGCTTAAAGTATGTATATACACAGAAGGATCTGAATTTGAGGTAGAGACGGTGGTTGGAGCTAATGAAGGACTTCGAGATTGAGCTGCAGTACCATCCACGGAAGGCTAGTATTGTAGCAGCCTCTTTGAGCAGGAGGCTTATGGCGTACATGTTGATGACTCAGTGCCATCTACTGGAGGAGCTATGAGAGTTGGGGATAGAGGTGATATTATTAGGGGCGGATAGCAAGTTGGCTAGTCTTCATGTGCAATCTTCGTTAGTTGAGAGGATGAAAGCTGCGTTGCCAACAGATGGTAGATTTCAGTGACTATGACAGAGGACGGAAGCCGGTATGCAGACAGGACTGCGCATTCATGAGGACGAAACTCTGAGGTATGGAGATCGCCTCTATGTTCCTAATGGAGAGCTTCGTCAGGAGCTGATGACGGAGGCGCATAATTCGGCTACTCCATCCACCCAGGAGGTACAAAGATGTACAGAGATCTGAGACAACATTTCTGATGACGTGGAAAAAAAATAAGAGATAGCCCGCTTTGTAGCCAAGTGCTTGGTGTGTCAACAAGTCAAGGCTGAGCATCAGAGGTCAGCAGAACTGCTCTAGTCACTTCCAATACCGGAGTAGAAATATGAGCACATCACTATGGACTTCATTATGGGTTTATCGAGGAGTCCTAGCGAACGTGATGCATTTTGGGTGATAGTGGACCGACTCACCAAGTCAGCTCACTTTCTGTCCTTCAGAGTGGGACAGTCTACAGAAGCCCTAGCGAAGATGTATATGAGGCAGATCGTACGACTTCATGGAGTCCCAGTTAGTATAATGTCTGACCGAGATTCGAGGTTCACATCGCACTTCTAGCGGAGCCTGCAGGAGAGCCTTGGAACCCGTCTGATGTTTAGTACGTCGTATCATCCTCAGACAGATGGGCAATCAGAGCGTACCATTCAGACATTAAAGGACATATTGAGGGCATGCATGTCAAATTTTGGGGGATCATGGGAGGACCACTTGCATCTAGTAGAATTCTTTTACAACAACAGCTATCAGGCCAGTATTAGGATGACCCCTTTAGAAGAATTGTATTGGTTAGTACAGCGGAGAAGGTGAAGCAAATCCAAGGGCATTTGAGAGCAGCTCAAGATAGGTAGAAGCTCTGGGCAGACACACATACTGTCGACCCTTGGATTTTAAGGAAGGGGATCATGTCTTCCAAAGGATCTCACCAACCAGAGGTACTATCAGATTTTGAAAAAGAAGGAAGATAAGTCCAAGGTATATTGGATCCTTTGATGTGCTAAAACAGACTGGAGAGGTCGCCTAGTGGTTAGCTTTGCCATAGATATTAGAGGAAGTTCATGACGCATTTCATGTATCTCAGATGGGGAGGTATGTGCTAGATCCTAGCCACGTCCTTAACCACTCAGAGATCATTGTCGGGCCGAGTTTGTCTTATGAAGAGAAGCTAGTGGAGATCATAGATCGGAGAGAGAAGGTTCTCCGGGGTCAAACTTTAGCCTCCCTTCCCAGTATTTTTTGAAATATTTTTTTTATTTTTTTATTTTGATTTAAATGGTGATTTTTGGAATTTATAAATAATTATTTAGTTAATTATTACGGTAGACAATTTTAGTCGTGGTTAGGAATTGGAATACAAGATGACTATAAATCATGGCACGGATAGTGCAGTGGCGTGCTTTGACTAGTGTATTAGTCCTGGTAGGAAAGGCCGAGCCATAGTGATATCCTAACTAGGAAAACCAGGCCAAGTTGCGACATGACCATCATAAATAGTTTAATTATTCATTATTAATATTATTCGACGTTTAAGTGACCCAGTTATACCAAACTGGTTCGGGCTTGACCCGAACCAAGCCCAAACCGATGTACTCGGGTAGTGTGTCTAAGGACATCTATGTAGATGTATGGTTGGTATCTAGTTAATTTTATTTTGTGGTCTAGTAGGCCATATTACGAATTATGGTTATATTCAATGTTTTTGTTATAATATATATAAGTATATACTATTTTAGTTGATAATGTGGTGAAATATTTCCTTAAACATATATTTTGGGATTTCGGGATTTATGTAGGCCATACAGGTATATACATGTGCATATATATGATTATATTCTTGATATAAATTTAGGCTTTATACAAATATATGTATGTATAATTATCTAAGTTCATTTTATATAGCCTATTATATAAATTAAGATTCCAATAAGGTAATTAAGGATTATATTTGTAATATTTAATTGTTATATTGAGATTTACAATTTATACGCATATATATATATATATATATATATATATATATATATATATATATATATATATATATATATATATATATATATATATATATATATATATATATATATATATATATATATATTCTTGATATAAATTTAGGCTTTATACAAATATATGTATGTATAATTATCTAAGTTCATTTTATATAGCCTATTATATAAATTAAGATTCCAATATGGTAATTAAGGATTATATTTGTAATATTTAATTGTTATATTGAGATTTACAATTTATACGCATATACGTGTACATATATATAAATATATATTATATATATGTTTATGTGTATGTATATATAAATATATATTATATATGTGTTTGTGTGTATGTATATATAAATATATATTATATATGTGTGTATGTGAAAGTATATATATATATATATATATATATATATATATATATATATATATATATATATATATATATATATATATATATATATATATATATATATATATATATAATATATATATATATATATATGCAAATGACCTCTAGCCTAGTGGTTAAGAGAGATGCATGCGGCCCAAGTGGTCGGGAGTTCGAGTCTCAGTGGAGGCGAGTTCACCACAAGTACCCATTGCTTCAAAAAAAAATAAAAATAAAATATATA